>JBAMAX010002736.1:0-55718 GCA_037043745.1 Chymomyza amoena | reverse complement strand
TAGTGGACTAGTTGCCTAGTGGACTAGTTGACTGGTGGACTTTCAAATTAAAATGAATCAAATTTTTAATGTTTCAATATAGTAATAGGCAAATTAAAATATAATATACAGGCATATATTAATATACTATATAGCTATATATGAATTAAATATATAGGGTACCCAGCCTATAGATACCCATCTTTAAGGTTTATTTTTCATAACGATAAAAACTAATTAATAATATTTAGTTATCACATATAAAATTTTAAGAAAATTAAAAAAAAACTTATTTTTAAAGGTTCACAAAATGTTTTTTTGAATTATTTTTATATACAATATAATTATACGATTATATAAAATTTTAACAAAATTAAAAAAAATTTATTTTTTAAAAGTTCACAAAATGTTTTTTTTTGATTTATTTTATTTATTAAGCAAAATTAAAAAAAAATCACTTATTCTATCTAGATTACTTTATTAATTCGATAATTTTTGGGGAAACAAATTCTACATTGTATATTAGTTTTCATGGGTACTGAATTTTTTTTTTATTACTTTATAAATATATTTATGTGTATAACATTAATATAATATTTAAAAAAAAAATTTGAATAATCCCAGAAAGATTATAACACTTAAATGAATTTATGTATTATATATAAAAAATATATAAACCATATTTAATTTAAAAAAATTGAATGCGCACATTTTTTTATTTAAAAAATTGAATGTAAACATTTTTTTTAATTTCTTAACAATTATTTTTTTAAAAACTTTTTTTTATAAAATCTTAAATTTTTTATTTAAACTAGTTTTAAACCATTTTTAGCTTTTTTTTAAATTTTAAAATTGAACAGCGATCTCTACTTCTGATAGAAATGTGATCCATTAAATTTTATGTAAGTGGATTATAGTCGAAAAACAAATAAATCGACAACTCTTTATAAAAATCAGTCAGTAGTTCTTTGTTTTTAAAATTTAGTCTTTTACTGAAAAACAATTTTTCACAAGAAACGACTAGAAACCAAAATCTATATATTTTGTTATCGATAACTCAATAAATAATCGTATTTTTGCAATGCAATATATTATAACAATCATAAAAATCGATGCAGCCGAGCTAAAAAGTGGTCCGCTTTACTTATTTAAACTGATAAAGTTCATCAATTTTTTTTGTATCCAAAAAAGTTTTTAATAAGTTCTCGTCTTGGTAATACAATGATTTTAAGAAATATTTCGAAATGGTTCTTAAGAATAAAAAATGGCATATTATTTTCGTGTTTCTTGTCCCGGGTTTTTGCCAAAAAATATTTTTATATGGAGAGTCAAGTCTTATTTAAGCTAGTGCAATATTTAACTGCTAGAAAAATTAGATGATTAATTTTGTCAGATAGCTATCAAATATTATACACTTTCTAGGATATATAGTGTATCTATTAATTAGAATTCGTAGAATATAAACAATAATATAATATTTACATTGTACCTGAATTCTAATATAAAACACTTAAGAGTTCAGTTTCTAATTGCCTTTTCTATTTCATTATAATATTATATGACTCAGTAAATGTACAATTATCGGTTTAAAGATTGTGGAAAAATTTTACAAAAACCAACTAAACAACAAGAAACATTTGCACAAGAATGGAAAATTTATTTATAAATTTTTTTTTATAGATGTTTACAAATAGTTATCTTTATTACTGTATGTAATAAACTCTGTAACTATTGAGTACAAGAAATCTTTTTTTTAATTGTAAATATGTATAATGTTGTTGTTATTTACTTTTATTTATTAATTTATTGCTTTTCATAGAATTTACAAACAGCATCCACAGCAAAGCTTTTCGGTTAGTGTGGATTTTGTTTGTGGCGCCATCTAGTGTTTGTACGATTTGCTTGCACACGGGCGCCATCTTTGGTGCGCTTTCACTGTTACTCAATTGCTTAAAGCAAAAATATTTAGTTAGATATTTATTTTTTATTGGTAATGGCTACAAACTTTTACAATTAATCTGCTTTATAACTATAAAAAAAAATATTTTATTAAAAAAATATAGTAAAGTTAGTTATTTTATATATCAGTTTTTATTCTATGTCTAAACTATGGTTTTCGTTGTAATTGAAGATTTTTTATTATAATAACAAGTCTGTAAAAAAAAAATGGCGTAAGTCGGGCGCGGACGACTTTGGGATACCCTGTACCACTAGCTTGCAATAAATCCGGTTCCTTCACAAAAAAAGAAGAATTTTTAAGCAAAAATCAACCGATTTCGATCAAATTTGACACAGTGCTTAAATACCTTAAAAACGATCTAAATGCCGAATTTAGTTCAAATTTCTTACAAACAAGCGGAAACATATCGAATTTTGTATAAAAAACGTTTTTTTTGGACCGATTGGTCCTATGGGAGCCTATATGAAGTCAACCGATTTTGATCAAATTTAGTAGCAGTGCTTAGGAACTATAAAGAACTCACGAATATCAAATTTGGTCCCAATTTGGTACAGTACTTGGGAACCATAAAAAACTTTTAAATACCAAATTTGGTTATGATATTTTCATGAACAAACGAATTATCCGTCTAAAACCTTTTTTTTTGTTGGAAATAATTTTTTACTTATAAATTTTTAATAGTAATAATTATTTAATAATTTTTAAAAACAAAAAATTTTTGTTTGAAAATTATTTTGGAATTATTCAAAAAGTATAATAGTTATTTTTTTTAGTCGAAATATTTTTTTTTTATTAATTTTATTTTAAGTTTTTAATAATAACAATTAATTAATTATTAATTTCAAAAAAATTAAAGATTTTTTTTTTTATTTAATAATTTTGTAATAAAAAAAGCCATTTTTTTTTTTTAAGTAGAAAAAAATTAGTCCCTTTATTATTTGTAATATACATTTTTTTTAAAGTAATAATTAATTTCCAATTGTTTTGAAAATAAAAAATTGAGCTAAAATTGTGCTGTTTCATGAAAATTGGATTAAACAAATCTTTTGCAAAATATTTTTTTATATTTATAATAAGTAGAAATAATTTTTAAATGATATTCCAAGACTGTTTTAAAAAATAAATTATTCGGCTTTTAGACTAACCAATTTTCAGGATATGAGGAAGCATATGTGATTAAACCAAATAAATGAAATAGATCGCTGTAATATTTTCTACAGTTCCTTAATGAAACGAGAATGACACATAAAAGATTGTTACATAAAATATTTATTATTTGGAGCCCTTTCATTTTTCAATATATTGAAATTGAGAAGTTCTGCTCAAAAGCAAAATCCTCTGAAAGAATGCCCTAAATCAAGCTCAAACTTGCTGAAAAAGTTATGTTAACATATATCCTTCATCTATCCAAAGCAATACAAAGTTTTTTAAACATCGATAACACAATCTGTGTCACAATCGATAAATATTCAAAATCTGCTTAAACGGCTAATATCTGAAAAGACCTAAAAACGTTTAAATCAACAAATTAAGCATGAAAATATAAGAAGCCCGAAATCGCTTTCATTTATGGATTTTTGCATTTATTTTTAAAACCTATATAAAATATGGAAGCTTTGGTCATGGACATCTGGGATTAATGCCCTCCCCCCTTCCACCAACTGGTTCAGTGTATTAAATTAATTAAATGCAAACCACAAATTGGGTTAAATGTGCACAAAATACGCCAACGGCAAAGCCAAGGCAGCTCACTAGACACACACTCATATATACTGTTTATATACATATATATATTACTATATACTACACATTTACATGCAGCACATAGACTACTGACCAGTTATTAATACAACTACAGAAGAAGCTTCCGGGAGTAGTCAGGAGCCAACTATTTTGAAAGAGAGAAGAGATTTTATGGCGGACAAACATTGGAGGAGCCATTGCGACAAATGGAAGGCTAGATGGATGGATAAATGGATGGATGGATGGATGGAAGGATGGACCGTCGAAATATTCGTTGTTTTTGTTGCAGGTACATTGCACAGTGGTGCAAAGTTATGGAGGAAAGGTGGAAAATATAAAAGTTACAGTTTTCCCTTGACAGTTTGTAATAAAATTGAATCTTTGCATTTTTTTTTTAAATTGAAGTTTTCACTTTTCGTTTTACACTTCAGCTTCTTTAAAGATTTTTCAAATTTTATTAAATAAGTCGAAAGGGTTATTTTGGATATAAAATATCATATATTTCATTATTATTCAATATATATTTTTTTCTAATATTTAATACTTTCTAAATAAATTGAATTAAACTGATTTTATGCATTATTACACGATTTAGAAAAACCATAAATATTTTTTAATAAGGAAATGATAACAAAATTTTTGCGTTTTCAAATTTTGTAGTTTTTTTAAAAAAAAATTGATAATTTAAAAAAGTAAACATTAAACATTTTTTTACACATTTTCAAATATATATACTTAAAAAATTATTAAAATATTTCTATAAATATTTAAATAAACAAAAAAATATTTTCATAATTATTTAATTAAATATTTTTATAAATATTTAAATAAATAGAAAAAATATTTCTATAATTATTTAATTAAATATTTTTATAAATGTTTACAAATATTATAAAAAAACCAACCCAATATTCTTGAAATTATATAAGAAAACATATATACTTAAACAAAAAAATTTTATAAATAAAAATCAAAGCATTATTTTGTAAAGTTCCTTAAAGAAACAAGAATGAAACAAAATATTGTAGCTCAAAATATTTATTTTTGGGAGCCCTTACATCTTTCAACTTAAGAATGCACTAAATCGGACAAGAGCTTGCATTTTTTTCAAAAAACCTCGGTACTGACAACCTCGAAAACACGCGAAAATCAGATTTGAAATTCATCGACGCGTTCATGAGAACACCCGTAACACGTAAAACATAAGTTTCTTTTATATTTATATATAAATATAATTATCGACTAACAGAGCAAATTTTTCGTCCATATCAACATTTTTGTCAGTTCTTCGAATTTTTTTTCATTACAACATATTTCCATACTATATGTATTTTTGTTAAATTTCTTAATACTATTTTTCTTAAAATCTATCTTTGTCTTTATCTTAAAAATAAAAAGTTAAATTTTGAGAATGAAAAAAATTAAGTTGATCTGCCCTACTCGCTTCACAAACTTGATAACTAAAATAAGATTTTTTTTTTAAAAATGTTGCTTATAATTCAGAACTTCTTTAAGCAGTATTTGCACTTATTCTGTATAAATAATACAAATTTTTTCAAAAATTTAAAATTATTTTTTTTTTATAAACTTTAAAAAGTATAAAAAAATTGCTTGATAAAATTTTTTCAAAAAGTTTGGATAGTTAAAATTTAAAAAAATGGCGGACGTAAAGTCGGGCGCGGACGACTTTAGGATACCCTGTACCACTAGCTTGTAATAAAGTCCGATTTCTTCACAAAAAACCAAAAACAGAAGAATTTTTAAGAAAAATTTTTTTTGGCCGATCGTTCCTATGGGAGCTATATGATATAATCCACCGATTTCAATAAAATTTGACACAGTGCTTAAACACCTTAAAAAAGATATGAATGCCAAATTTATTTCAAATATCTTTACAAACAAACAAAACACATCGAATTTTGTATAAAAAACGTGTTTTTGGACCGATTGGTCCTATGGGAGCTATATGATCTAGTCAAACGATTTGGATTAAATTTGGTACAGTGCTTAGGTACTATAAAATACTCACGAATGTCAAATTTGGTCCCAATATCTTAACAAACAAACGAAACACAACAAATTTTGTTAAAAAATCGATTTTTTGGAAGATCGGACCTATGGGAGCTATATGATATAGTCAACCGATTTTGTTCAAATTTGGCACATTGCTTAAGTGGTATAAAAAATTTCCAAACGCCAAATCTGGTTAGGATATCTTTATTAAAAAACGAAATATAGCGAATTTTTCTTTAAAAAAGTTATTTTGGCCGATCGGTCCTATGGGAGCTATATGATATAGTCAACCGATTTCGATCAAATTTAGTACAGTGTTTGGGAACTATAAAAAACTTTTGAATACCAAATTTGGTTACGATATCTTCATAAACAAACGAATTATTCATCTAAAACGCTTTTTTTTGTCGAGGTCGTCTCAAACACCCCCATGGGAGCTATATAATTTATCCCCGATATCAAAAAAATAAAATAAACTTGCCTCCTATGGAATAATATGGGATCTAATGTGAAAGTTTGGTAACTCTAGCTCTTACCATCTCTGAGATCTAGGCGTTCACACGGACGGACAGACGGACGGACGGACAGACGGACATGGGTATATCGACTTCTCTATTCACCCTGATCATATTTTAGGTAACTTTGGGGTGTCTCCGACGTCTCCTTCTATATGTTACATACATTTTCGGCTTGCACAAACTTAATATACCCTTGGTACCATACGGTACAGGGTATAAAAAGTATTAATGCTAAGTATTTTATTTAAAAATTTTTTTTTTTTGCACTTACGATTTTATATTGACGTTTATATTTATTTATTATCATAAAGCATACACAAAAAAATTTATTTATATATATTTATTTTTGTGAATTTAAATAAATTTTTGACAATTTTTTGTAATAATAAATTTCTTATTCGAATTATAAGCTTTTTAATTAAATAAGCAGATAAAATTCTTTAAAAATGAATAAGAAAAAATTAAAAATATTTTTTAAAGTATTGAAAAATTTTTATATGCATTATATTTTTTCTAAAGCCTTAGTTGATTGCTTCATTAAAAGCAAAAAATCCTATCGTAAATTTCTTAACTTGCTTACGAGATATAATCATATTGAGAAACCATTCTCTACTTACGGGCTGAATACGATTATTCATGAATTCCAATTAATGTCCAAAAACATTTAAATGGTCGAATAATAGCTCGATTTTCTGTAACATATATCAGTCTAAGCGACTGTCCCTCTACTAATGCTCATATTTGGATCGTTGGTACGAAGTTCGTAAAAAATTTTGGAATCGGAAAAATCGATTTTTTAAAAACTTTAGAATTCTAACTTTACCGATTTTACTCATAGACCCAATTGATGCCACCAAAGCTGATAACGTTTTGGGGCTTATGCTACTGAAGTTTTTAAGAATTTTTTTTTAAATTAATAAACAATAAGTAGACAAATAATTAATTAAAACCATTTTTTTTGTAAAAAAGAAGGAAATTTTAAAAATTTAATTATAACTACTCTAAGGGAACCGTATGGGGGAATTTAAATTTTGTTATTATTTATAAAGACCATAAAACATATTCAAATTAGATTTAATTTTAAACCCCAAATTTGTGGAAAAATAGTTGGGCTATTGTTATACAGATCTGAAAATTTTCGAAATTTAAATTAAAAGCATGAATAACCTTGGTTACGCCTTTTTTTTATCGGTTATGCAAGGTTACAATGCGTATACAGAAACAATTCATAATACAATAAATTAATTTAAAATATACTTCTTTAGAAGGCTTTATATCTATATTATATAAATATAGATATCAGCCTCCGCTCACCCGAAGGATTAGATCGTAAGGTATGTGTAATAAAATAAATCTTATAGAATTTACAAGTAACCAAATTCGAAAAAAAAATTTATTATAAACATTTTGCAGGACTACGAATTTTCTGTTGTGCTTTTTATTAACGAAAATATTTTTAAAAAATCTTTTTGAGCCGAAAGAGAAATTTTTACGAACATTTCAAGCCAAAGATCTTCTAAAGTTTAATCCTTTCAAATGCAAAAAACTCAGCTTTATCGAATTATTTTGCATTGTTTATTTATTGTTTTTATCTAATAGACTGTTTTATTTTTAATATTTAGTTATAATGGGTGATTTATTAAGACCTTTTTTTTTAATGATTTGGCAAATGCAAATTTCAAAGGAATGATGGGATCTTTATTTATGATTTCGAAAGGATATTTTATGGCATTTATTTTTTAAAAATAATCTAGTTCAAATGTTGGCCGCAACTGCGTTTTAAATGATCCATCCTGAAGGTCCAATTTTCAATGACTTGTTCAAGCATTTCCACTGGTATTTGGCCAAAAACACGAATAATGTTGGCTTCCAAGGCCTCAATCGTTGCTGGTTTGTCCACGTAAACTTTTGACTTTACGTAACCCCAAAGAAAAAAGTCGAGCGGCCAAGCTACGGGTCCCGTACGTGAAATTAATCGCTCACTAAATTGACCTCGCAATAGAGCCTTTGTTTTATTGGCAATGTGGACCGGAGCGCCATCCTGTTGTGACCAAATGTCGTCGAGATCACGGGCAACAATTTCAGGCAGCAAAAAGTCCGTTAACGTGCGCCATTGCTGGTAACGTTCGCACCTTGCTCATTTTTAAAAAAATACGGACCAATGATTCCACCAGCCCACAGACCGCACCATAACGTTGTTTTTCTTGGATGTAATGGCAGCTGGTGAACCCCTTCGGGTTGATCTTCTCCCCAAATACGGCAATTTTGCTTATTCACGAAGCCGTGGAGCCAAAAGTGGGCCTCATCACTAAACAAAATTTTGGTCGAAAACAACGGATCTTCATCGATCTTACCAAGGGCCCATTCACTAAAACGGCGACATGCAGGAAGGTCATTCGGCTTCAATTCTTGCCTAAGTTGAATTTTGTATGCTTTCAAGCCGAGATCCAAATGTAAAATGAGCCAGGTGGTTGAATACGACAGGCCAAGTTGTTGCGATCGGCGCCGAATCGATTCCTCGCGGTCATCGTGAACATTGTACCGCCGCTATATTCTCTTCACTATGTGCTGGATGTGGTCGATTTGGTCGTGTATCATCAAACAATGAATACTGGGTTTCAAATTTGGTGATGGTGTTACGAATTGTGGGTTCGGTGGGTCGATTATGTTGACCATAAGTCGATCTCAGCGCACGAAAAACATTCTTTGCAGAACGCTGATTTTCGTTGTACAATTGTACAATTTGTAAACGTTGTTCGGGTGTAAGTCTTTGCATGATGATTTGGCAATGAATACTGAACAACTTTGCCTTTGACCGCTGTCATGGATCACGCTTGATCCACACGAAAAAAAAGTCTTAATGAATCACCCGTTACACAAAAACCGATATTCACATAAATGCGTATATCTCACGAGCCAATACACATCAAAATAGGCTTAGAACCTCCGTATTGACAACCTCTAACACACTCAAAAATCAGATTTGAAATTCATCGACTCGTTCATGAGAACTTACGTAACACGTAATACGTAACTTTCTTTTATATATATATATAGATTAGGGTTGCTATTAGAATAATTTTATTTACGAAAATTCTATATTTTAGGTATTCACTTTTAAACAATAATAATAAAGTAAAGATGTTTGCTCATCTAATTGGAACTTTTTACTTAAAAAATAGTGGGGTGACGAATAATATAAGTATGTACTTATTTAAAAATGTATAACATTTCGGAATTCAATAAATCTACAAAAATTATTTGCCTAACTGACCACAATCAAATATCCTGATTTCATATTTATTTTGAAGATTCGTTGCACTGTGCATCGTTTTGCAATGCTTGTTGTTGTTGTTGTTTTTGGTAGAGCGCAGTAATTAAATTTAAAATATGTATGTTTGTTCGTCCTACAGGAAGAGAGGCCGAGTTTAAATACATTGCAGGTGCATTGCACGAGGCGCACAAAAGGCGGCTATAATTTTATCAAAGATAAGAGTGGTGGAGAGTCGAAGGGATCGGAGGGAGAGCGGTGCGCCGAGCTGCCAAACCAAAAGCTGACACATGAGTATGCTCAGCTTTGGGATATGTAAACACACACACACACACATGCACACACACACACAAGTGGAGTCACATACACGCACACAGATACGCACTAACACTCTCTCAAATGCGAGTTGGTTTCAATTCAATCATTTCGCTTTTTAAGTGTATTTTGCGGTTATGCACTTTATGGGCATTTTGTTCAATGAAATTTTCAATGTAATTTGATTTATTTGCAAAGTGAGCGTGTCATCTATATGGACCGGACACCCCCCGAATCCCCCGACCCACCGAAGTCCGCTTTATCCGGTTCACTCTTTGTAAGCTACGCGCTTAAAAGCGCATAAATCTGAAAAATCAGAGCACTCAATGTGTGTCTGTGTGCGGTGGCAAACAGGATATGCATGCCAGTGCGGCCATTTAATTAAGTGCTGCCCAGTAGTTTTTTTTTTGCGGCTGGCCTTTCCGCTGCACCTGTCTATGACCCTTTAAAACTTCTCAATTTGCAGTAAATTGAATTAATTGTTATTTATTTATGTTGCATGTAATGCTTGTTGCACTGTTTGTTGTTGTTTTGTTGCCCCAAAATGCAATCAACAGTTGACATGGAAAAGGAGCTACCCCAAAAAAAACAACCAGCTACAAACATGCAAGCGCATCCTGTTCACAGTCCTTTTAAAAATGGCTGCGAACAAACCCGGCACCAACTAGAGGAGCAACATAATGAAAGCAGCTGCAAAGTGGCAACAGCAATTGGGTGGAGTTGACCCCCCTTGACGACGACCCCTTTTGGCCTTTACTCTGGCTAAGAACGACCTTCAATGCAAAGCACTACCCGATTAGGCTAGGAGGGTTAAACCCAGGGAGCTTGCTGCAATTGCTGCGTGGGAATTGCAAAACATGTTGCAATTTCAACTACTACACTCACATACACACACACACACACACACACAGATACACCCATACCCAAACACGTGCATATTAATCTTGGTCCTGACTAGGAGAGACTTTTTGTGCATCCCAAGTTGTAAATAAAAATGTGCAGACAAGAGCAAGAGATATCTTTGTATCTATGGCATACCGAGAAAATTTTATATACTCTTGCAGGCAATTTGTGATCACAGTCTATTGGCTTTGAATAATATTTTAGCTTGTTAATTAAAAGAAACAGATTTCTGTCTAAATCTTATTTGAGATAACTTTAAGGAGCATAAAACTGAGTAGCCTAATCGGTCTGCAGACCATCAGCAATTGAAAATGTGGCGAATGGTAAAAAAGAAATTTTAGTAAAATTAAAACTGCAAATTATTTCATGAATTAAAAGTTGATGTTTAAGCTTTAAATTGTTCAAAAATATAAGTAGCCACATTTTGGCCAAAAGTCCTCCCAGAAGTATGTCAAAATTTGGACAAAGTGATAATAGAATATGATTCTACACGTAGGTGAGATGATTCTTGTTGAGGGAGCTAGCCCAATGGAAAAGTCAACCGGTAAGCGGGATGAGT
The DNA here is from genome assembly GCA_037043745.1 of Chymomyza amoena. Classification (NCBI taxonomy): domain Eukaryota; kingdom Metazoa; phylum Arthropoda; class Insecta; order Diptera; family Drosophilidae; genus Chymomyza; species Chymomyza amoena. The sequence continues at coordinate 44,457 of JBAMAX010002736.1, read as the reverse complement.
CTAGTTCCGGATGACAACAAGATATAGGTGGGAAGATAATTTAATAATCTGATATTTTAGAACCATTTTTATTCAGAATTTAATATTTGTTTACGCTACCCCAAAGGCACAAAGGGTATTATGAACAGGTTGAAATTATTTCTAATATAGCGAAGGAATCCTGTAGAGTGTTTTGTAAAGTATGCTCAGGGCGACAAGAGAAGAAGATGTAATCATTTAATAGTCATTTATTTAATCATTTATAATCCTGAGCAAAGAAATTTATAAAATTATAGTTGGTGGTTTTCAAGTATAAATTTTTGTAATTTTTTGCGGAATTTAAAAGATGCTCTTTTAAAAACAAATTATAACATTTGAAAACCAGATTAATTACTGGTGTCGTCTTTTTGAAATTGGCTTGAAAAGCTGAAGTTGTTTGGCACTATAGCTCCAAACCCCTTCAATATTTTAGGTAAAGATTATATTTACAATGTATATGGAGCTTATATCTAACTCTGAATGAAATAGGGTCCCATTTTTTTTTTTTTTTTTTAAATTGCAAAAAATTTTTATTTATATTATTTTTTTAAATTTTGGATTATCTATATCTTAAAAAATCAGAGGAGGCTTAATCTTCCCACAAAATAGTTCATTCCTTAGCGAAGACGGGTGTAAAATTTCAACACTCTAAAAAATTTATTATTAAAATACAAGATTTTTGGCCAAAATATAGGCCCTTAGAGCGATGAAGCTTAAACTACTTTCAGGCCATATGAATTCTACAAGTTGTGGAGAAAGGTGAAAGAACAAAAACCCATTAAAATTAAAATAATTTTTTTAATTGGAGAAGATGGGATCAAATTAATCATCAAAATTTATTCAAAAGCTAGGTCATAGAATTATGCTTCTATAATTGGGATCTCACAAGTTAGAAAAATATAAATATGAATCATATCAATTTAAGAGTAGCAGGATAAATGAACAAAAGCTCCACCATTTTATAAATTGCAAGTTCTTCATGTAAGAGTTAATTTGAAACCCCACAAAAATAATAATTCAATAAAGAGTAAACATTTGTTTGTTTATTAGGCTCACATAATAAAACTTGGGAGTCTGCTTAACATGAAGGCAGTTCTTGCTTGTGATAATAGCAAAAACCAATTAAATACGAGATTCTGAGTGATCCGATTTAGGCGTGTAGAGAATAATCCATCGCGTCTGGTGAATTCTAGAGCCATTGTGTGGACGTTATGAAGTTCGGAACGTTGTTTTTCAGCCATTCTTGGTTCACTCGAGCTTTGTGAGACGGTGCCGAGTCCTGTTGAAACGTCCATGGTCTGCCACCGAAATGTTTGTCTGCCCACGGCTTCAAAGCAACCTCCAGAATACTTTCCCGATAATATTGCGCATTAACCTTGACGCCAGGCTCGATGAAAACGATTGGAGAGCGCCCATCTGCGGTTACAGCGGCCCAAACCATTATCTGTGGCGGGTGCTGCCTCCTGATGGCCAATCGATGACTCAAATTCTCGTATGAACGGTCCCTCAAGTAAGCCCTACCGTTTTGAGAGTTTACGAATTGCTCAATTGTAAAAATTTTCTCGTCAAAAAACACAATGTTCGGCAATTGACCGCTTTCGGCCAAGCGAAGCAACTCCTTCGCTCTCTCAAGTCTGACTTGTTGCTACTTCGGTGTGAGATCATGTGCCTTTTGGATCTAGTAAGGCTTGACCTTGAGATCATTTTTCAGTATGCGACGGATGCTACGGTCAGATATTTTCAGTTCTTTCGCCATTTGATTGGCACTTCGTCGGGGATTTCGCTCAAGTCGCTTCTTCACTTTTTGAACCATCTCACGTGACGTTGCAGTCTTTGATGACCACCTCCATGACGTTTTGCGATGCTACCAGTATCATTGTAACGAGTTATGGTGCGATAAACGAAAACTTTATTTACTTTAAGGTGTTCGAGCTCACGAACAATCGCTGGTTGTGATTTTCCAGCTAAATATAATGCAACTACACTATTACGTTTGAAATCCATTACTGATTTTTTTTTTCGCATTTACTCACGGCAAAATGCTTTCGTGCGCTTGTAAACAATACTCTAAACTGTCATTTAGCTAACTTACAGACAGCTGATGCCCATGCGTCAGCTGCGCGAGCGGTCTGAATTTGGTTACACTTCGAGTGCCGGACCTGAATACTATCTATTTAACTACAGATTTTTTTTCGATATTGAAAAATTGATTGTTAAATCTTCTAAATAAAACTTTATGGATGGTTATGGGCTTGACAATATTGCGACAAGAAGTTGTCTATAGTAAACATAAATCGAGCAACCTTCACAATTCTTATAAATCGTACTTTCAACAAATTGAGATTATGGTCAGGAATATAGAGTATAAGAATGTAAACTATAAATAACACAGCCACACGAAAAAAGTATCATAATCTAGGTTCGAGGCAAAGCTTTTCAAATCTACTTCGCTTTGCTGAATCCAAATCCTCTATAAGAATTGGCCAAACAGGTTTCTGGTTTACACTAACACCGCAAAGCGAAGTAATTTTGAGGTTATATCAGAAACTTGAAGAGCTGTGGCTTACCACATTTGTCCTCGGATTCGTATTAAACGAACCCAACAACATATAAAAAACATAGCCAGAGAACCGAATTCGAAATTTTGTTGAATTTATTAGGGGTTAATATGGATCAAAGACCCGTTGTGAGCTCTCTTAGCGAATTCGAATTCAGCAAATTCACTAGGAGGGAACGGGGTAAGACATCTATATATAGGTTAGGTTACACCGGTTGATCCCAGAGGGGAGTACACATACACTGGCAGTCCTTAGTGGACCCATCTATATATAAATACGTTAACAAAAATAATTGTGGTACCGATTGTGTTCATATGCGTGAATGTATCGGGGTGATAATTACACTATGTGATAGCCTCACCTCATACGGTGTGCACAATGTAAGTCCTTGAAAGGTTAAAATCATGCAGGTGAAAACTTATACGAAATACTGAAATGTATCACAAAAGGGGAGAATAGCAACAACTAATTACATCATACACATGCTTGATAATTTTTCCATTTCGCTTCCCATTATTCGTTGACGCTGTCTATACGAAACAGAAGAAATATGATGATGGATAGAATAAAGAAGACCGTAAAGGGGCCACGCCTCATACATACATTGCACAAATCTAGTATACCCTTTGTACCTACAGGTGCAGGGTAGAAAAATTGAGTTTACTGATTATGTCGCGAAGCCAGAACAGTGCGTCTGTATTAAATTGAATTTTTGATTATTTTTGGGAATATTGTTGATGGTATTTTAATGTATTGCTAATAATTTCATCTTCCTGGTATAACAATTAATGTCCTCAAATATTAATTAAATATGTACTTTTTAAAGTTTCTTATTGAGCGGAAACACAACAATAAAAGTAGTATCTTAGGATACATTATTTTTTCGATTTTTAAAAGGCTTTTAAGGCCTAGTTGTTAGTTGCATAGTTTAAAGTGTACTTAACTGGTTATGCCAAAAAATCGATAGGACAAGGGTCACTTGCCATATTTTGCCTATGAATAGTTTCATAAAAAAGTTTTATTTTATTCTTTTAAAACAATTAAAAAAAAAACAGTTTTTTAGAGAGAGAGATACGGAGTCAAGTTATGTGTTACCCAATGAGGACAAATTTTGAAATATTGACTGAACCCTGCGAAAAAGAAAGTCGAGGATGGCCTTAATTATCTAATATGTCTATATGTCACATGACGATCTTTCCTTATCATTTTGTGCACGCCACCAATGCTCTCTGCGATGACGTTCGATTTTGTATAATCTTTACAAAGAACAATTTCTGAAGCTTTTAAGAAAATTATAAAAAAATTGGATTTCTCTTCTCAACCCACTTATAACATATGTCACATGACGATCTTTCCTTATCATTTCATGCACGCCATCGATGTGACTGTGACGGCCGATTTTTTATAATTTTTTCCATGAACAAAGTTTTTTACACTCTTCTAATAATGAATGATAATTTCTGGAAAGAAAATCCCGGGTTGCCTCAATCCCCAATATGCTACATGACGATCTTTGCTCATCACTTCGTGCACGTCATCGATGTTTTCTGTGATGACGTTCGATTTTGAACGATCTTTTCTTATGCTCTTCTCAAGTACTTCTGGAATGAAAGTCCATTTTGTCTCAATCCCCTAATGTGCCACATGACGATCTTTGATTATCATTTCGTATTTTCATCGATATTTTCTGTGATGAAGGTCGATTTTTGACGAACTTAAAAAGAACATCGTTCCTTATGTTCTTTTAATTTGAATTGAATACTGCTGAAAAGAGAGCCCATGACTGTCTGAATACCCTAATATGTAACATCGACAATTTTTGCTTATCATTTCTTTCAAGGCGTCGTTATTTTCTGCGAGCACGGTCGATTCGATTTTGACGAAAAACATTTCACAATGGCAAAACGTAGGACTTCGTTATCAAAAGCTTAATGAAGTTGATCGAAGGCCTCTTATTGAGTTCGCATTGGATTTGGTAATAGATTATTTTACAAGAATTCACGATTCAATTTCAGTTTTTGGCTGGGACAAAAGTTTTAAGCAACATAGCGCTCTTTAGTCAAACGTTGTCAGTGCTGCGGAGCAAAATTTATAAAGTGACCCTCTTATAGTAAATCACACTTTATTCACGAAAAAATTCGATTGTATCATCTTTGCCGCAATATTATAATAAAAGATCATCAGCCAGCTGAATAGTCAGGGATCCCATTAAATATTAAAACTCAGAGTACAAAAGCTACCTCCCTTCTTTTCTCTCCCTTTTGTTCCTTTAACTCCTTAAAAAGCTTATAGTGGTAAAACACCTTAATAGTATCCGGTTCACTCCAGGAATGTCAAGTTTCTTTAACTTTTTTCAAAACAGTTCGGTGCGGGTTCCAATAAAGGGCCCGACGACAAACTTCTTATGGTGGCTTTCGCAAAGTATGCCCAATCCATCCCCATTTGACTAGTATCAGCTCAGAGTTGCTAATCGTGATTGTCCACCAGATTTTTAGAATACGTCGAAGACATTAGCCAACAAAAGCTTGTAGTTTGATAAGCTTATCTTGTTAGCCAAGACTCACTCCCATAAGGTAAAATGGATTTCTGGATACAAACTAACTAACACAGCTAATACAGCCCTGCAAGATTTTTAAATAATTCCAAAGAATCTTTAGAAATTCATCAAGCAAGAATTCTAATGAGCTAGCCACAAAATATGCAACATTTTTTTTTATCCTTGGCACTTATACAAAACTTTTTTCGACAAGAACTAAGCAGCGCTCATTATGAGTTATTTGCGTGTTGGAAAGTTGCAATACTTTCCAGTGTGCATTAACACAATGTTGCTTAGCTCAGCTTGATTGTTGTTGCTCCAAATCATTTATTTAGTGGGAAGATATTGCACCCATTTACTATAACACCCCGTACATGACGTTGCTCCATTTCAAGTTGCTCGCTTTCAACTTGGACAGTTGTACAAATGTCCTGGACTGGTACCAGTTGGAACTGAAAGACTAAAGTCTGCAACAAATACGGAAAACAACAAGGATGTAGACGACTAGGACGACGACAACGACGACAAGGCAACCCCTCAAAGTATTTTGATTTGTGCAATAAGTATTGTCGTTTTCAAGCCAAATCCGTGGATAGAAAGAGAGTTTTCTGTTGCTTGGCAGCAATTTCTTAAATTTTTTATAGCGCATAACCTGTCTGGCACACACACGAGCGAAAAGGACCCGCAAACACCCGTACAAACATAAAGAAAAATCCTTGCAACCCACCCCCGGTGTCTGTGCCTTGCGTCGACTTAGCGCCTTTTGCGCTTGTTTGTTGTACGGCTCAAAGTTACACGACGCTTCTGCTAGAGCTCCGGCTCCAGCTGCTGATCCTTCTCATACTCATACTGCAGCCTGTCGTCGTCGGTCTTTCCTAGAACTTCTCATCGTCATCCTGGTTGGCTACACTTATTGCATTATGCTGCAAAGTCAGCCAGCGTGCGTGCCGCAGCGGTGGCAGGGGGCGCATAGATACGCGTAGATAGTACCCCCCACAGGATATACGCCATTACGCGGCATATCCCTAGTGTTAGAGCGCTTTCTCTGTGTGGCAGCCACCTCGATGGCATCAGCGCCAAGTGCAGCTGATGCCACTTTTGGCTCGTGGCAGCCGCGAGCTGTTTGTTGGTTATGGCGGAAAAATAAGAAAAACCGGCAGGGAAAATGAGTTTCAGAAAGTCGCGTTTTGAATGCTCTGAGAAAGGAAAAATTTTTAAAAGGATTTGGCAACTATTGTTAGAATACTTAAATATTTCCAAGTTGTGTGTCACCTATGATTTTTTTCATTCTAGGTGAAATAAAACTTGGAGGGGTTTCTGTGACATATGGGTAACTTCACATGCTGGAACATAAACTAACTTAACGTACTTTGACGTAAAGGAACGTAAGCTAATTTTAAAGAGCAGGCTGACTTTTTTTAACCTGACAAACTTTCTAAGAAAGTTGAAGTACTTTACCTTATTTTGTAGAGTATTAAAGATACTGCAAAAATATGAGAATTGGCACGGCTTCCACACTGTGTGCTTAGCAAAAGTTGAAGCCACCCTCTCGCTCTCAATCTCTTTTAACCAATACCCTACACTTGTCTGCAGCTACTCTAAACCCCTAACTCCCCTACACTCCTTTTGAAGGATATACTACACACACATATATGCCCCTCACATTGTTGGCAAGAGAGAAAGAAATGTTAATACCGAAAAACGAACCATTTGCCGCAATGAAAATCGCGTAAATTTTCCTACTGATTGTAAGTGTTGCCATTGCCATTTCCCTTTCCCTCTTTATGCTTGTTTCTTCCTCTATCTCCCGTCATTCGCGTCTTACGTAGCTGTCGCCGTTTGTTGACGTTTCCTTGCCGTTGTCCTTTGGCGCTGTTCCTTCTCCGGTTATGTTTGTCTGCAGCTTGGATGTCGCATGTCGCCTGCAGATTGTCACAATTGTCAAATTGCAATTTTTATTTTCGCCTCTTTTGTTTGCCAGCTGCAAATGTTTAGCCTGATTTGCTTGGCCATTTTGGTGGCATTTACCATAAGTGCCTGGACACTAGCAAAGTCCTTTTAAGTAAATTCCCTCCCCAGCTTGAGGAGAAGCCGCCGTTCTCATCGATGGCATAAATGGCGCGTCGACTTTGGCAAATCTTTCAAATGAGCAAACTTTTCCAGCTGCCAAAGAAGTTTTTTTAGACACAACTGCAGTGGATGTGTGCTTGGTGGGGGTCGAAATATTGGAAACGGGTTTGTTTTTTACGACAGTGAAGGAGGTATGTGCGGAGCAGATATGGATTCAATTGAGACAGATTAATCTTTTTAACCCACGGAAACCCATAGTCTCTTAACTGACTTTAAACTTTAACGCTAAAAGGAAGATAATTTCGATAGTCAGTAGTAGCTGATACCGAGAGCTTCATGCGTTAATATGCTACGAATTTTGGAGCATTATCCAGAATCTCTATCCGTTGCCTTCCGTCAATCACTAGCAGTGTATCTTTCCTTGATTCCAAATACACCATTGCCAAATTTCTTTCTTATAGATAGGATGAGTAAGGACAATGTGTCGTGGGTTTTAGGGGATCAGTGCTATGAGGTTAAAAAACATGAGATATTTTTTTTAAGAATTAAGGGATTTAAAGATTACACAGGTCAACATGGTTCAGTTGTTGGAAAGCTAAGAGTCATTTCCGAAGTAATTTGGTGCGTAGAATCCGAATCCGGCGTCAGAACTGGCCCATCACGTCAGGATTTTGAGATATTTGAGGTGATGTACATAACCTCAAAAGTAGGAAAAAACGCCGTTTTTCACATGTTCACGTTCACATGACCCCTGTATTTGTAGACCTGTGTTATTCATGAGATTTTTGTGTTTTTATACCCTGTAGTATGGTACAAAGTGTCTATAAAGTTTGTGCAAGACGAAAATGTATGTAACATATAGAAGGAATCGTCGGAGACCCCCAAAGTTACCTAAAGTATGAACAGGGTGACTAGAGAAGTCGATATACCCATGTCCGACTGTCCGTCCGTTTGAACGTCTAGATCTCAGAGATGGTAAGAGCTTGAGCAATCAAACTTTCACATTAGATGCCATATTATTCCATAGGAGACAAGTCTTTTTTATTTTTTTGATATCGGGGTTAAATTATATAGCTCCCATAGGGGTGTTTCAGACGACCTCGAAAAAAAATAAAAGTTTTAGATGAATAATTCGTTTGTTTATGAAGATATCGTAACCAAATTTGATTTTCGAAAGTTTTTTATAGTTTCCAAGCACTGTACCAAATTTGATCAACATCGGTTGACTATATCATATAGCTCCCATAGGACTGATCGGCCAAAATAACTTTTTTAAATCAAAATACGCTATATTTTGTTGTTTTTTAATAAAGATGTCGTAACTAGATTTGGCGTTTGGAAATTTTTTAGAGCACTTAAGCAATGTGCCAAATTTGAACAAAATCGGTTGACTATATCATATAGTTCCCATAGGGACGATCTTTCAAAAAATCAATTTTTAAACAACATTTGTTGTGTTTCGTTTGTTTGTTAAGATATTGGGACCAAATTTGATATTCGTGAGTTTTTTATAGTTCATAAGCACTGTACTAAATTTAATCCAACTCGGTTGACTATATCATATAGCTCCAATAGGATCAATCGGTCCAAAAAAACGTTTTTTATACAAAATTCGGTATGTTTCGTCTGTTTGTAAAGATATTTCAACTAAATTCGGTATTCAGATTTTTTTGAAGGTATTTAAGCACTGTGTCAAATTTTATTGAAATCGGTTGACTATATCATATAGCTCCCATAAATACGATCAGTCAAAAAAAAAAATGTTGCTTACAAATTCTTCTGTTTTTGGTTTTTTGTGAAGGAACCGCATTTTATTGCAAGCTAGTGGTATAGGGTATCGCAAAGTCGTCACCGCCCGACTTTACATACGTATTTTTTTGTACATAAGTTGGACAGTGGCAGATTTAAAGAAAAAGTTCCAATGGGCAAAATTTCTCCAGGCCCCCAAGCAAATTATGTTATGTTAGGTATTCCATGAGCATCATAAAAGTTGTATTCTTTTTCACATATAGAAAATTTACATATTTTTGAATCCTATTCACGCTTTCTTCTCCGCAAAAACTTCGATGGTTGCAGCCAGATCAATTTGATTGCTGTTCGATGAAAAGTATGCTGAAATCGTCCAATGCTTCTATGCTTGGTAGAATCTTGTTCTTGTGAGAAATATATATCCGCCAAACTGATTAACTCATACTTCGGAGCAATTGTAAAAAAGTTGGATATTTCTCCATCAAATTGCTCACGTTTTTTTCAAGTTCTTTCTTTTCCATGTTTTTGAAGGATTCAGGTTTGAGAAATCCGAAAAGTGAGTTTATCTCATCAAAACCTTTGGCCCTTTCTTGTAACTCACTGCACATTCTGTCCAGAACTTCAAAGTACCCAATGCGATGTTTCGTTGCCATATCCAGAGAACTATCCTTTGCTTTCTCGCCTTACATTTTTTTGTTCGCCGTTGTCTAATGATCGGAAAATTCGGATTCTTCCATCCCATCTTCTCTCATTGAGATTTATCTTTCGAAACAAAAGAATCATACTTGCTCTCCTCACGCAAATTTTTCAAGTTCTTCATTACACTTTCGAGACAATTTTGAGCCATCAAAAGATCAACTTCTCTTTTCTGTAATTGCACTTCTGCAATGTCAATGAATCATAGGACTGCCGAAGGAATATTAAGTAAGAAATCTAATTTAATGTAATTAAAATTCGTTTGACTTAAATTCTTTTTTAAGGTTGCATCAACAATGGTGGGTTGGATGATTGTCGGTCAAGATGGATTATAATACACTTCAAACTGGAATCAGAACTTAACGCTTTTGATGGAACATGACACGTATATATCACACCTGGCACTAGTTAGGGTATAATTCATCATCATATATAAGTAATATATCATTCATAATCATATCATAAATAATTAACGCAATCGATTGTAAGAAAATATGTATCAAATAAAAATGTTAATAATATCGGGGTTAAATTATATAGCTCCTATACGGTGTTTCAGACGACCTCGAAAAAAAATAAAAGTTTTAGATGAATAATTCGTTTGTTTATGAAGATATCATAACCATTTTTTGATTTGAGCAGTCCTAAAACTTACAGAAACAGCAAATGCGAATGATCAGACAAACGAGAGAAAAAGAAAATATAGAGCACCTTCCGAAGAAAGCGACGAAGGCATTAAAAGATCACGCGAATTCGCCATTTGTAACTAAAAAAAAAACTAATATTAAGCAATATCAAAAATAAGAAATAAATATATATACAAAAATAATCAGAATACTAAGTGATGAACTTATAGCAGTGACCGCTAGAACTACTTGTGAATTATAAGAAAATTTTTTGTTTAAAGCTTTTTCTTTAAGTGTTTAGTTGTTGTGGCTTTGTCAAAGCAAATCGAATAAGAATAACTTTAGAAATAACTACCTACTACATATTTCAATTTTATACAATCGTATTCTATATCATTTCAATTTATTTCTTTGCAGAAATTACATCCCAAAGAAGTTCCGAAGAGAGTCTATAAGTTGGTAAGTCACTGACAGGCCTTGTTTTTATTGGGGGCGGGGCGCTCATATTTCTTGGTCTTAGATATTAGCTGCACTACCATCAGACACTCGTAAACATGAATATAATACATATGTATTAGTTGGAACTGAAACGAATATTACGACGAAGAAAAAAGCGAAAATTTACCTACTATACTTTTTTTTTGTTCATAATTATTTATTTTAGTAAATAAATTTAAGGGAACAATGAATTTTTATTATAATATGTTGCAGGATTTGCCTTATCAGTAGTTTTTTGTAAAGTTATCATCCACATTCACTTTTGAAGGAATATCGGAAAGTTTTAACATTTCTTTTCAAAAACTAGTTGTAAATTCGGTATTGGATTTCACGTTTCTATGGAATTAGACTTGCGGATCGAAAGAGGCTGCCAACATATTAAAAAGATACTCGTTTTTCCCTGATAATAGTCCATTTATAATTCTGAATTTTTTATAATCCTTGTTTCTCAATTTCTGGATTTCTTCTGATATCTCAATGATGTTTAATTAAAAATTCACCATGTGCCTAAATTTTATACAGGGTGGGAGTTTGTTTTTTATCCTGAATATCTTTCCATTAAGAACTCTTAAATTTTTATGGCATTTGCTGCAATTAATTTGTTTTTGCCCAAAATATTTAAAATACTACCCAATCTTTCAATAATTTCATCATCCGTTCCAGCTAATTTCTGATATATTTTTCACCAAGTAACTTCTGTTGTTTTATTTTTCTATTTTTCGGTCACTTTTCAGAATTCTTTTGTCGTATAATTTTATTTCACAGAAGTTGAAGTAATGATGTGGAATCGAAGTCAATATAAAGGATAAGTTCTAACTAATCTCTTACGAAGACACATATACAAAGGTCACAATTGATATATATTTTTTAAATTACATTCCTTGTACTAAAAAGCTGGAAAAAAGAACCAAAACAGTATAATGGCTCTCAGACTAGCTTACACATTTAAGGTTCGTCAAAGATCTTAGACTCGAAATGTTCGAAAAAGAATTCGATTTCAAATTAAAGCTTAGCATTATTTTTGAAAATTTTTTTGCGTAATTAAAGAACCAAAATTAACCTAATCACTTCTTTTACGAAGATTTGCTTTTCGTGTAAACTAGTGTTATCTATCAACATAGTGTAAATACAAGTATACATAAAAGTAGACATTGTGCCTACCAATTACATTACTTTTTTTTTCGACAAATTAAAAGAAAGACAATAGAGACCTTAGAAGCTAGGATCACCAAGTCAACCAAAAGGTACTCATAATTGTAACATTTGAATAAAGTATGCAACAAAGTAGACAATGCGCCTACCAAGCATATTACTTGCGTTTTTACGAAAAATGAATAGAGAGGCATAAATTTAGAAGCTAGTAAAATCTAAAAAAGGGATTTGAGGAAATTTAGAAGCTAGTAGAATCTATTTTATCAAAAGCTGCTCGTTACTCTAACATTTGACTAAATGTAGACAAAAAAGTAAACAACTTGCCTACCATGTGAATAACTTATAATTTTTCAACAAATAAAGAACAAAAGGTCAGAGAACAAGGCATCTAAGAACACCACGTTTAATCACTAGATATAATATGTTTATTTCGGACTGTTGACTAGAGTATATAAACAAGTAGACACTGCACCTACGGACATTTTTTTGAAAAATGAAAAGAAAGTTTTCAAAGGCGAAAGTACGTAAAAATGTAGACGATGTGCCTACAATTTACATTACTTATCGATACTTGAAAACAGAATAGAAAACAGGATCTATGAACACCAATTTACACTAAAATATGCTCTTATTTCCGACCCACGACAAAAGTAGGCAACCTAGGTTTTTTTGAGAAGTGAAGAAAGCAATATCAAACTAAATGAGCTAAGAATTCCAAGTTAAATCAAGAGATATGCTTATTTCGAACTGTTGTCAAAAGTATGCAAAAAAGTAGACAACGTGCCTACAATTTGCATTACAAACGATATGTGTTCAAAAAGTAAGGTGACTTTTCAAATTTCGCGGGCAATGTATTTTCGATTATCGATTGTGTTGTTGTGTTGGTACACTCTTCCCGAACATCTGTACCAAATTTCAAGTGAATGGCATATTTTGTTCGGTTGTGAGAGGCGTAAAGGTTATAAATGTTTTGCGTGCTTGGCGATTTTTTGCTATCGAAACATATGGATCAACGGATTTGCATCAAATTTTGTGTAAAAAATAAAATTAAGTGCTCCGTAACACTTGAAATGTTGACAGTAGTATACGGTGAAGTTGTTCTGAGTAAAAAAATGTTTACAAGTGGTACAAACTCTTCCAAGATCGCCGGGAAGATGCCAATGACGAGCCTCGCTCTGGACGTCCAAGCACGTCAACAACTGATGAAAACGTTCAAGCAGTGAAGAAAATAGTTTTGGAAAATCGTCGATTCACTATCAGAGAAAGTGCTGAGGATGTCGGTATATCGCTTGGCTCGTGCCATGAAATTTTTTCTAACGTTTTGGGCATGAGACGTGTGTCAGCGAAGTTTGTTCCGAAATTGCTAAATTTTGATCAAAAGAACCGTCGCATGAGCATCGCTCAAGAGCTGTTGAATGACGTCAACGTCGACCCAGATTTACTCAAAAGGGTCATAACTGATGACGAATCATGGGTATATGGTTATGATATCGAAACCAAAGCCCTATCGTCCCAATGAAGCGGTCAGAAGAGCCAAGACCGAAAAAAAAATCGCCGAGCACGCAAAACACTTATAACCTTTACGGGAAGAGTGTACCAACACAACAAAAAGTCGCCTTACTTTTTTGAACACACCTCGTATGTTCAATCGCTAAATAAAAATTGATGCATAAAAGACTACAGGAGCTAAGAACACCATTTTTTTAACAAAAATATGCACTTATTTTTGACCATTGACTAAAGTATGCAAAAAAGTAGACAGCGTGCCTACAAAGCTCATTACAGGCGTTAAATAGACCTTTCCCTCGACTTAAATTTGGCTATTTAAATCGATGTATGAAAAACGATTAATTTTGGAAAAGTTTATCAACCGATCTAGAGTTTTTTAGAATATTATCTATAGTGAGCTTTTCTCAATTGGTGGGATATACAAATTTTTACAATTTTGAGAACTGAAAGTTTATTTTTTCGTTAGCTGTTTCTACCACTGTTCAACGTGGTAGTTATCAACGGACCTTGGACTATTTCTAATCAGCTTTTGAATATTTTTTCTTGAGAGGTTGCTTTAAAAAATGTGTATACCGTATTATTCTCGACAAAATAGGTTTACTCGATAACAGGTATTTATATATTGACCAAAGATTCACATCTTGATAAATAATTTTAATCCTGGAAATACCATAGTGCTTAAAACTTTTGGCCCTACGCTCCACCCGGAGTTAGAGGAACTTTTATATATATATATTAAAACTCCTGGAAATTCGTAAATTTCCAAGAGATCGAATTAAAATTGCTTCGCTTCACATACTTTGACCCATAAATATAAGAGTATATAGCTTCGTATATATGTATGTGTATAAGTAATTGAGTCTGTATGTGTGTGTGCTTGTGTGCGCTTCCGCTTTGCAGTCATCTGACAGCGGAAGTCAGCGTATTAATCACTTAAACCGAAAAATGTGCGATAAATGTGTGGGGTTTAACCCACAACAACCCAAGCTTACGATTTGGAGCTGCTGCGATAAGGCCATAACAAATGTCATACTCACACTCACATAATCAAACATACCAACACACACACACAAACACACACACATACCAACACCCACACATAAACAAAGCTCAATGGCAAAAAGTTTTCAAATGCATTTTGCTTTTTCATCTAGCCAACTAAAGGTTAAGCTCTGCTGCATAAAGGACGCTTGGCAGAAATGGGTTAAATAATTCCATATGCATATATGCATATGGATATGTGCACGTATCTCTATGTGTGTGTGCCTGTGCGTTGGTGATAGGGCTTAAAGTTTTTGAACAACGATTATGCGAATTTATTTATTTATTTTATTCAAATTGATGCTGCATAATTAAATAATAATTTAATTAATACCAACCCCAAAAAAATAAAACACATTTAGGCCAACTTATGTATGCATCAATTGATTGTTTGGCGGTTTTTTAATAAACTCTGACCTGGTTTATGTTTAAATCCCAACTGATTAGCAAAATAAATAAATAATTAAGCTCAAAATGTCATTTACATTCTGCAGACATTTTTTTCGATTAAGCCCAGGAAATTGTATTTAAAATGAACAGTGTGTGCTTTGTGTGTAAGAATAATGCAGTTAAAAATTTTAAAAAATAATTCGAAAATAGTTTATGATAGTATGTGGCATTAAATTATTTTATTTTGCGGGATAAGAGCGGAATGATTCTTGGTATAAATGGGATTGGAACTACAAACACAAGTCGACGGTTTTAAAATGCGGGAAATAGGGTTAATTATTTTTATTTTTCCAAAATTTTTATTATTATTATAAGTTGTATTATTTTATTTTTTATTATTTAAATTTAAAATTATTATACTAAGCAGGATGTGGGCGGGATGTTGCTTATTAGAAATGGGATTGAAAATCGAAAGGGTTTTTAAATGTGCGGAGTGAACACATTTTTTAAATTATTTCAAAATTTCTGCCTGGTAGTATTGTTTTTTAATTTTTCTATTTAAATTGACAATTTTAAAATATTTATTTAGCGGGATGTTTCTTAGTAGAAATGGGATTTGGACAATAACTAAAAATCGAAAGATTTTAAAATGTTAGAAGTGAAAGTATTTTTTTACTTATTCCAAAATTTCTACGTAGTAGTATTATTTTTTAATTTTTCTATTTGAATTTTAAAAATGATTATATTTAGCGGGATGAGGGCGGGATGTTTCTTAGTAGAAATTGGATTGAGACAATTACATAAAAATTGAGGGATTTTAAAATTTGAGGAATGAACATATTTTTTTAATTATTCCAAAATTTCTGCCTGGTACAGTAGTATTATTTTTTTATTTTTTTTTTAAGTTTTGAACTTTTTCAAGGTGTCCAGCAGGAATCTTACACCCTCGATTTTTTGAAAACTAATGATTTGAAGCAAAAGGCAAAAAAATTTCAATTTTTAAACTTATTTCGGCAAAGCTTAAATTAAAAAAAAATGTATTTTTTTTTAAATGCGACAGAACCACTGAATATTTTGGAAGAAATATTTTTTTAATCTAAAAAGAAAATAGGGCGATTTAAATAATATTAAATATTCTTAAAAATAAATTGCTTATATTGTTTGAAATTTGGGAATCTTTTTTTAAAGAACGTATGGAGAATATTTTTTTTAAGGAGATGTTAAAACGCATGATGCATTTTTGTTATATTTTATAGAATAAATACTTCCGAATGAAAACTATTTTATTTTGTATGTAATATAAATATTAAAATTGCTCAAAAATCGATTTAAAAATTTACATGAAAATTTACATTTAAAATAAAAGTTTCCACCAAATTAGTAATTCACAAAATTCCTTGAACTGCATCATTGGCTTTTATAAATCGCTGGGGGCAGTTTTCAGTACCTTATCCACCTAGACCCTTCGAAAGTACTCATAAATGCTGAAGTCCTAAGAAATTACTGCTGAAAGTGTTTTTAAATAAAATCTTTTAATTTTATAATTATTATTGTGCAATTTAAATTTTGTTCCCTTTTATTTGAATTATATTTAAATACTGAAATTCTCTCAATAAATTTAGAACGATTTAATTTTGTGGCATAGACTATGATCATGATCTTATATTAATATTCTGATCGCACGTTAATCGTCCTTTTGAAGAAAATAACTTTTTTGCAATCGAATTTCGATTGAGGATCTTTTCTTTAGATCAGGTTAGGTTGATTAGGCTGCACAATCGATAAATGAGATCACCCGGAGAACATTAGGTCCATTATGTTGCCTAATTGTGGAATAGAAGGAAATATCATAGCTTTGATTACAATACAATTTCCGGATAAAAGAGCTAGATAGAAAGAGTAAAATCCCAAAGAATTTGGATTTTCTACTTCTTTTCTAATAAAAAAATTTGTTGTCTGAACTAATCCTATGTCTTACGTGTCAGAAGGAAGCTATTAAGATCCCTTTCTTTGTACTATAATGAGTCAGGCGCTTGATTTTTATAATCATCTAAGAACCAAGCCCAAAATTTTAAATACTGCAAAGAAATAAAATGTTCACGTGTTTTGCTTTCAACTTTTCATAACTTTGGAAAGGATTATTAGAAGAATTAGCTCCACGGCCCGGTAGTTTCCAATAGTTGCATTTACACTTTGCACATACAAGCTCTTTAACTTTAGCAATAGAAAATATGTGAAAGGAGTTGTAAGGAAGCTCAACTTCTTAGGACTAGAAGAGTTGCTACAAAAATCTTCGATTTCTTTTGTAACTGACGAATTGAGGATAAGAAAAAGATCAATCCACTTTGAGACTGCCTAGCACTTTCCAGAAAAAATCATTCCATGGGAACGTAGGCTGTACAACAAATTTTCCATCAGGAAATAAATTAAGAAAGAAGATCATCGCGTTATCGATTTTGCTAAAATGCTTAAAAAACAACGTTGTCTCATAAAAATATTCGCACATCCGAAAAAAATATTTTTTAAAAGATTTCGGGCAAAATCCATTCAGGAGGATTTTTGGTAATTAAGGGGACAGTAATACGGATTTGGAAAAAATTCCAAAAATGCCCTACGAAATTGCTTGATGTATTTAACTAATTACCTTTTGTACGTCAGTAATGCGGAATGTATTTGCGAAAGATTATATAATATTTCAATGCTACCAAGGGGAAGAAGAAAATTCCCCCAGGTCCAACTTTTTTTTAGGGGCCTGGGGCAGTTACTGTCTTGATTTAAAAAAGGTGTAATGGAAGGGTCCCCTGGCCCGGATTTTCTCTCTACGGCCCTGCAGATTTCAAGAGTCAAGTGGTAGATAAGTAAAACTATAACTGTGGTTTATTATAAGTTTCTAAGACTAGGTTCCTTACTTTAGTGAGCAGTGTTACCCATTCACTCGAATTATTTTGGATACCCATAGTGCTTAACCATGCAGACATTTTTTTTATGGATTCAATTTTTATTATATCCAGTAGAACCTGTCACAGACATTTCCATGATCACCATTATTCCCATATTTTATTTTTTTTGATTATGGTGTCCTTGTTTTGCAATGATTTGATTTGTTTTATATAATATGTTCTGACACTGACACCGACACAGCTTGTTGTGTTGCATGCCACTGCAGCACGTACTCCAAACAGATCGGCATCACATTATGATTGAAAAATAATTTCGTAAAAATATATTGCCAAAAATCAAAGCCAAACAGTTTGAGCAACTGACAGCCAAACGGTGACAGGAATAGGGACATGGACTGGGACACGGTCTGGGACTGGGAGTAAGACACCAAGCCCAAATCACATCTTTCTATAGTGTTTTTGGGAGAGTTATTCAACGCAAAAAAGTTGCAGGGCACGTTTTTTATTTGCTCAAAAGTGAAGCACGAAATGTGCCGTTATACTACCCAGGCAGCGATGGCGGACAAAGTCAAAGAAAACATTTGTAAAACAAGAAAGAATGATGGCATTTTTGATGGCCGAAAATCAAGTTTGTTTTTACGTGCTCTGGGTGTGATGCTGAGCGGAGTTGGGGTGGACGGGGCGGTCTTGAGGCATTGGCAGGCAGATTACGTGCACACAGTGTGTATGTCAAAGGTCGCAGCTGCTGCAAATGGCTGGTGCTTTGGCAAAATGAGCAGAGAAAATGGCGGCTGTCGTTGAAGTGAGGGTCGTGAGAGAACTGCATGGACTTGGGCATGAGTCTTGGCTGGGTGGAGGGGGTGGGGTTGGGCTTTGAGAAATCGTTCGTCATTATCGGCGCTTGCGAAAATGCCGCTAGTTCGCACACACACACACATGTCTCCAGAACCAGCGACCCCGCACACACATACCCACGCCCACATATCCATCCATACAGCCTAGTTGGATTCCAATGGATTTTCGCATTGCTGCCATAAATTATGCTACAATTTCGTGCATTTGTATTGTGCGTGCAAGGACATTAGGGTGGCTCAATTTGCTTTAAGACTTTGAGAAAATTATGGACCATAGAAAGCTGTTTGGGATTAGCTTAGAATATAATTTTTTTGACCATATTCAGATGGTCAGATAATTTTAAGCTTACATCGGATCTATTTAAATTGAATGTTTCTTAAACTTAGGCCTAAGTGGTCTGGTCTAACCTATCCTATACTCAATTGCTGGGCATAGGGTGATTTTTTAAGTTTTTTTTTTAAATAAATAGATAGGTTAGTTTAGATAGACTAATAGGCTTCTTCAGAGAACCATTTCGATGTCTAAGCTAATAATGGGGTAGGGACCCCTCCCAAAGTTTCTTAAACTCAGGCCAAAGTGGTCTGGTCTAACCTATCCTATACTCAATTGCTGGGTATAGGGTGATTTTTGAAGCTTTTTTTTTATAATGAATGGATAGGTTATATTAGATAGACTACTAGGCTTCTTCAGAGAACTATTTCGATGTCTAAGATAATAATGGGGTAGGGAGGGGAGGTTAGAGAGAGTTTTATGTAGTTGGGTCGTATAGCTATTAGGTTCAAGCTTAATCGCTGTCGATACGATTTTTCAGATAGCTTCTTTCTCTCTCTCTCAATTCCTGTTATCCCCAGTAAGGCCTCTACAAAACGTTTCCATCGTCTAAGATCTTTCGCGAAGACTTTGATCTCCTTAAAAGATTTCTCTGTGGACCTAAGTTCCTTCTCGAGTGTCCGCTTCCAAGCACATCTAGGGCGTCATTTTCTTCTGCTGAAGGGTATGGCCAATCCATCTCCACTTTCTCTGCTTTATTTCTGACTGTATGGGTAACTGCAGAAAGCCCTTTCCATATAGTGGGTGTTTTTTTTTAAAAGAAAATGCTTTCATTATCCTCCTCTCCAAGCTACGTCACAAGTCGTGGTGGGGAACGTAAAGCCTTCCGGCCATGAAGCCTATACTTATAACTGTAACTCCTATAAGTCTAATCATCGACTTGGTTCTGATCTTATGAAACCGCAGGAGTTTGGATGGTACCTGGAATTGATACTTACCTAGAGTGCTTGAGTACCTGAAATCCGGAAGCAGTTCCCATTCTCGTTCTGTTTTTCTGCTGGATCCTTTTAACTATATCAGTGACCACTGATGGCACCGATCAGTTCCTGGCACACTTGCCTGACCCCTCGACACTGAAAATGTCATGAAATAAGTAACAAAAGAAATTACAGCTACTTACACTTTTGGGAAAATCCCCTTTAAAAAGCATCGTTTTTTACACTAAAAATTATCCATATGTATAGGGTGATTTTTTAGGCTTTCAGTTTGAATAATTAAATTTGGCAAACCATCCACTGCTGGAAGGGTTGCAATAAAGAGTATTATAAAATATTAATGCTCCGAGGGCCACCCTAAAATATGGTACTTGTCAATACTTGGATATTTGAAGCTCGATTTGAAAAACGATATATGACTCTTAAAAAAGTGTTGTTCATCTTCGAAATTTCAAACAAATAAGTAAAAAAATTTGGCACCACCCTAATACACATATATAGACATCGACATCTTTGGACCAAAAAATGGTGCCCCGAAAACTTTCCAGAGACCACACACACACTCTCACGCACTCGTGGATGGATCATCATCCCCCTGGCAGCAACTTATTGAAAATCACTTAGACACACATGTGACGTCGTCATCGTGCTCGTACTCGTACATGGGTGTGAAAATGGAACTTTTCTAGACATTTTGTATAATTTATGGGCCTTGAAAGTTGTTTTGCAGCTTGTTTGGTGTCGCTATTGTTGTTGTTTTTGTTGCTGTTGTTGTTGTTGTGACTATAATTAGTGCTAATCTACGAGTATGGCCTATTTGCACCCAAAAATTCCGGCTGATAACATGATAATGGCAAAGGAGAGTTGCTACTGCTACCGGCTTTACTGGGCTGGGTATATGCTCAAAATTGTACTAGCCTTAGAACATAAACTATACCCTTTGATAAGCTTGTTAACTTGGCAAACAAGTTGTCTTTGGCCAGACTTTGGTGCCAGCCATTCGCATCGCTGCACTTGACAAATGTGCGCCATTTAGAGCTCCAAAACATGTGCGCATACCGGACAATGGCTACGGCCGGAGACAACTACGTGATGGTGTCATTTAGGCACGACAACAAGAAGCGGGTTAAGCTTCTAGACGGTCCCAAAACCGCAAGCAAATGTTTTAAGGGTGTTAAAACGAGTGGTGCTCTTGATGTACCAGTTCTATTAAATAGTTTGGCACTTTTTAGCAGAAATATATTCAATACTCTTTGTTCTGGGAGTGAGTGAATTTCAAAGAATTTTTTTAAGAGTTCGTAGTCTTGAAAGAAGCATTAAGCATAGAAATTCTTTGGAAAAAGAAGGAGCCCGACTAGGTTCAGATCCAGGATTTTGTCTTAGTGGCAGTTGTTCACTTCTAAGTTTAGGTATATCCATATGAGAGCTCGCAAAAGACCGTCAACCCATTTTTCCAACTTCTCCGAAATCAGATCACCCGTAGTCATCAGCAGGCCTGAACTTATCTCTCGGGCTTTTTCGAATGCTGAGGTAATAGCCTTGTATGCAACAGTGCTGAGCTGCATCTATTAATAAACTCCTGATCTACTTATTTTGCGCATCACAGTCAATAAAAGAAGATAACCTCAATATATTTGAAAGTACCGAAAAATTCGATTTTCAACAGCAAAGGAAAAGTTTTAAAAATATGGGGATCAATTTTAAAGAGATACTGAAACTCGACCAGAAACGCAACATTTGCACAATCCATAAATTGAGCTTGGAATATTCCTCCCATCCTATATATTTTTCAGATCTGGCCCATAAGATCTATTGTCTGTGTTCAAAAAGAAGGAAACTGCTGGAATGTAACAGTTAAGAGGTCATCATGGAAAAACGTCTTTTTTCAGGATTTTGGGGAGACAACCTGCAAATAATTCCCTGGCTGACTATTTTATAGGTCGTGGGATATATGGGATATTTATTAGTAACTGTTCGAAGAGAAGTAATCTCTATTAATTTAAGAAACAATCTATTACTTGAATAAAATCAAAAGTAGGAAAAGTAATGAGCAAGTGTGCCAAGCCAAAAGCAGACTTTGTTGAAAAATAAACATTCTTTTTTATCGAATAGATCTATTATTCTAAAAGTCATGGAGTTACATAACGGTTCCGTTCTCTCCTATCCCTAGAGCTTCGTAGGTAGTCTATCTCTTGGAACAAACTAATTTGTTCGAGTCGGTTGGCAATAATCATCGAGCTTCTACGATTGCTAAAAAGATATCTCCTTGTTCTTTTCTTTTCGATCTTACAGATTTCTTGAAAATTAAGTGATTTTCTAGAAACTATTTATATTTAAGTACCGAGAAGTTTCTGGTTTCGCTTTAAAAGCGCTGTTTTCTAGATCTCGCTCTTCTTTGGAGTGATGTGACTCCCACATAAGGCTCAGGCTCTATATGTAGCTTAAAGCTTTGTTTTTCACTAGCTTATAAGTTAAGGCATTCATGAGAGAGTCTGTATATCTAGAGATCCATCTATGGATGATTTTATTCCAGAGTTCCAGATGAGTTAATCTAGGTCTGGTATCCAAAACCAATTCGAAGTTTATTTGCAATCTATGCATCCCATTTATCGTGACCTGACTATCTAAAATGGGAACGCTTCAATCGTAGTACTTCGACCTTCGACAAAGAACCTCTAATCTTGACCATGGCACATCATATGCGTTGTAGTAATTCATTCATTGTAGGACAAATTCTGAAGAGATCTGCCTTAATCCGTTACTGAGAGTGATAAGAATTATACTGTTCGAGAAGTTATATTAAAAGATCGACAGTTGACTTATCGTAAGATTAAGTCAAAATGATTTGTTCCTGTTCCTGGATCATTCATAAACTAAGTTTACTCCCAGGCGGGTTGTTATACCAAGTGTCACAAGATACAAAAATCATATGGAAAATCTTCAAAAATATTCCATAACTGTGTCACAAGCGAAGGGGAGGGTCTATTTCGACAAAAATCGGTCGTTAAGTAACTGATTTTAAAATACAATCTAGCTACCTCGTAATAGGCATTCGGCCAGAAATCAGCACATGCCACTTATTCGGTGTTCAGGGCGAATGACATTTAAGGGAATAACTGGAGGCTCCTGAAAGAGCAACATGCGCCTCTAGAAAAAACTTCACAAGCGTAACACAAAAAATTGTCACAAGTCTTATATATGTATGAATCCTAATCAAAACAAAAAAATGTTAAGGGTTTGAAATAATTTTCATCGGAAATTGGTCATCTGGGAAGTTCTGGCCAAGATGGCCACTTCTGAATGGTATACCAGTATTTGTTTGACGAAAGTTTTTGGAGAAATTGAGAAGAACCGATTGCCGAGCACTATTATCTATAGTCGCTATTAATTATTATTTTATTATTATTACTAATAGTTCCTAAAAAAGAAAAATTAAATATGTATGTCTCTCCTGGTCGGACCATGTAGCTTTTAATCTCTACAGAATGCGTCTCCAAGTTGACCGATAGAGGAAAGCCGCTCGGACATGGGTGGTAGCAGGGAAATTGAATACCTCCCGTGGACCACATAAGCTGGAGAAATCCCAGAAAAAGAAAATAGATATAAAACTATCAAAAGGACGTTAAAGTAGATTTTGTAGGACTAGTAACCCAACGGCAAAAAAGCCCCTCTTTCACGAAACGTAAATGGCTTACGTTGGCTAAAGCTATAAAGATTCAAGCGATTACGAATATTGGGTCATCTGCTTTGGCGCCCAGACTTTGCATCCAAAATCAGTAAGAATCATAGGAATATAACATAATTCTTGTTCTATCTAATGACAAGCTTTTGATTTCGCTCCAACTCCTTCCACTTTTTCTACGTCTTTCTTAAGTTGCCTGTCTAGCAACGACGTTTGTGGATTTTCTTTTTTAATCGTATTACGCAAATTGGTTCAAGCTACTGCAAAAGTGAATAAAATGAGAAACCCCTCGAAAACTGTCTATGATGCATTTTTCCCCCTAAATTCGGGAAATAGATTTTCATACAATTTCTAAACACATTATTATCACTATTTGCACCGAAACTTTAAAGCCAGCCCTCGTAGTAAATCCAACGAACACATAATTTATGACCGTTTTATGTCTGTCAACTTAACTCGTTTCAGCAAGAGGAACCCAAAGCCGCTGTACTCAGTTTATACAGTGCACCCATTATGCCTGTAATTGTTTTCTCTCAATTCTGGCTTAATGCAGTTATAACCAGGCCCAAATACAACAGCTTAACTTGTCATATGGTCAGTTTTATACAGTTGCCCTATAAATTTATGAGCTGCCTGACGTCATAAAAAAACGACATCCATACAGATAACGCAGTGAGGCACGTTCCGACGATTGGTGTCATCAATGGACTGCGGACTTGCAAATTGCATGCAACAAAAAATGGCCAACAAAAATGGTCTACCCAAAGTGTTCCAATCTGTACAATGGTCCTGGGGCTTGGCCATTCAAACGGAAACAGAACCTGCGGCCTAATCAAGCGTACAAATTGCCTAATGGTTGGGCATCAAAATAAAAAAATTCATAACGAAATATATGAACTATATGATCTGGGAGAATATTGTCAGTATATTTTTATGAACAACTATAAAATATACAACAGAAATCAGAATTGTAACAGACTTTTGTGTTAAATTGGCTAGTGGAATACAAAAAATTTTAAAACAGTTTTTGTCAAAATTTTGTAATTCGTTGGATATTATGTTTTTAGATGACTATGGCACACCCAGGGAGGTCACACCTGAAAATTTGCATGAATATTCTTATGATTTGGTAAGAGTAAAGCTTGAGTAGACATAGATAAACAATTAGATCATTCATGTATTGTTAGTTCTTAAGAAGCTAAGAATTATATATAACCAATTGAATAGGAAACGCAGTCATGCACAAAAATCAATTTTCGGGTCGGACGGTCGGATCATTTTTACTAGATCCTAATTTAAGGTTCAAAATATTACTTAGAGCTTACGGAGGTCCAAGCCTGTTTACTCCAGACTTTTAGAGACGCTAAATCCGATTTTAAGATTAAAAAAAATCCAAATTTATCCAAGTGATGGTGTATTTTAAATTTGTGTACGGGCCTTGAATCCGAAAACAAAGTCCAAAAATCCTGTAAATCCAGTTTTGGGGTCGCTGAATTGGAAGCGAAGGTCCTAAAAGCCCCAAGCATATCAGGATATTATATTAGGGTATTATGCACTGTGCCATATAGTACAAAGGATTTACAGAAAGAGTCCCAGGGTGACTAGAGAAGTCGTTATACCAATGTCTGTCTATCTGTCCGTCTGGATGAACGCCTATATCCCAGAGATGGTAAGAGCTTGACCAACCAAACTTTTAGATTAGGTTCCATATTATTCTAAAGGGGAAAAATTTATTTTATCATCGGGGTTGCATTATATAGCTTCCATAGGGTTGTTTCAGATGACCTCGAAAAAAAAATTAAAAGCTTTATATGGATAATTCGTTCGATCGGACGATCTATTTGGGATCAACTACTCCCACTCATAAAAAGCACAATTTTTAGTTTGTACGGGCGTGAAAAAAATGTATAGACCAAATTCCAAATCACCCCTTCGGTAGAGACCGACATTAAGATTATATTTTACAACAAAACTGATATGACTATTTTGATATTGATATTTATACCTCTCATTTGAAAGTGACTATCTCAAGTATCAAAGCCGGTATAAAAATTATAGTATACCTCAAGCCTACGGGACGCTTCTGAAGAAAATCTTTAGAGTCGGGTCTGCAAAGTTTTTATTGAAATTTATGCGCTTTTCCTAATTATAGATCTTTCTGTTTCAATCTCTCAGCGTTTCCGATTTTCTTTTTTCCGAGTAACAAGAAATCGGTTATCGATTAACAACTGCATATCTTTACCTCTGAGAAAAAATTTGGGAATCTATAAGTTTTTATTGAAATTTGTTAAATTTTCCTAACGAAAGCTCTAGGAGTTTTTCATCTGTTAATGTTTCCGATTTAGTTTTTCGGAGTAACATGAAATGGGTTATTGATTAACGACTGCATAGCGTTAAGAAGTTTCGGTTCTTATAGATCTAAAAGGATACTTATGATTTATACCATTAGAAAAAAATTGATATCGTAATTTCTGAAAGTGACTATAAAGTTTCAAAGCCGGTATATTCTGAAGAAAATTTAGCGAATCGAGTCTACAAATTTTGTATTGAAATTTATTCGGTTTTCCTAATATAGTAGCAAAAAGAAATCGACTATCGATTAAAGACTGCATAGCTTCACTTCTGAAGAATATTTTGGGACACGAGTTTAAAGATATCTTTTTTATTTTTATTTGAAGTTCCTGGTTATACGCTAATAGATCTTAAATGATTTTTAGGATTTAATTGTTATATTTGAAATTTTTAATTCATTACTTGATTTCCAACTCTTAATCTTAACATCTTCCCATCACAGCATGGCGTTATGCTGCTAACTTCAGCGGATCATGAGATATTCATGCCCCAAAATGGCATGGTACTATCTATAGCAGTGCCGAGATATTAACCAATTATCGCAAACGTTTCAATGTAGGTAGTCTAACTAAACTAACCAACCTATCCAACTAACCTAATCCCTAACTCTTCCCTAGCCGGATCCAGACTTGCTAACTTTTCATGCCCTCACACTCTACGAGCCCGAATTTATTTGCTGCAAACGTTGTGTGGTCGAGATTACAGTGCTGCATGCCGGGAAAAATGTATTTACCAACACTGACATTGTGGTCTTTCTGGTGAAGCAGGATGATGTCAACAATCTGATCACACGTGAACTTGGCGATGAAATTAACTTTTTTCCGATTAATCATCACTATCATGTGCGCATTATGAACGAAGGCATCGATACCATCTATGTGGATGATAGAATCTATCACAATAATGGCAATCATCAGCAAGTAAGCTATCAACATCAGCGTATCTATCGATTGTTGGACCAACTGCGTCCGCTGGCCGTGAAGAGTCTGTTGGGCAGGCAGTTGCCCATGGTGTTGTCTGGTCTCTGTCGCCAGTCGGATGCGCATATCAAAGATCTGGATAGTGCTACAAATTAGTGCATGTTGGAGCTAGGTGTTTCCTAATATATAAGAATACGGCCAAAAAGACTTGACTCTTAGTTGTGTTCCCGGGTAGTGGCTGCTCTTTTGTTATCTGATGGAGACACATTAGTTGCAGCTGAGTGAGCGACCTGTCTGCGCTTTGTCTGCCTTGGACAGCTGCGGATGCGGCGCTCTATCAATGGAAATTGATTTAGCTAGAAATTTTTCCAGCTTATCAGCTGGTTGCCATGTTGGGGGGCAGTACGGCGTCATGCAAATTTTCCAAATTCCTTAATGCCTTTTGACCCTCGTCGTTCGTTCGTTTGTTGGTACTTAAAAGTGAAGCTTGTGGCATTTATCTGTGGATGCCACCAGCCGCCCCCTTTGGTATTAGTATTCATAACAAACTGTCATATACTATTATATATAGTATATATGTATGTAGTTGTACATATACGCTTATATATATTTGCCGTTTTTGGGGTTTTGTCTTGGTTTCACTTTTTTTTTGGCCCTTTTTTTTTGGGGTACGAAGTCAAAGCAAACTTTGCTGCAAAAATATATATTATAATCGTCTTTTTGGTCTTTTGACTGTGCGGCCTTTGGCTATTTGGGCTATTTTATGGACCAGGGCTTTACGTTTACAATTCAATAGTTGTTTGTGCCTGGAATAACTAATGGACGCATGCAGCTAATTGAGTTTTACAAAATGCCAAAAATGTTGCCATCGAGACTTTTGGTTTTTTGGCTTTACTCGAAAGGATTACTTGGCATTTAGTTGAGCTTAGTTGTAGCTGACCTTTTTTACCTAAGTCATTTGAAAAGCAGCACAAAAGGATATTTGTTTTTGGGGCAGCTTTGCTTTCTAATTGCTTCCAACAATTCTAATGAAATGGATATAAAGATTGGTACGTGACCAGTATTGAATGGATTGGAAGGTAGTGCGGAAGGTGTGCGACATTGGTATACACTATAAATGCATTTGTCAAAAAAAAAATTATTTTACAAGTTACAGTCAATAATATTGCTAAAAAATGGTATTCATCTCCAAAATGAAATGGCGGGATGAAGCAGTAAGTGCAGTTGAAAAATTTATGGAATAAAATAAAACATTTTTTTTAAATAGAACAAGATGGTAAAATTTTATGTCTATAGGTTTGGTTACGTAAGGCCTAAGCCAGCCCCTTGTGATACCGCAGAAATCTCTTTAGCCCTTCTCCTGGGATAATCCCTCTAGAATGATTTTCATCCCGTTGCCACTATTTCTCCTGAGAAAATCCCTCTAAAATAATTTCCATCCCGTTGCCACTATGTAGCTAGCAATCGTCTTTGGACATTGATGCTAGCCCAGCTAGGTTATGAATTAAGTAATTTCCTAGATGCTTATTCTAACGTCTACTGAGAGCCTCACAGGAACAGAAGAAGTGTTCTATTGATTCAACTTCTTCGTCTTTGCAGCCTTTGCAGTCAACTCCTCTGGGGGTAGAAGTGCCCCTACTAGCGTCCTGTACCTCGTACATTGGTACAGGACATGTTCTGCGTTTTCTTTCTCCTCGGGACATGCAGGACAGCAAGGAGTGTCGTTGTGCATAAACCTATGCCGGTATTCTCTGTATCCTCCATGCACTGAGAGGAACTGCGTGAGGTGGTAATTTGCTTGACCTCCGCTACTTTCGATCCACTCCGCCAGGTTTGGAATGAGCCTATACGTCCACCTTCCTTTTAAGTACGTATTCCATCTGGCCTGCCAGGCAGCTATCGCAGCATGCCTTTGGCTCCTTCGGGTTTCCGCCGTGGTGTTGGAACCGCTCGCTGCCTTGCGGATGTCGTAAATTGATACCATTTCTTGTGCTTGGATATCCACTGGTATTATTTTGGCTAGCACTAAGGCGGCATCCTCCGAGATTGTCCAAAATCCTGATATTACCCAAACAACGCTCAGCGGGTAAGGGGCTGCCAGCTTCCTCCGGAGCTCCTGGGTATTTAGTGCCATCGCCCATACCGGAGCCGCATGTGTTTCTGGCCGCATGTGTTCCGATCGCTTTGACGACTGCCGAACACTGCGACCGTTTGAGTCCGCAGAGCCTTATGGATCTTTTTGGATCAATTTTAGGCCATATCTGCCGACTGACTGTGGAATATGGAGTTTTATACTACAGCCTTTGTATGTGAGAGCTAAATTTCTCCCTTATTTAAATGTGGCCGAATATCCTCCTTATCCGGTAGGAGGGTAGAGGTCGTGCCATGTCTGGTCATCTGCTATTTCGTTGCCTGTAATATTATATTTTGGTGTCCTGCCACCCAAATGAGGCTTTTAACAAACTGATGTGCCATCTCTTGAATAGATTTGCGGCAATTGTTGACTGTCATTAAGTTGGAGGATCGTGCTTTATAGCTACCTGGCTATCCGAAAATATGTTTATCGCAATGGTTTTCAGGCCGGTGTTACGCAAGCAGATCATAGCCTTATTAATGTCAAAGATCTCTGCTTGAAAAAGACTGCAGTGGTCCGGAAATCGGAAAGACCGCCGAAAATTTAGTTTCTCCGAGTAGACTCCCCCCAGTCTTGAGCTTGGAGCCGTCCAAGAAGAAACTAATACAGTCACTCTGACATGGCCGCGTTTACAACCACGATTCCCTGGAGGGGATGTGTCTATAGTTTCGCGGTATATAAAATTATCAATCTGAAATTTGATATCTATATGTCCTCTAGTCTCTGAGTAACAGTTGTTCAAACAGAAGGATGGAATATATGATATAGATGGTCAGTTGCTCTTAAAAATGATGCATATAGGAAATTTGATGTCTGGTCTCTGAGTAATAGTTGTTTATGATGGTTTGGGAACTCAAAACTCATCTGCCTCTTGATATCTGTATGTCTACTGGTCAAAGAGCTTTAGGTGAACTGATAAAAATTATCAATTGCTCATAAAGATGATGCTTCCTATGAAAACTCAACATTCATCTGCCTGGGAATTTTCATCTTTTGGATACATTTGATGTCGATATATCTTCTGGTCTCTTAATTATAGTTCTTCAAACACACAGACTAATAAAGATATTCAATTGCTCTTAGAGATGATGCTTTTTATAGGAACTCAACATTCATCTGCCTGATAAAAATCATCTTTTGGTAAAATTTGATGATTAAAGGTCTCTCGATATCTGAGTTGTAGTTGTTTA
Organism: Chymomyza amoena; assembly: GCA_037043745.1. NCBI lineage: Eukaryota > Metazoa > Arthropoda > Insecta > Diptera > Drosophilidae > Chymomyza > Chymomyza amoena. The sequence goes on along the minus strand of JBAMAX010002736.1, from coordinate 14,316 downwards.
TACAGACGGACTGATAAAGATGGTCAATTGCTCTTAAAGATATCTCTCTCTCTCTCCCATATGATCTTATCATCTCTCTCGCTTTTCCGCCTGTTACAACCGACATGCCCTCATTTATAATCTCCTTGACACCTTGCTTGCACACAACATTCATCTGTCTGAGGTTAAGCATCTGTTGGGAACATTTGATGCCTATATGTCTTCTGGTCTCTTAATTAGTTCTCAAATTGCTCAATTGCTCTCAAAGATGATGTTTCTTATGGAAACTCAACACTCATCTGCCTGGGAATAATAATCTTTTAGGAACATTTGCTATCAATATGTCTTCTGGTCTCATAATTATAGTTCTTCAAACAGACGGACTGATAAAGATCCTCAATTTCTCTTATAGATGATGCTTCTTATAGAAACCCAACACTTAGATGCCTGGGACCAATCATCTTTTGGTAACATTTGAGGTCTATATGTCGTCTGATCTTTTAAAAAAAGTTATTTAATACAAACGGACTGATAAGGATATTCAACTGCTCTTGAAGAAGATGCTTCTTATAGGAACTCAACATTCATCTGCCTGAGAAAAATCATATTTGGTAAAGTTGCTCTCAAAGATATCTCTCTCTCTCTCTCTCTTTCTTGTATAAGAACTTATCATCTCTCAAGCCTCTCTCCTCCTGTTACAAACTACGTGCCCTCATCTATAATACCCTTGACCCCTTGCTTGCAGTGTACAAGTTACCACTCTGGCATACCAAAAGTCTTGGCTTAAAGAGTCACATAGAAAAGTTTCGCCTTCGCACAATACTACCAGACCACCAAACTCCTCCAACTTCACAGCACTCCGATACACACCCAAATTGCTTAGCAAACAAATTTGGCGTAAATCAAAAAGTTAAACACGACTGTCAACAACACCAACTGCAATATACAGGATAGAATCAAACTGCATTGGGTGGGTGAGGGAGGCAACAAAAAACCAATCCAATCCAACCCAATCCAAATAGACGCGTTCATCTGCTCTCACCTGTTACACCTGCTCAATAATTGATGTAAATCTGTCGTCACTGTGAAGTGTCACAGCTGCTATTGTGTTCAAGTGCCTTGTTTATCCTTTTTTCCTTGCCAATGTTGCGAAGTCAGACATAGAAACATTCCAGGCTCCCCTCGTTTTTATGCAACTTGTTTACAACTTTGACGGTACTTGAAAGTTGTTTTGAAATACATAAAAAAAGGAATGGCGGCGGAAAAAAAAATGGCAGCCACTAACTTTGCTCTCGAAGCTTATACAGCTTTGATAAGGTGGTTGTTAAGGATTAGGTTAAGCATTGTATAAAAGTAGTTCGCACAATGGTGAAATGTGGAATATTTTTTGCAAAATTAAAGTTGGAGTTTATGGGCTTTTTGTTTAAAATGCGAGTGTGGAAACGTTAGTGCGGTACTAAGCAGCTAATGAGCTAGCTGATAGTTCTAAAGCTTCTCAGATAGTATATGGAAGTTTCGAGAACAAAAGTTATATAGAGTTTTCAGGGTCTACCAAAAAAAGTTATCCTTCCTTCTAAGTCTCATAGAGACTACAGGTGTTAAACTCCGTCTGCTCGTCTTGCTCAGGTATCTCCTAAGTAGACAATGTACCAGAGAGGCCGTACCCAAATTTCTTTACCCAATTTTTAGTATTTTTAAGCCCCATCCCCTCGTCGGTGATCAACCGTAGTATATGGGAAGACCCCCAATAATTGTCACTTAGTCATTCGTAAGTCCTAGAAATTGTAAAAAAAGATTGAAAAATTTTGAGCCAATGAGTAAGAAAAAGGTCCACCATTTCTAGAAGCAATAACTTAAATAAAAAAATAATTTCCCTACCGATAATTGAGTACGTGAATAAGAAAAAGGCCCCCCTCCCAGTCAAGTGACCAAGCGTGGTATTTTCAAGACCCTCCTTGACCCCTGAACGAGTCACGTAATAAGTTACACAGCATTCTAAGGGAGCTTTTAACCAGTCGAGAGATTTTCGAGCTGTTCCAAAATATAGTACCCGAATTCTTCCATTTTGATCAGATGTCTGCTAAGTTTTCTAGGTCCCTTACTTAGCTTAGCATATTAAGAAAATTCGAACTTATTTTCGAAATATTCTTGTAGCCTGAGGCAATTCTTGCCGGTTTGAGACTTTTTTGATATCAAGGCGATGCCCAACGTTGTAATATCCTGTAGCTTTCTTCTTGAAAGAAATTGATTCCTTCAAGAACTTTTCAATTTTTACGCTACGTCGATAAAGTTAGTTTAAGTATATGGGATAATCTTTAAGTTCATACATATGTTGAATGGTGGGAGAAACTCGTCCCTAGCTCTAATAGTCTCCGAAATCTATGCGTTCGTACATACAGACAGAGAGTCAGACGGACAGACATAGCTCAATCCGGGACATAACTACCCGGGGCTATGCTAAGGACTTGGGGTGCACCACGCCTCCTTCTGTCCGTCGCATACATTGCTCAAATCTAGTATACCTTTTGTAACTATAGATAGGTACAGGAAAAAATATATGAGAACGGTTGAGTTGCTTGGTTTGCAATAAGCCTATCAAGCTGATCTGGTCCAATTCTCGTATGGATCTCGCTTTGCGCGCCTTCTCTAATTAGAAATACCAAGGGAGGATAGGTTCTCCTCCACTTAATCTTTCCATCGGAGTCGTGGTCGTCCCCTCCGCCTTCCTTCGTCGTCTTTCGCTTCGAATACCGTACATAAAAAATGGCTTCTTAAAGTGTAGATGGAACGTCCGTGGATGAAACGTTACGCAATTGTCGCCAAAATTTTGTTACTCCTGAGTCTTTGAAGGTCGAAAAAAAATTTAAAATTAAAACCAAACTACTATGCCTGGTATAGAATCTAATAGATTTAATCGTATAAAAACTTCATAAGCTATGTGGGCAAAAACAAGAATTTTAGAGCTCTTTCTTCTTCTCCTTCGGCAGGAATATTTCCTTTGCAAACTCACGTGAGCCTTATAAACAATAAATTGTTGACATTTTCAGAAATTTCATCGTCCCCCAACTCCTTTATTTTGATACACTTACCATTCTCAAAAATATTGGCTCTTTACATTTTAATCTTCATTGAAAAATGCTTCCAGGTTATCTAACTTTTGGGCTCAATCTCGCTGGATTTCTATTATGTTCAGCTATTAATGTAAGGAAATTTCACGAAATTTAAATTTCGGAAGCTAAGCCATATTTATACCAAGAGATCATTTACTCATCCTTATGGATTTTGATTTATTCCGAACCTGTCCTCATAATTTTTATACTGACCACAATTTTTCACTCGTTCAAGGAAAATCTATTAAGTTTAAAAAAAGCTTTCTTTAGAAAATTAATCTTTCCTACGTTTATCGGAATGCTCTTCTCAAAAATAAAAAACGAATTTTTTACATTTTCGGCATAGATTTCATAGCAAGTCCACGTAGATTTCGATGAATATTGAAGGCAGCTAAAGTTGTTTCAGTATTTCGGAACTTTCGGAAATTGCACAAATCGTAGTGGTAGATCTTATGCTGAATAATCGTGTCGATTGAGTCGAATATACCATATCCATGATTTATCCAACAATATTAAAAAATTGTAGCCTGAAATCATATTTGTGACTTAGATAGGAGAGGCCCTATGCCCTAGAAGGAGTAAGTAAAAAAAAATAAATAATACCCTGTTAGACCCCTTGGAGGAGGGGCATAGAGGATCTCTATTAATAACTATTCGAACAGAACAGGGACCTACAGTTTATAGCCGAATCCGAACGGCGGTGTCTTTAATTAAAAGAGACTTTCATGGCAAACAGCGTCTATGAACTAGCGATGCCAGTGCCAGGCAAATGCACCAGTGCTACTGCGGGGAATCGAACCACCGACCTTCGGTTTTAGAGGCGAGTATGCTACCACTTACTCCACCGATGGCCACAACACAATAATAGGATAGAAGAGGTAAAATTTGGATAAAAATTCCAATATTTTTCAACACATACTCCGGAGTTCTTAACTGTCAGTAGATCAATTTGGAATAGCGTGAAGCAACGCAAATCAACCTCTAGGCTCGTAGATTCCGAACGGTGTACGAAGAGGTGGCAATCCTATGGCCCTCCCTCTTTGTGTATAAGACATTTAGTGAGATTTAATTTGGCTAAAAGATAATCCTTTTCATGTGCCATATATGTAGCTTATACATAAAAGAAGTAGTCCAGCATTACTTTTGAACGCGAGGAGACTGAGCTGATTTTTAAATTGTCGATTGCAGTATTTACCTTGTATTCCTTCTTCTTAACTACTCTATGCAACCCCAAGGGGTCTCATTCTGGTGAGCAACTTTCAAGGTCTTTCAAGTCCTACGCCATAACCCAATTAAAGTGTTAGGAACCCATCGAGCACCCCATTTTGCCATCCTTGGGGAGTTAGGCAACAATCCAGAGAGAACCACAAGGAGGTAGTGCGTCGGCTTGAAAGAGGTAGGGTAAGGATCGTGTTGGTTAAAATACAATCGGATACTTTGTCTAGTGCATTCTCCCCCTAAATCTATGTAATTGAATTAAATAGATAAGAGAATGTGGGGGATAAGAGACATAAGATAAAATATATGTGCAGCAAGCTATTTACTCCCCCACCCCTACTTTGATAAATTGCTCCTGCCCATGCTTTCTTTTTAAAGATATCCACATTAAACTGTCCCGAAAGACGACTGACACGATAATCGCCGCCCACTGCAATTTACATAGATGCAGCAGCAGCATCTCATAGATACATTTTCTATATCCATGTGAATTTATCTATAAGAGCTCTTCAAAAATGATAAATGGCCCAGGATCATGAATAAGTGTTAAGCAGGGCGCAGTCAAAGGCTATTCTTACACCTAAGACATACTTTTATAACAAGTCCAAGCAATTCAGGCTGGCTTATGTCTGAAATAAAAGAAAACTTTGAAACAGGCTACCATGGCTAGCAAATATCCAAGGAGATAAAGCTAAAAATAATGAAAATGAGATGAAAATTATTGCAAGCACTCCAGGAGCAAAAGCCTCGTAAATCAAATGGCGGCGTCCAGCTGTGACCTGTGAGCCTGGTTAACCATTCAACTGCTTAATTTGGCTTTCATTGCGTTGGTAGTTCAGGATTTTTATGCTGTTTCAGTTTGTTTTTCCCTTTTTTGCTACCCACGACATGAATTATTTAAGAATCTCCAGCTGTGTTGATGCGATTTGGCCTGAGCTGCCTCTAATGAGTGGGCCAAAGAGGCGTCTATTGGGGGCAAGTCTTTAATATAAGCAACAAGCATTCAACAAGCTTAAAATGTGCAAGCCAAAAAGAATCCACCTAGAAAACAAACCAAAATTCCAAACTTCATTTAACGCAACAATGGCAAACAATAACCCAGCAGCAGAGCAGCCAGACAGAGTTGGGTCCGGGTCCGGGTCCAGTTTTTCATGTGAGGACTTAACTCTTTGTGCTCGCGACTTTCCAATTTGAAGTGAAAAATCCTGCGAATGAACATGTAAACAACACTGCGAGAGATCGCAAACGAAATCAAAACAAAACAAAATGGAAATTATAAAGCAGTGAATATAAAAAAAAGCAAAAAAATACAGCTAGTCAGCCATTGTATCTGTATCTGTATCCATGTCTGTGTTTGTAAATGTATCTGTTAGTTGCAACTTTGCGTGTTTGCTGCGCGTATGGCAAAAAAATTCGCAACAATAACAGCGCTCTAAATCCTAAACCAAATAAAGCGCACTTGAAATATTTGTAGCCCTCCTCCTACATCCAAAAAAGAATTGAAACAAAAATAAAAAATAAAGTTAAAAAAAAAAAACAATGTAGATATAAAAGTAAAACAAGCAGCGAATGTTGCCACAATTGTTGGCCTTAATCTCTCGAAATTTATCCAAACTGCAGCGCGCTTTGTAAGACTGATGAATGACAAGGGGGGCGCTTTGCCAAATTCTACAGTGAAACTTCATCGTGGTGAACCGGATTGCGCAATTTGAAGTACTAGTAATGAAAAAGTTTTTTGCTTGACAAAATTTTAGAAAATTTAAATAATTAAAGTATTAAATATAGTAATATTTTTTTTTAATTTCCAAGTAATTTTTTTAGCACAATTTTGTAGAAGAAATTTAAAATTTTCCAATTTATTTTAAAAGTATTTTACTGTATATAACAGCAACTTTTTTACAAATTTTTTGGACACTTTTTTAAATCTTCTACTAAGAGATCCCTTCATATTTTGATTCGGCATTATTATCTTAGTTTAATTAATTATAGATATTTTTTTTAATTTTATTTATTTAAAAGTTTAAAATATAACAACTTTTTAAAAAATCTTTTAGACACTTTTTGAAATCTATTTCTTTTAGAGGCACCTTTTATATTTTAAACCAACATATTTTTCATTATTTATCGATTTTTTTTTTAATTTTATTTATTTAGACGATTAACTTAAAGGTAGAAACTTCACACTTTTTTTTTTAATTTCTACAATTTTTATTTTCTATTAGCACAATTTTGTAAAACAATTTTAAAATTTTCCTTTGTTTTAATGTATTTTTTTGTAAAATGTTAGCCACAACTTTTTTTAAAAGTCTCTTAAACACTTTTTAAAAATATTTCTACCAAGAGGCACCTGTTCTATTTTTTACTCCACATTATTTTCTTAGTTTAATCATTAATTAAAAAAAATTAAAACAAATTAATTTTTTTATTTATTTAGAAGATTAGCTTATAATTCTAATTATAAGAATTTTTTGCATCGGTGGCATTTATTTTACTTTTCGTATTCTAGCCACATTTGTTTGTCCTTTTTTTTTAAATGTAATATGAAACACAATTTTTTTTTGACTTTGAAATACTCTTAAATATTATTTTATAGTTCCTTCCGTCTATTTTATTTTTTAAGATAAATACTCTGAATTTCATTTGACATTTTTGAAGTAAATTTTTTTTTTATTTATTTATATTTTTGTTATTTATATTTTATTTATTTTAACTTATTTTATTTTTTTTAGGACATCAAAATACTTTTAAATATTATTTTATAGTTCCTTCCGTCTTTTTTATTTTTTTAAGATAAAAATTCTGAGTTTCATTTGATATTTTCGAAGTAGTAATTGTTTAATTAAATGAGAAAATAATGCTACTTATTTATTAATATTTTATAACAAATATTTCATTCTTAAAAATTAAAAAAAAAACTCAATATAACTAATTATATATTACCTATGTACCTACAAATAAAAGAAAGTGAGATGATTGCGAAATAATTTTTTTGTAGATTTTTTGGAGTTCATACAAATTTTTTTTATCGTCATTTAGTGCGTTAAACAAGCTATATTATGTACAAATTTCACACAGATATGATAATTTGTTGTCAGTTAGATTTATCTCCGATCAAAAGAAATTTCCAATTTGGTAAACCAAAGCTTGAAAGAAAGTGGGGTAAATTTGGAAGAATTGTTTAGTTAATTTTTTGGAGTATGTAACACTTTTTTCTCAAAATTGAGAGTTGAGCTATTTAGGGCATTGAATAGCAATTTTGTGTAAATATTTCAGATCGATAAGCAAATTTTTTGTCAGGTATGTTAATCTTCGAGCAAAAAATTCTAAATTCCCGATTTTCGATTTCTTTCGGATGAATCCAAAAGTGCCCAAAAATGATAAAAACAGCCATAAAATTTTATCGCAAAATTTTTTTTTTTAATTTTTAGTAATAAAAAGGAATGAAATAGTGAAATAAATGAAAAGGGAATAAAAATAATTGTTTTTTATTGAAATGGTCTGAAAATATGAATTGGTAAAAAAAAGAGGGAAATCGTCTAAAAGGGCGCTCTTTTTGTCGATTTTCATTTCTTTCAACATTTCCAAGTACTTGGAACCGGATTACAGGGATTTGTTTTGATTTTTTTACGTTTCGTCATCTTGACACAAAACCGTTGATCCAAAATCAAGCTTCCCGATTCATCCCAAATTGACTTTTTCGAAACGGAGTAGCGTCATTCTGATGGCTTAAAAATATCGGAACGAATCTCCTAGCTATAGTATAGAGTGTAAATAATATTATTACAGGGTATTCCAAAGTCGTCCGCGCCCGACAAACTAAGTATTCCAAGTTTATTTTAGCAAAACATGGATCCCATCAACTGTGTCATTAAAATTCATACAAAATATTATCTCTAACCCTCATACGGTTTAAAGTTTAAAAATTGAGCTTCTTTCAAGCATTTGGCGAGATGATGTTGTTTAAGATCGAAATCAGATGATGAGTTCACTTTAGCAGATAAATCTAATGTGCTTCTTATAGATGATCCAGGCAAAGTTCCGAAATGCTCATTCTTCAGAAATTTGGGGAGATGATGGCGTTTAATATAGGAATTTTTTTTTGTAAAGCTAATTTCTGGCAACAAGGCAATCCGAATTCAGACATGTCAAGAGACACCAAGATTGTCAAGAGATAGATAAAATCCACGTGCGTTAAATATAAATTTATCAATAGAAATAAAAATCCATTAGTTCCTAAAAATCTTTAAATATGGACGTCTAAATGAATTATTATGTCCTATGATTGCTGCATATAAAAACGAAATTGTGAATATATTATATTTCTTGCTGATTGTGAAGTACTTTAGCAATGGTAGATACCTTGGTTCCGTAGTTCACTCAACAGTGTTCCTTATTAGATTAATACTCCTATTGGGAGACTTGTCTAAGTGATATTCGCTGCAAAGTCGAACTGAAGACTTATCAAATAGTGCGAATTTTAAAAGACTCCTTGATTCAAGTTTTGCGGTATAAGAAACTTCCCAAATGTTCGCAAAACGTAAACAATGAGCTAGTTCCAGAATAAGAACTGGAAACAAGGTTGCATTTGAACTTTCTCAAACAATGTGACAAGTAATGTCAAAAATTTATCGAATATCTATTCGATATTGCTAACACTTTTCATTTAGCTTAAAATTATATTAAACACTAAAGAAAAAGTTTTGAAAATGGACGCCGCAAATCCTGCGAGCAAAATTGAAACAGGACTGGAGCAATTTCACCCAGCTCATAGTCCGAATTTCATGCTACAAAAAGATGGGACAGTGGCTTCACGACAAGGAACTGGAAGTTGCTTGCTGTTCTCCAAAAAGCCTTTACTGATAGGCGAGACTTTTGTTATCAAGTTTACGACTCTTAAAGTGGACTCACGGATTGCCATGGTTGTGGGATTATCATTAGATGCCAATAAAAAAGCATGCTTACAAAGAATGGAGATTTTCTCAATGGTTGGACCACCATATTTCCAAAAGCAATCCAATAAATATATTGATCCACGTATCGTCTTTAAACTTGTGCCGGCGTATAATAATCCTCGGAAAGCAATGCTGGAAGTCATACTCAATGGCAGGAACAGAGGTCCTTCTGAAGCTATTAAGTTGCGCGAACCTCCTTTTCATGTCGCGTTACTCCTTTTGGAGCCAATCAAAGTAGTGAAAATAATGCAAACTGAAGGAGTTTCAACTTTAGAAAATATTTGCCGGAACGTTCTGCGGGATCAATTTAAAGTAGATGAAATAAAGAAAATGCCGCTACCAAAATGTATCAAAGGATTTTTGACCCAGACGGACTATTAAATGGAGCAACCAATATTAAAGATGACGCAAAGCTCAGTTTCGAAATAACCTTTTTAATAAAAACCTTGTTATGATTACAAAATATTGGACCAAAAAATTACCGATTTTGTCACGAAAAAATACGCTTAATGAAAATGTTTAACTAAAGCGAAATACTTTATACCTTTTCGTAGAACCTTTATTAATCAACTTGTGACGTAAGAAGGTTCAAATAAATTTGTTGCAGTTATTTAACACTACTAAGAATATATACGTTTTCATACTCTGATGATTTTCCTAATACGAACTTCTCATTCTTAGATTAGCCAGTCGGTTCAGCTGCTTTTTGATGGAAGTTGCTTAGATTAGCCAGTCGGTTCAGCAGCTTTTTGATGGAAGTTGCTTGTAGTGGTGAATCGTGATCCAACCATTTAAAGGTGACGCATGCGAATGTGCCCTCTATACGTGCCAGCTATACGAAAAAGTCAACCGATTCTTATAAAACTTTACCCAAATGTGTTGGCTAATATGAAATGCACATAAAGGCATGTCATAATAATTTTACCCTGTACTGTGAGGTACAAAGGGTATGTTAACTTTGTGCGTAATGAAAATGTATTTAAAATACAGAAGGAGACGTCGAAGACCCTCCAGAGTTACCTAAAGTACATATGGACAGGGTGACTAGAGAAGTTGATATACCCATGACCTTCCGTCTGTGTTTTTGGACGCCTAGATCTCAGAGATAGTAAGTTTGTTGTATTATCCTGTGTATTTTTTATGTGTTACTTTGGATATATCCTAACAAAAGTAACTTTGCTTCGTGGATTATAACTTTTACAGGGTGCAGTGCTTCACAGAGGTTAAAATTCCAATTTAATAACCAAAGCATGTAGAGCTCTAGGTTAGATTAGGTTAGGGCGGCAGTTGGGACTGACGTCCCAACTCATTTAGGCCAAGAATAGGCCCTTTGCGATACCGCTAGAGTGAGCTAATTCACCACATTTCGCTCCTTGAGAGGTCCCCTACGAAAGTTGAGGAAGCCATCTGAATGAACCTTAAAAGGCATTTTGGACTCTGTTCAGAGAGCTGATATAGATCGTCTAGAAAGTGTGACTGTAGGAACCTAAATCTTTACTGCCCAGTCCAGGGCAGTGACAGAAGAAGTGTTCTACCGTCTCCAGCTCCTCTTCATCGCCACAGCTTCTACAGAAGTCATGTTGGGGAGCATTCAACCTGGATGCGTGGTTTCCTACCAACCAGTGTCCCGTGATGGCATGGATAACAGATGAGCACTGGGCTCTATTCAGACAGCAACGTTTTTTGGTTCTTTTACTGCAGTATGTCGGCCAGGTTTGCCGCGAGATTCTACACGTGTTCGATATCCGATTCCACGTTTTATTTGCACAGAGAGCGAAAAAGTTTCATATTCTCAGTTTACAGCTGGCCATGGGTATACCCAGGCCCTCGTTGTCTTGAAGAAAAATGCTGCTAGTTCCTTTTCTAGCCAATTCATCCGCAATGCAGTTTCCCTCCAAGTCCCTGTGTCCTGGGACCCATATCAGGTGAATTGTCCGAATATATACAGATGTTCTTATCTTCAACTTGTAGGTTTTTTATTGTTGTTAAAGCCTCCCGGATTGCTGTGACCTCTTCTGAAAGACACTGCAGTGGTTCGGGAGCCGGATAGCAATGCTAATGTCGAAATCCTCAACGTAGACGCCTCCCCCTACACTGTCGTCTAACACCGTCCGTGTATACCTTTATCGAGCCTGCTGGGACTGGCACCCCAGTATTCCACTCCTCTCTGGTTGTTCCTGCGGTATGCAGTAGTCTGTACTTTCGGGGATAAGTGGGTTCCCTTTAAGAATAGTTGCATGACCAAAATCTTGATCATTCCATTTTTTCGCCTCTCTCATGCGTAAAGCTGATAAAATGGCTTGTTGTTTCCCTACCTTGTTCCGTTGTAGGAGGTTTAAAATATCATCTAAGGCTTCGTTTGGTGTAGAGCGTAGAGCACCACTAATTGTAAGTTCGGCGGTTCGCTGCACCTTACTTTACTTTTTAAGGTTAGTCCCCTTATCTAAGGTAGGCCACCAGATCGAGACTCCATACATGAGTATGGGTCTAACAACGGCAGTGTACAGCCAGTGGACTATGTTTGGGGACATGCTGTATCTGGTATCTGGCTGAGTCGCTCCATATATTGGCACATACGGACTGTAGAGATAGAGTCAATCGTCGCAAGATATTCTATTTCTATAAAGTTTATTATTTATTGAAAATTGAGTTTCGGATTATTATTGATTAGGGGTCTTAATGATTTCCTTATGTGGTTCATCCACCCTTTTTTTTTAATTTAACAACTACATTATCCATTATATATTATTATAAGTTCAAGTTCACTAAAAACGCTTCAAAAATTAAGCCACCATAACAAATAAACTTCTCAATTAACAAATCTTTTAAAGCACAACCCTTTAAAAACAAACTTTTAGTTTAGCTTAAATGAGCGTTCCCCCCCAAAAGGCCAACTTTCGCTCATTACAAGTTTTAAATGAAGTACAATTTGCATCTCACCTAGAAAATTAGGCAACTAATTGGCCAGCTCCCTGGCTCTGGTCCAAAAAAACGTAAAATTGGCCAAAATAAAACAAAGCAACTGCCAACAACAAAAGGCAACAGCTTTGGACGACAAGGCCTGGATATTCCTGGCCACATCAAAAAAGCGCGCAAACTTTTAATAAATCCGCAAATTACTTTATAAGCAACTCGTTGCCAGTGACAGAGAACTACGAAAGAGAGTGGTGGGGAGGTTGGAGGAACCCCCCATCCAGCCCAGGACAACCGCGATAACGCGGTCTCTGTTCTCTCCTGGTGCCATAAACAAGGCAACAAAAGAGTACGCCGTAAACTATGCAATGGAAAACGTAACGAGCGCAAAGCGGTTGAAAGGCGGCTGTTTAGCATTAAGGCCAAATTGCGGCAGATGGCGTACACTACACACACACAAACGCACACATACAGAGAGAATTTTATATACATATAAATGACATGTACTACATGGACATGCATCATGTAGCTGTAGTTATTATACACTGTAAATGGGTAGATGCACTTTGTGATAAGTTTTGAGTCTTGAGTGTATTAATCTCTAACTAAAAATATGTTTTTCTTTTGATTAAATTTGAAATAATTATTTTTTAAAATTAAAAAAGTTAGTGAAAAAGTAAAGTCAGAGCTGTAGCTAGAATTCTGACTAAATTCATAAAAATACGTTTTTAATTTAGAATTACTAAGGAGTACAGTAGTACTTCGGCTATTACTGTTTTCCATCAATTCATATTGCGGAGTACTAGAGAGGTGTCAACTACTGGTGGTGCTGCGGTAGCTACTGAAAAGGGCGAAAATTTCCGTTTCTTGAGTAAGACATATTTTCCGGTTAGTAACACAACCCACTTTAAAGTTTGTGGGGCGACCGTTTTGGTTTTATAACCAAGTGGGCCACCTCCGGCTTGTGTGTTCATTTAACTCCTACCATCGATGTATGGGAGACTTTCCTCTATCCGTCATCTTGGGGACACGCCCTTTAGGGAAAACAAGCTCCCTCGCTACTGAACAGCTAGTAAGAAAATGGCTAGAAAACTACGTGAGTCAAAACAAAAAATGATTTATAAACTGGACTATCATTTTTAAAAGCTACATTGTTTCAGTATTCTTAAGCCTTATGCGATTTACAAACTTTCTGTAAGGTAAGATCACGTTTTGGTTGAGATTTTGGTGTTTCAAATCTAAAGAATCCATGAATAAAAAAAGTTTAAAACGATAATTTTTTTATTTCAAGGAAAAAATGCGCCCCATCTAGTCTCCTACTTTTTCTTTTTTTAAATCATCTTAGTTGAAGTATTCTTTCGGAGGCCTTGTCCCATTTTTGATTGTATATATCAAATAGGGCGACAGAGAGCGCTGATGATTCTGGCAAATTTTTGATCAAACTAAGCCCAATTTCCTTTCTATTTAGCAAGATTCAATAAATTCTCTTGCTGTAAATTGTTCCGTTTCTTTTGTTTAATTCATCTAATTTAAAGATTCTCTCTCATTAGCCATGTCCAAACTTTGATTCTATAAATCTTTCTTATTTGTTCAAGTACAAGGTTTTACTTAAAAGACAATGGAGGCGATCTTTTTTGAAGTACCATACCGCTGCGATTCTGATGAAGGGGTTGCCGTATGTAGGTTAGGTTAGGTGAGGCGGCAATTGGAACTTATCGTCCCAACGCAATTAGGCCAAGAATAGGCCTGATATGATGGGCCCTTCAACACTCTTCCCCACTCAAGAGGTTCTCTTATATGAGAAGAGTCGTCCGGTGGCTTGAATGAACCTTAAGAAGCATTAAGGTCTCTGTTCTGAAAGCTCAGATAGATCATTTGGAAAATAAGTTTAATGGAAGTGGTATGTAAGTCATTACTAAAAAATCGCGTTCGTAGTTTTAAGACGTATTGCTAATTATACGTTGAAAGATTTGCCTCTATTGATGCATATATTCCAAGGTCTGGCCCAATTCTCAGATTCATTAAGATACTCCTGTATTCTGTGAGCGGCTTCGTACTCATCATATCTTCTCCTCGGATAAACCTCACATTGCGTCTAAGCAAAGGAATGTACGCCATAAATATACTATATAGTAGAGTTGGAA
>JBAMAX010002735.1:0-36599 GCA_037043745.1 Chymomyza amoena | reverse complement strand
TATACTTCGATTTCAGTTACGTATTGCTGGTGGTCATCAAAAGACTGCAACGTCACGTGAGATGGTTCAAAAAGTGAAGAGAAGCGACTTGAGCGAAATCCCCGACGAAGTGCCAATCAAATGGCGAAAGAACTGAAAATATCTGACCGTAGCATCCGTCGCATACTGAAAAATGATCTCAAGGTCAAGCCTTACAAGATCCAAAAGGCACATGATCTCACACCAGAAGCAGCAACAAGTCAGACTTGAGAGAGCGAAGGAGTTGCTTCGGCTTGGCCGAAAGCGGTCAATTGCCGAACATTGTGTTTTCTGACGAGGGAATTTCCACAATTGAGCAATTCGTAAACTCTCAAAACGATAGGGTTTACTTGAGGGACCGTTCATACGAGAATTTGAGTCATCGATTGGCCACCAGGAGGCAGCACCCGCCACAGATAATGGTTTGGGCCGCTGTAACCGCAGATGGGCGCTCTCCAATCGTTTTCATCGAGCCTGGCGTCAAGGTTAATGCGCAATATTATCGGGAAAGTATTCTGGAGGTTGCTTTGAAGCCGTGGGCAGACAAACATTTCGGTGGCAGACCATGGACGTTTCAACAGGACTCGGCACCGTCTCACAAAGCTCGAGTGAACCAAGAATGGCTGAAAAACAACGTTTCGAACTTCATAACGTCCACACAATGGCTCTCGAATTCACCAGACGCGAATCCGATGGATCGGGCGCTCATATTTTTTGGCCTTAGATATAGCTGCACTACCCTCAGACATTCGTAAACATGAATATAATACATATGTATTAGTTCGAACTAAAACTAATACTGCCACGAAGAAGAAAAAAGCGAAAATTTACCTACATACTTATTTTATTTATAAAGAAATTTAAATATGTAATTTTTTTGCTCATAATAATTTATTTTAGTCAGTAAATTTAATGGATTAATGATTTTTTTTATTAAAATATGGTGCAAAGTTTGCCATATCAGTAGTTTTCTGTAAAGTTTTCATCCACATTTACATTTGAAGGAATATCTGAAAATCTTAAAATTTTTTCAAAAACTACTCTTAAATTCGGTATTGGATTTCACTTTTCCAAGGATTGCAACTTGGGGATTAGAAGAGGATGACAACATATTAAAAAGATCCTCGTTTTTCCTTGATCATAGTCCATTCATAATTTTTTTCATAATCCTTGCTTTTCGATTTCTGGGTTTCTTCTTATATCTCAATGATGTTCAATTAAAAATTTACCATGTGTCTAAATTTTATTCAGCGTAGGAGTGAGTTTTTTATCCTAAATATCTTTCCATTGAGAACTCTTCAAGATTTATGGCATTTGCTGCAATTAATTTTTTTTTGCTCAAAATATTTAGAATAATACCCAATCTCTTAATAATTTCATCATACATTCCATTTCATTTCTGATGTAATTTTCGCGATGTAGGTTCTGTTGTTTTCTTTCTATTTGTCAGTCACTTTTCAGAATTCTTTTGTCATATAATTATTTTTCACAGAAGTTGAAGTAATGCTGTTGAATCGATGTCAATACAAAGGATAATTTCTAACTAATCTCTTACGAAGTCACATATACATAGGTCACAACATATATACATATATTTTTTTAATTACATTCCTAAAACTAAAAACTAAAAAACAAAGAACCCAAACAGTTTAAGGGCTCTTTCACTAGCTTACAAATTTAAGGGTCATCAAAGATCTTAGACTCGAAATGTTCTTAAAATAATTATCTTTCAATAAAAATCTTAGCATTATTTTTAAACATTTTTTGTTGTTAATAAAACGACCAAAATTACACTAAAAATCACTTTTTTAGGAAGATTCGTTTTTCTTGTACAGGGTCCAGCACTCGAAGTGTAACCAATTAAAAAGGCTATAAATTCATTTTGGAAAATTACCTTTACTCAATTCAAGGTACAAAATGTGTAAAAATAATACGAAATTTAGAAACTATTTACTTTCGCTCAATATGGCCACCTTTTGCCTTCACTATGGCCTTGAGACTATGAAAAATAAATCGCAAGCTGCCCGAATGTGACTTGCAGGTATTTTGGCCCACTCGTGGACAATGGCTTTTTTCAGCGCCTCGAGACTGTTGTATCTTTTAGTTCGGACCTTGCTCTCCAAAATGGCCCAAAGAGAATGATCCATCGGATTCGCGTCTGGTGAATTCGAGAGCCATTGTGTGGACGTTATGAAGTTCGGAACGTTGTTTTTCAGCCATTCTTCGTTCACTCGAGCTTTGTGAGACGGTGCCGAGTCCTGTTAAAACGTCCATGGTCTGCCACCGAAATGTTTGTCTGCCCACGGCTTCAAAGCAACCTCCAGAATACTTTCCCGATAATATTGCGCATTAACCTTGACGCCAGGCTCGATGAAAACGATTGGAGAGCGCCCATCTGCGGTTACAGCGGCCCAAACCATTATCTGTGGCGAGTGCTGCCTCCTGGTGGCTAATCGATGACTCAAATTCTCGTATGAACGGTCCCTCAAGTAAACCCTATCGTTTTGAGAGTTTACGAATTGCTCAATTGTAAAAATTTTCTCGTCAGAAAACACAATGTTCGGCAATTGACCGCTTTCGGCCAAGCGAAGCAACTCCTTCGCTCTCTCAAGTCTGACTTGTTGCTGCTTCGGTGTGAGATCATGTGCCTTTTGGATCTTGTAAGGCTTGACCTTGAGATCATTTTTCACTATGCGACGTATGCTACGGTCAGATATTTTCAGTTCTTTCGCCATTTGATTGGCACTTCGTCGGGGATTTCGCTCAAGTCGCTTCTTCACTTTTTGAACCATCTCACGTGACGTTGCAGTCTTTTGATGACCACCTCCATGACGTTTTGCGATGCTACCAGTATCCTGTAACGAGTTATGGTGCGATAAACGAAAACTTTATTTACTTTAAGGTGTTCGAGCTCACCAACAATCGCTGGTTGTGATTTTCCAGCTAAAAATAATGCAACTACACTATTACGTTTGAAATCCATTACTGATTTTTTTTTCGCGTTAACTCACGGCAAAATGCTTTCGTGCGCTTGTAAACTTGGTTACACTTCGAGTGCCGGACCCTGTATACTAGTGTTATCTACCAACTTAGTGCACATACAAGTATACAAAAAAGTAGACATTATGCCTACCAATTACATTACTTATTTTTTTTTCGACCAGTTAAGAGAGAGTCAATAAAGAGTTTCGAAGCTAGGAACACCAAGTTAACCAAAAGGCAATCATAATTGCAACATTTGACTAAAGTATGTAAGTATATTACTTACGATTTTCCGAAAAATGAATGGAGAGACAAAATTTAAAAGCTGGTAAAATCTAAAAAAGGATTTGAGGAAATTTAGAAGCTGGTGAAACCTAGTCAATCAAAAGCTGCTCTTTACTCTAACATTTGAGTAAATGTAGACAAAAATGTAAACAATTTGCCTTCCAAGTACATTACTTACATTTTTTCAACAAATAAAGATAAAAATATCAGAGACCACAGCATCTAAGAAAATCAAGTTTAATCACTTAATATGTTTATTTCGGACTGTTGACTAGAGTATATAAAAAAGTAGACACTGCACCTACAGAAGGTCTTTTGAAAAATAAAAAGAAAGATTTCAAAGGCGAAAGTACGTAAAAATGTAGATGATGTGCCTACAATTTACATCACATATCGATAATTAAAAACAGGATCTATTAACACCAGTTTACACTAAAATATGCCCTTATTTCCGACCCTTGACAAAAGAATGCAACCAACGTTTTTTTTGAGAAGTGAAGAAAGCAATATCAAACTAAATGAGCTAAGAATTCCAAGTTAAATCAAGAGACGTGCTTATTTCGAACTGTTGTCAAAAGTATGCAAAAAAGTAGACAACGTGCCTACAATTTTCATTACATACGAGGTGTGTTCAAAAAGTAAGGTGACTTTTCAAATTTCGCGGGCAACGTATTTTCGATTATCGATTTTTTTTTTGTTGACGTTGGTACACTCTTCCCGAACATCTGTATTAAATTTCAAGTGAATGGGATTTTCTGTTTGGTTGTGAGAGGCGTAAAGGTTATAAGTGCTTTGCGTGCTCCGTGATTTTTTGCTATCGAAAAATATCGATCAACGGATTTGCATCAAATTTTGTGTAAAAAATAAAATTAAGTGCTCCGTAACACTTGAAATGTTGACAGTAGCATACGTTGAAACTGTTCTGAGTAAAAAATGTTTACAAGTGGTACAAACTCTTCCAAGATGGCCGGGAAGATGCCAATGACGAGCCTCGCTCTGGACGCCCAAGCACGTCAACAACTGATGAAAACGTTAAAGCAGTGAAGAAAATTGTTTTGGAAAATCGTCGAATCACTATCAGAGAAGTTGCTGAGGATGTCGGTATATCGCTTGGCTCGTGCCATGAAATTTTTTCTAACGTTTTGGGAATGAGATGTGTGTCAGCGAAGTTTGTTCCGAAATTGCTAAATTTTGATCAAAAGAACCGTCGCATGAGCATCGCTCAAGAGCTGTTGAATGACGTCAACGTCGACCCAGATTTACTCAAAAGGGTCATAACTGGTGACGAATCATGGGTATATGCTTATGATATCGAAACCAAAGCCCAATCGTCCCAATGGAAGCGGCCAGAAGAGCCAAGACCGAAAAAAAAATTGCCGAGCACGCAAAACACTTATAACCTTTACGGGAAGAGTGTACCAACACATCAAAACAAAAAAATCGATAATCGAAAA
Organism: Chymomyza amoena; assembly: GCA_037043745.1. Lineage (NCBI taxonomy): Eukaryota > Metazoa > Arthropoda > Insecta > Diptera > Drosophilidae > Chymomyza > Chymomyza amoena. The sequence continues at coordinate 31,860 of JBAMAX010002735.1, read as the reverse complement.
TACGTTGCCCGCGAAATTTGAAAAGTCGCCTTACTTTTTGAACACACCTCGTATGTTCAATCACTAAATAAAAAGAGATGCATAAAAGACTACAGGAGCTAAGAACATAATTTTATTAATAAAAATATGCACTTATTTTTGACCATTGACTAAAGTATGCAAAAAAGTAGACAGCGTGCCTACAAAGCTCATTACAGGCGTTAAATAGACCTTTCCGTCGACTTAAATTTGGCTATTTAAATCGATGTATGAAAAATGATTAAGTTGGAAAAAGTTTATTAACCGATCTAGAGTTTTTTAGAATATCTTCTATAGTGAGATTTTCCCAATTGGTGGGAAATAACAATTTTTAAAAGCTTAAATTTTATTTTTTCGTTAGCTGTTTCTCCCACTGTGCGACGTGGTAGTTATCAGCGGACCTTTGACTAGTTCTAATCAGATTTGAATTATTTCTCTTGAGAGGTTGCTTTAAAAAATTTGTATACCGTATGATTCTCGACAAAATAGGTTTACTCGATAACAGTTTTTTATATATTGACCAGAGATACACATATCGATAACTTGATAAATAATTTTAATTCTGGAAATTTCGGAAATGGCATAGTGCTTCAAACTTCTGGAAATTGTTTAATCTCTAAGAGTTCAAATAAAAACTGCTTCGCTTCATATACTTTGACCCATAAATACATATAAGAGTATATAGCTTCGTATATATGTATGTGTATAAGTAATTGAGTCTGTATGTGTGTGTTTGTGTGCGCTTCCGCTTTGCAGTCATCTGACAGCGGAAGTCAGCGTATTAATCACTTAAACCGAAAAATGTGCGATAAATGTGGTGGGGTTTAACCCACAACAACCCAAGCTTACGATTTGGAGCTGCTGCGATAAGGCTATAACAAATGTCATACTCACACTCACATAATCAAACATACTCCCACACACACACACACACATTCACCCCCACATAAACAAAGCTCAATGGCAAAAATTTTTCAAATGCATTTTGCTTTTTCATCTAGCCAACTAAAGGTTAAGCCTGCTGCATAAAGGACGCTTGGCAGAAATGGGTTAAAATAATTCCATATGCATATATGCATATGTATATGTATACGTATCTCTATGTGTGTGTGCCTGTGCGTTGGTGATAGGGCTTAAAGTTTTTGAACAACGATTATGCGAATTTATTTATTTATTTTATTCAAATTGATGCTGCATAATTAAATAATAATTTAATTAATGCCAACCCAAAAAAAAAAAAAATAAAATAAAACACATTTAGACCAACTTATGTATGCATCAATTGATTGTTTGGCGGTTTTTTAATAAACTCTGACCTGGTTTATGTTTAAATCCCAACTGATTAGCAAAATAAATAAATAATTAAGCTCAAAATGTCAGTTACATTCGGCAGACATTTTTGTCGATTAAGTCCAGGAAATTGTATTTTAAATGTACAGTGTGTATTTAATGTGTTTAAAGTATGCAGTTAAAATTTTTGAAAAATAATTTTAAAATATTTTAGATGTATGGTATTAAATTATTTTATTTTTCGGGATAATAGCGGGATGTTTCTTGGTATAAATGGGATTGGAACTACAAGCAAAAGTCGACCGGCTTTAAAATGCGGGAAATAGGGTTATTTATTTTTATTTTTTCAAAATTTTTATTATTATTATAAGAAGTATTATTTTTTATTTTTTATACCCTGTACCGTATGGTCCAAGGGTATATTACGTTTGTGCAAGCCGAAAATGTATGTAACATATAGAAGGAGACGTCGGAGACACCCCAAAGTTACCTAAAATATGATCAGGGTGAATAGAGAAGTCGATATACCCATGTCCGTCTGTCCGTCTGTCCGTCTGTCCGTCTGTCCGTCCGTCTGTCCGTCTGTCCGTCCGTCCGTCCGTGTGAACGCCTAGATCTCAGAGATGGTAAGAGCTAGAGTTACCAAACTTTCACATTAGATCCCATATTATTCCATAGGAGGCAAGTTTATTTTATTTTTTTGATATCGGGGATAAATTATATAGCTCCCATGGGGGTGTTTGAGACGACCTCGAAAAAAAAAAGCGTTTTAGATGAATAATTCGTTTGTTTATGAAGATATCGTAACGAAATTTGGCAATCGAAAGTTTTTTATAGTTCCCAATCACTGTACCAAATTTGATCAAAATCGGTTGACTATATCATATAGCTCCCATAGGACCGATCGGCCAAAATAACTTTTTTAAAGAAAAATTGGCTATATTTCGTTTTTTTAATAAAGATATCCTAACCAGATTTGGCGTTTGGAAATTTTTTAGACCAATTAAGCATTGTGCCAAATTTGAACAAAATCCGTTGACTATATCATATAGCTCCCATAGGTCCGATCTTCCAAAAATCGATTTTTTAACAAAATTTGCTGTGTTTCGTTTGTTTGTTAAGATATTGGGACCAAATTTGACATTCGTGAGTATTTCATAGTTCCTAAGCACTGTACCAAATTTAATCCAAATCGTTTGACTAGATCATATAGCTCCCATAGGACCAATCGGTCCAAAAACACGTTTTTTATACAAAATTCGATGTGTTTTGTTTGTTTGTAAAGATATTTGAAATAACTTGGCGTTCATATCTTTTTTAAGGTATTTAAGCACCGTGTCAAATTTTATTGAAATCGGTTGACTATATCTATAGCTCCCATAGGAACGATCGGTCAAAAAAATTTTTGCTTAAAAATTCTTCTGTTTTTGGTTTTTTGTGAAGAAATCGGACTTTATTACAAGCTAGTGGTACAGGGCATCCTAAAGTCGTCCGCGCCCGACTTTACGTCCGCCATTTTTATTATTTAAATTTTAAATTATTTTACTAAGTAGGATGAGAGCGGGATGTTGCTTATTAGAAATGGGATTGGAACAATAAAAATCTAAGGATTTTAAAGTATGCGGAGTGAACACAATTTTTTAAATTATTCCAAAATTTCTGCCTGGTACTATTGTTTTTTAGCCCCCGACGCAAAAAGAGGGGTGTAATTAATGTTCTATTTAAATTGACAATTTTAAACTATTTATTTAGCGGGATATTTCTTAGTAGAAATGGGATTTGGACAATAACTAAAAATCGAAAGATTTTAAAATGTGAGAAGTGTAGAAGTATTTTTTTAATTATTCCAAAATTTCTACCTAGTAGTATTATTTTTTAATTTTTTAATTTGAATTTTAAAATGATTATATTTAGCGGGATGAGGGCGGGATATTTATTAGTAGCAATTGGATTGAGAAATTAACTAAAAATCGAGGGATTTTAAAATATGAGGAGTGAACATATTTTTATAATTTTTCAAAAATTTCTGCCTGGTACAATAGTACAATATTATATTTTTTTTTTTTTAAGTTTTAAACTTTTTTAAGGCGTCCAGCTGGAAATCTACCACCCGCGATTTTAGAAAACTAGGATGTGGCGCAAAATGCAAACAAAATTTCAATTTTTAAGCTTATCTCGTTAAAGCTTAAATTAAAAAAAAAACGTTTTTTCGTTTTTATTTAAATGCGACTGAACCACTGAATATTTTTGAACAAATTTTTTTTTAATCTAAGTAGAAAATAGGGCCACTTAAATAATAATAAATTTTCTTAAAAATAAATAGCTTATATTGTTTGAAATTTGGGAATCTTTTTTTAAAGAACGTATGGAGAACATTTTTATACCCTGTACCGTATGGTACCAAGGGTATATTAAGTTTGTGCAAGCCGAAAATGTATGTAACATATAGAAGGAGACGTCGGAGACACCCCAAAGTTACCTAAAATATGATCAGGGTGAATAGAGAAGTCGATATATCCATGTCCGTCTGTCCGTCTGTCCGTCCGTCCGTCCGTGTGAACGCCTAGATCTCAGAGATGGTGAGAGCTAGAGTTACCAAACTTTCACATTAGATCCCATATTATTCCATAGGAGGCAAGTTTATTTTATTTTTTTGATATCGGGGATAAATTATATAGCTCCCATGGGGGTGTTTGAGACGATCTCGACAAAAAAAAGCGTTTTAGATGAATAATTCGTTTGTTTATGAATATATCGTAACGAAATTTGGTATTCGAAAGTTTTTTATAGTTCCCAATCACTGTACTAAATTTGATCCAAATCGGTTGACTATATCATATAGCTCCCATAGGACCGATCGGCCAAAATAACTTTTTTAAAGAAAAATTCGCTATATTTCGTTTTTAATAAAGATATCCTAACCAGATTTGGCGTTTGGAAATTTTTTAGACCACTTAAGCAATGTGCCAAATTTGAACAAAATCGGTTGACTATATCATAAAGCTCCCATAGGTCCGATTTTCCAAAAAATCGATTTTTTAACAAAATTTGTTGTGTTTCGTTTGTTTGTTAAGATATTGGGACCAAATTTGACATTCGTGAGTATTTTATAGTTCCTAAGCACTGTACCAAATTTAATCCAAATCGTTTGACTAGATCATATAGCTCCCATAGGACCAATCGGTCCAAAAACACGTTTTTATACCCTGTACCGTATGGTACTAAGGGTATATTAAGTTTGTGCAAGCCGAAAATGTATGTAACATATAGAAGGAGACGTCGGAGACACCCCAAAGTTACCTAAAATATGATCAGGGTGAATAGAGAAGTCGATATTCCCATGTCCGTCTGTCCGTCTGTCCGTCCGTCTGTCCGTCCGTCCGTCCGTGTGAACGCCTAGATCTCAGAGATGGTAAGAGCTAGAGTTACCAAACTTTCACATTAGATCCCATATTATTCCATAGGAGGCAAGTTTATTTTATTTTTTTGATATCGGGGTTAAATTATATAGCTCCCATAGGGGTGTTTGAGACGACCTCGACAAAAAAAAAGCGTTTTAGATGAATAATTCGTTTGTTTATAAAGATATCGTAACCAAATTTGGTATTCGAAAGTTTTTTATAGTTCCCAATCACTGTACCAAATTTGATCGAAATCGGTTGACTATATCATATAGCTCCCATAGGACCGATCGGCCAAAATAACTTTTTTAAAGAAAAGTTCGCTATATTTCGTTTTTTAATTAAGATATCGTAACCAGATTTGGCGTTTGGAAATTTTTTAGACCACTTAAGCAATGTGCCAAATTTGAACAAAATCGGTTGACTATATCATATAGCTCCCATAGGTCCGATCTTCCAAAAAATCGATTTTTTAACAAAATTTGTTGTGTTTCGTTTGTTTGTTAAGATATTGAGACCAAATTTGACATTCTAAAGTTTTTTATAGTTCCTAAGCACTATACTAAATTTAATTCAAATCGGTTGACTAGTTCATATAGCTCCCATAGGACCAATCGGTCCAAAAACACGTTTTTTATACAAAATTCGATGTGTTTTGTTTGTTTGTAAAGATATTTGAAATAAATTTGGCATTTAGATCTTTTTATAGTTCCCAAGCACTGTACCAAATTTGATCGAAATCGGTTGACTATATCATATAGCTCCCATAGGAACGATCGGCCAAAAAAATTTTTGCTTAAAAATTCTTCTGTTTTTGGTTTTTTGTGAAGAAATCGGACTTTATTACAAGCTAGTGGTACAGGGTATCCTAAAGTCGTCCGCGCCCGACTTTACGTCCGCCATTTTTATACAAAATTCGATGTGTTTTGTTTGTTTGTAAAGATATTTGAAATAAATTTGGCATTCATATCTTTTTTAAGGTATTTAAGCACTGTGTCAAATTTTATTGAAATTGGTGGATTATATCATATAGCTCCCATAGGAACGACGGTCAAAAAAAATTAATTTTGCTTAAAAATTCTTCTGTTTTTGGTTTTTTGTGAAAAAATCTGACTTTATTACAAGCTAGTGGTACAGGGTATCCTAAAGTCGTCCGCGCCCGACTTTACGTCCGCCATTTTTTTTTAATGAGATGTTAAAACGCATGATGCATTTTTGTTATATTTTATAGAATAAATACTTCAGGATTAAAACAGCTTTATTTTGTAGGTAATATAAATCTTAAAATTGCTCCAAAAATTATTTAAAAATTTACATGAAAATGTACATTTAAAATAAAAATGTTCACCAAATTGGCAATTCGCAAAATTCCTTGAATTGCAACATTAGCTTTTAAAAATCGCTGTAGGCAGTTTTCAGTACCTTATCCTGCTAGACCCTTTGAAGGTATATTTAGAAATGCTGGAGCTCTGAGAAATTACTGCCGAAAGTCTAAAATATTTTATATTAAAACACTTTTATAGTAATTATTTGTTGATAGAAATTTTTTATTTATTTACGTATTTTAAGGATTATTTTGAATATTGAAGTTCCCTCAATAAATCAAGAGTTTGCGATCTAATTTTGTGGTAATGAATATGATTATGATCTTAAATTATATTATGATCCTTTAATGATCGTTAATCGTCTTCATGAAAATAGCTTTTTGCAATAAACTTCCGTTTTTGGATCTTAATCTAAAAGTTAGGTAAGATTGATTGCTCCATTAATAATTGAGATCACCCAGAGACTACTCGATCCATTATGTTGCCTAAAGGAAAGGAAAAAAGATCTTATCTTTGATTACAATACATTTCCGGATGATAGTGCTTGATAAAAATAGTAAAATCCCAAAGAATTATTCTTTCTAATGAACAATGGTGCAGACTACAACACCAATCCAATGTTTTACGTGTGTAGAGTCAGAAGCAAGCTATTAAGACCCCTTTGTTTATACTATAATAAGCCAGGCGCTTAATTTTTTATAATCATCTAAGAACTAAACTAAAAACGTGAAAATTTGAAACACTGCAAAAAAATAAAATGTTCAGATGTTTGCTTTCAACTTTTCACATTTTTGGCATGGATTATTTGTCTTTAAAAAACTAGCTCCAAGGCTCGGATTTTCTGGTAACTTCATTCACACTTATCCCATTTGCGCATTCGAGCTCCTCTACCTTAGCTAGAAGAAATAGACGAGAGGAGTTCTAAGGAGGTCAGATTCTTAGGACATATACATGGAGCAATTGCTACAAATGTCTTAGATTTTGATTTTAACACAGGAATTGAGGGTAAGATAAAAGATCAAGGTACTTTGAGAATGCTTAGCTCTTTCCAAGAAACTTGTCAAATAATTGAAAAATTATTCTACGTGGTCCTAGGTTGTACAGCAAATATTTCATTAGAAAATAAATTAGGAAAGAAGATCATCACGTCACTGATTTTGCTAAAAAGCTCGCACATCCAAAAATAATATTTCTGAAAAGATTTCGGACAAAATCTTTTTGGCGAGATTTTTGGTGAACAATGGGAAAATAACATAATAGGGATTTAAAAAAATTACCAAAATGGTCCTAGAAAATAGCTTTGTTTTTTTACTAGTCAACTGTTTCACGTCAATAATGTTGATATAGTGTGGAATTTATTTTCGCAACCATATATGTGGACTGGTCGTAGAGAGTGGGGTGGGAAAGTTGAAATCCCGGATTCTCAGAGTTTTTCAGGCGTTTGGTGAATTTGCTGTCGTATTGTCGTAATTCAATAAAGGTGTAAAAGACGGGCCCCCGAGCCCGGATCGCCTCTCTACGGTCCTGCCTGTATAAAAAAGAAATTATAGGATATCAGAAAGATTAATAGGAATTGCATAGTTCAGTCAGTTTCATAAGTCTAGGTATGTTCTAATAATCGGTTCGTTCCTTCGAACAGCAGTGCTACCCATTTATTCGAATTATTTTGTAGAGTCCTAGTGCTTAATTAAATGAGAATTTTTTTTTAAAATTTCTTTTTTTTTTGGCTATCCAGTAGAAAGTGACAAATACCATTCCATGATCATCAGCTTTCTATATTTTAAAGCACATCTAAATCAAAATTCGTGCATCCGCGTTTTGCTATGCTCTGATTTGTTTTATATAATATGTTCTGACACTGACACCGACACAGCTTGTTTTGTTGCATGCCACTGCAGCACGTACTCCAAACAGATCGGCATCACATTATGATTGAAAAATAATTTCGTAAAAATATATTGCCAAAAATCAAAGCCAAACAGTTTTGAGCAACTGACAGCCAAACGGTGACAGGAATAGGGACATGGACTGGGACACGGTCTGGGACTGGGAGTAAGACACCAAGCCCAAGTCACATCTTTCTATAGTGTTTTTGGGAGAGTTCTTCAACGCAAAAAAGTTGCAGGGCACGTTTTTTATTTGCTCAAAAGTGAAGCACGAAATGTGCCGTTATACTACCCAGGCAGCGATGGCGGACAAAGTCAAAGAAAACATTTGTAAAACAAGAAAGAATGATGGCATTTTTGATGGCCGAAAATCAAGTTTGTTTTTACGTGCTCTGGGTGTGATGCTGAGCGGAGTTGGGGTGGAGAGGAGGTCTTGAGGCATTGGCAGGCAGATTACGTGCACACAGTGTGTATGTCAAAGGTCGCAGCTGCTGCAAATGGCTGGTGCTTTGGCAAAATGAGCAGAGAAAATGGCGGCTGTCGTTGAAGTGAGGGTCGTGAGAGAACTGCATGGACTTGGGCATGAGTCTTGGCTGGGTGGGGGAAGTGTGGGAGGGCTTTGAGAAATCGTTCGTCATTATCGGCGCTTGCGAAAATGCCGCTAGTTCGCACACACACACACACATGTCTCCATAACCAGCGACCCCGCACACACATACCCACGCCCACATATCCATCCATACAGCCTAGTTGGATTCCAATGGATTTTCGCATTGCTGCCATAAATTATGCTACAATTTCGTGCATTTGTATTGTGCGTGCAAGGACATTAGGGTGGCTCAATTTGCTTTAAGACTTTGAGAAAATTATGGACCATACAAAGCTGTTTGGGATTAGCTTAGAATATATAACCTATTCTATACTCAATTGCTGTGTATAGGGTGATTTTTTAAGATTTTGTTTTTTTTTAAGGAATAGATAGGTTAGTTTATATAGGCTATAAGGCTTCCTCAGAAAACTATTTCGATGGTTAAGATAATAATGGGGAAGGGAGGGGCAGTTAGAGAGTGTTCCATGTAGTTGGGTCATATAGCTATTGGGTCCAAGCTTATTCGCTCTCGATACGATTTTTCAGACAGCTTCTCTCTCTCCTCTCTCTCTCTCCTAACTCTCTCTCCTATCTCTCTCTCCTCTCTCTCTCTCAATTCCTGTTATCCCCAGTAAGGCCTCTACAAAACGTTTCCATCAGCTACGATCTTCCTTCTCGAGTGTCCGCTTTCAAGTACATCTAGGGCGTCCTTTCTTCTGCTCAAGGGCATAGCCAATCCGATGTCTACAAAAAAAGCTCTCCCCATATATTAGGTGTTTTTTCTAAGAAGAAAATGCTTTGTTTATCCTCATCTCTGAGATACGTCAGAAATCATTGAGAGAACGGTAAATCCTTGAGGCCATACAGCTTAGGGCTATAACTTTAACTCCTATAACTTCAGTCAACGTCTTGGTTGTGATCTTGTGGAACCGCAAGATTTTGAATGGTACCTGAATTGATACTTGCCCAGAGAGATTGAGAAACGTGAAAACCTGAAGCTGTTTCCCATTCTCGTTCTGTCTTTCTGCTGGATAGTTCAAACATCTGATCTCAAAGTGGTCCTTTTACCTCATGAAAAATAGATATTAGGTCTACTTACATTTTTGGCAAAGTCACCGTTAAATAAAAGTTTTTTATACTAAATATGTTCCTTCCCATTGCTGGAAGGGTTGTAGTAAAGAAATTTAAAAAAATTTCTGTTCTGTGAGCCACCTTAAAATATGGTACTTGTCAATACTGGAATATTTGAAGCTCAACTTGAAAAACGATATATAAAAAAAGTGTTGTTCATCTTCCAAATTTAAAAAAAAACTAATAAAATTTGGCGCCACCCTAAAACACATATATAGACATCGACATCTTTGGACCAAAAATGGTGCCCCCGAAAACTTTCCAGAGACCACACACACACTCTCACACACTCATGGATGGATCATCATCCCCCTGGCAGCAACTTATTGAAAATCACTTAGACACACATGTGACGTCGTCATCGTGCTCGTACATGGGTGTGAAAATGGAACTTTTCTAGACATTTTGTATAATTTATGGGCCTTGAAAGTTGTTTTGCAGCTTGTTTGCTGTCGCTATTGTTGTTGTTTTTGTTGCTGTTGTTGTTGTTGTGACTATAATTAGTGCTAATCTACGAGTATGGCCTATTTGCACCCAAAAATTCCGGCTGATAACATGATAATGGCAAAGGAGAGCTGCTGCTGCTACCGGCCTTACCAGGCTGGGTATATGCTCAAAATTGTACCAGCCTTAGAACATAAACTATACCCTTTGTTAAGCTTGTTAACTTGGCAAACAAGTTGTCTTTGGCCAGACTTTGGTGCCAGCCATTCGCATCGCTGCACTTGACAAACGTGCGCCATTTAGAGCTCCAAAACATGTGCGCATACCGGACAATGGCTACGGCCGGAGACAACTACGTGATGGTGTCATTTAGGCACGACAACAAGAAGCGGGTTAAGCTTCTAGACGGTCCCAAAACCGCAAGCAAATGTTTTAAGGGTGTTAAAACGAGGGGTGCTCTTGATATCAAGAGAATTGGTATATACCAGTTCTATTTAAAAGTTTTTTTTTTTAGCACTAATATAGTCAGAACTCTGTTTTCGGAATGAGGGAATTTCAACGGATTTTCTATAGAGTCCGTGAACTTGACAGAAGCATTAAATATAGAAATTGTTTGAGAAATAGAAGGCCCTACGAGATGCGGTTCCCGGATTTGGTCTTAGAGGGAGTTGTTCACTTCTAAGTTTGGGTATATACAGATGAGAGCTCGTAAAAGAACGTCAATCAATTTTTCCAACTTCTCCGAAGCCCAAGCCCCATGTAGTCACTACCAGGCTAGTATTTATCTCTCGAACTTTTTGGAATTCTGACCTAATAGCTTTGTATGCAACAGTGCTGAGTTGCATCTGTTAATAGATGTCCTGATCTACTTATTTTGTGCATCACAACCATTAAAGGCAGATAATCTCAAGATATTGAAAAGTACCGAAAAATGTGATTTTCACCCGCCCAGGCAAGGCTTCAGATTCATCAAATTCAAAGAGATACTGAAACTCGGCCAGAAGTGCAACCTTTGCAAACTCCATAAATAGGGCTAGGAATATTCCTCCCAACCTTCATATTTGTCAGATCTGGCCCATAGAAACTATTGTCTGTGTTCAAAAAGAAGGAAACAGCTGGAAGGTAACAGATTTGGGTCGAGTTAAGAGGTCATCTAGTCTATCTCTCGGAAGAAACTAATTTCGAGTCGGTTGGCAATAATTATCAAGCTTCTATGATTGCTAAAAAGATATCTCCTTCTTCTTTTCTTTTCGATTTCACAGAATTCTTGGAAAGCTTGTAGAAACTATTTATATTAAAGTACCGAGAAGTTTCTAGATCTCGGTCTTCTTTGGAGTGATGTGAATCCCACATGAGGCTCAGGCCCTATATGTAGTTTTGCAGCTTCGTTTCTCACTAGCTTATAAGTTAAGGCATTCATGAAAGAGTCTGTATATCTAGGGATTCATCTATGGATGATTTTATTCCAGAGTTCCAGATAAGTTAATCTAGATCTGGTATCCAAAACCAATTCGAAGTTTATTTGCAATCTATGTATCCCATTTATCGTGACCTGACTATCTAAAATGGGAACGCTTCAATCTTAGTACTTCGACAAAGAACCTCTAATCTTGACCATTGCACATCATATGCGTTGTAGTAAGTCATTCATTATAAGACAAATTATGAAGAGATCTGCCTTAATCCGTTACTGAGAGTGATAAGAATTATACTGTTCGAGAAGTTATATTAAAAGATCGACAGTTGACTTATCGTAAGATTAAGTCAAAATTATTTGTTCCGGTTCCTTTATAAATGTTAATTGCCCGAGGGCTTTGTTCGATTTTTGTAAGGGATCATTCATAAAATAAGTTTACTCCCAGACGGGGTGTTAGACCAAGTGTTACAAGATTCAAAAATCATATGGAAAATCTTCAAAAATATTCCATAACTGTGTCACAAGCGAAGGGGGGAGGGTCTATTTTGTCGAAAATCAGCGTCGTTAAGTAACTGATTTTAAAATACGATCTAGCTACCTCGTAATAGGTATTCGGCCCGAAATCAGCACATGCCACTTATTGGTTGTTCAGGGCGAATGGCATTTGAAAGAATAACTGGAGGTTCCTGAAAGAGCAACTTGCGCCTCTAGAAAAAACATCACAAGCGTATTAAAAAATATTGTTATAAGCCTTAGATATGTATGCGTCCTAATCAAAACGAAAAAATTGTTATGATTTTGAGATAATTTTCATGGGAAACTGGTCATCTGGGAAGTTCTGGCCAAGATAGCAACTTCTGAATGGTACACCAGTATTTGTTTGACGAAAGTTTTTGAAAAAATGAGAAGAACCGATTGCCGAGCACTATTATCTTAAGTCGCTATTAATTATTATTTTATCATTATTAGTAATAGTTCCTAAAAAAGAAAAATTAAATATGTATGTCTCTCCTGGTCGGACCATGTAGCTTTTAATCTCTACAGAATGCGTCTCCAAGTTGACCGATAGAGGAAAGCCGCTCGGACATGGGTGGTAGCAGGGAAATTGAATACCTCCCGTGGACCACATAAGCCGGAGAAATCCCAGAAATAGAAAAAAGATATGAAACTATCACGCCTCAAGGATGTTAAAGTAGATTGTGTAGGGCTAGTAACCCAACGGCAAAAAAGCTCCTATTTCACGAAACGGAAATGGTTTACGTTGGCTAAAGCTATAAAGATTTAAGTGATAACGAATATTGGGTGACCCGCTGTAGCGCCCAGACTTTGCATCCAAAAACAGTAAGAAGCATAGGAATATAACATAATCCTTGTTCTATCTAATGACAAGCTTTTGATTTTGCTCCATCTCTTTCCACTTTTTTCTACGTCTTTCTCAAGTTGCCTGTCTAGCAACGACGTTTGTGTGTTTTCTCAGGGTGTGGCCTATCCAATTCAATTTTTTTTAATCGTGTTTCGGAAATTGGTTCAAGCTACTTTAAAATTGAATAAAAACAGAAACCTTTCGAAAACGCTCTATGATGCATTTTTTCCCCCAAAATTCGTGAAATAGATTTTCATACAATTTCTAAACACATTATACCTATTATCACTATTTGCACCGACACTTTAAAGCCAGCCCTCGTAGTAAATCCAACGAACACATAATTTATGACCGTTTTATGTCTGTCAACTTAACTCGTTTCCAGCCAGAGGAACCCAGAGCCGCTGTACTCAGTTTATACAGTGCACCCATTATGCCTGTAATTGTTTTCTCTCAATTCTGGCTTAATGCAGTTATAACCAGGCCCAAATACAACAGCTTAACTTGTCATATGGTCAGTTTTATACAGTTGCTCTATAAATTTATGAGCTGCCTGACGTCATAAAAAAACGACATCCATACAGATAACGCAGTGAGGCACGTTCCGACGATTGGTGTCATCAATGGACTGCGGACTTGCAAATTGCATGCAACAAAAAATGGCCAACAAAATGGTCTACCCAAAGTGTTCCAATCTGTACAATGGTCCTGGGGCTTGGTCATTCAAACGGAAACAGAACCTGCGGCCTAATCAAGCGTACAAATTGCCTAATGGTTGGGCATCAAAATAAAAAAATACATAACGAAATATATGAACTATATGATCTGGGAGAATATTGTCAGTATATTTTTATGAACAACTATAAAATATACAACAGAAATCAGAATTGTAACAGACTTTTGTGTTAAATTGGCTAGTGAAATACAACAAATTTTAAAACAGTTTTTGTCAAAATTTTGTAACTCGTTGGATATTATGTTTTTAGATGACTATGGCACACCCAGGGAGGTCACACCTGAAAATTTGCATGAATATTCTTATGATTTGGTAAGAGCGAACTTGAGTAGACATAGATAAACAATTAGATCTTTCATGTATCGTTGGTTCTTAAGAAACTAAGAATTATATATGTAAAGCTCATCGAATAAATTGGTTGTCACGCAAAAAGAAAACATTTTGGGACTCTGTAGTCAGAGCAATTTTGCCAGCTTCAGGTTTGGTTTATGGAGCAGCTTTTGGTTTAAGGAGATCCAAGCGTGTTTATTGCAGACTTTTGGGGTCGCTAAATTCGAATTCAAGTTCCAAAAAACTTCAGCACGTCAGAGTTCTGGCAAGAGGTCTGAGCTACAAAATAAGTTCAAAAAAACTGAATACAAATTTTTTTTGGATCCGAGAATTCGATAATGTATTTGTGTATGTGCTCTGAATTCTCTTATTCCAAAAATGTAATATTTTTTCGTGACTAAGACAACATCGCCATAAAAGTTCAAAAAATAATTTTTTCAATTCGGGATTTTATGAGGGTTCCGACATTACCTCAAAAATGCCTCGTTGTATGGGTTTAAGGTTTTAGGTTATGTCAAAAACCAGATGAGTTGAGACATATTGGCATGACCTCCGAGAGGAGGGAAGAAGGGATTCTTCTAGAGCCCGGAGTTTTTTCAGGGTCCCGTTGTAATTACTGTCGGGATTCAAGGTGAAGAGGCAGGGACATTTTTCCCCATGTCCCGAACTTTGTCTAAGCCCCTGCATATCGGATTTTCGATTCGGATTCATCGATTCCAAAAAGACATATGAAACTTTGGTGAACACACTGATGATTGATTAGGGAAGAAATTAGTTCTCGCATTAAAAACGCATATGGAAAATTTTTAAATTTTGTTTATCGCCAGTTTTTTCCAGCTTATAACATTTCGAATATTATTTTGGTAAAATACTACAGACATTGATAAAATCCAGAATTTGTTATTTCTTTCTTACATTGTAGATCGAGCAGATCGGGGTTTATTAATATAGGGTTTAAATTTTTATTGCAATTAGTGCTCTCCAATCTGTTTGTTTGTATGCACATAGACCTTGAAGATTAAGCTCCGATAGCCAAATTCAACATTCGTCAATTTTTTCACCCGTCACCTTCCGCTCCTAAAAATCTTTTTATACCCTGTACCGTATGGTCCAAGGGTATATTAAGTTTGTGCAAGCCGAAAATGTATGTAACATATAGAAGGAGACGTCGGAGACACCCCAAAGTTACCTAAAATATGATCAGGGTGAATAGAGAAGTCGATATACCCATGTCCGTCTGTCCGTCTGTCCGTCTGTCCGTCTGTCCGTCCGTCTGTCCGTCTGTCCGTCCGTCCGTCCGTGTGAACGCCTAGATCTCAGAGATGGTAAGAGCTAGAGTTACCAAACTTTCACATTAGATCCCATATTATTCCATAGGAGGCAAGTTTATTTTATTTTTTGATATCGGGGATAAATTATATAGCTCCCATGGGGGTGTTTGAGACGACCTCGAAAAAAAAAAGCGTTTTAGATGAATAATTCGTTTGTTTATGAAGATATCGTAACGAAATTTGGCAATCGAAAGTTTTTTATAGTTCCCAATCACTGTACCAAATTTGATCAAAATCGGTTGACTATATCATATAGCTCCCATAGGACCGATCGGCCAAAATAACTTTTTTAAAGAAAAATTGGCTATATTTCGTTTTTTAATAAAGATATCCTAACCAGATTTGGCGTTTGGAAATTTTTTAGACCACTTAAGCAATGTGCCAAATTTGAACAAAATCGGTGGACTATATCATATAGCTCCCATAGGTCCGATCTTCCAAAACATCGATTTTTTAACAAAATTTGTTGTGTTTCGTTTGTTTTGTTAAGATATTGGGACCAAATTTGACATTCGTGAGTATTTCATAGTTCCTAAGCACTGTACCAAATTTAATCCAAATCGTTTGACTAGATCATATAGCTCCCATAGGACCAATCGGTCCAAAAACACGTTTTTTATACAAAATTCGATGTGTTTTGTTTGTTTGTAAAGATATTTGAAATAACTTTGGCGTTCATATCTTTTTTAAGGTATTTAAGCACCGTGTCAAATTTTATTGAAATCGGTTGACTATATCATATAGCTCCCATAGGAACGATCGGTCAAAAAAAAATTTTTGCTTAAAAATTCTTCTGTTTTTGGTTTTTTGTGAAGAAATCGGACTTTATTACAAGCTAGTGGTACAGGGTATCCATAAAGTCGTCCGCGCCCGACTTTACGTCCGCCATTTTTTTTATGCAGCTTTTAGTTTATCTGGGTTAAATGTTGCATTATACCAAAATGCATTATAATCAAAGTAATCGCACCCGACAAATTTAAAGACCGAAGTCCAAATCACCTTTTCGGTAGAGTCCGAAATTAAAGTTTTTATTTAATAACAAATTCGAGATGACAATTTTGGTATCAACATTTATCTAGAATCTATTAAATATGATTTATACCTCTCAACCTTTATGCCATAAGAAAAATAAGAACTACGAAGAGTTGATATCTTAATATCTGAAGATGGCTATCTCAAGTTTCGGAGTCGGTATGAAAATTATAGCGAAGCCGGTATAAAAATTATAGCTCATCTGAAGTCTATGGGACACTTTTAAAGAACATTTTGGGAATTGAGTCTACAAAGTTTTTTGTTGAAATTTTTTTCGGTGACCCTCTGTGATTCCCAGCACTTCGTGCTTTTCGATTTAGTTTTTCGGAGTAGCCAGAAGTCTATTAAATATTGCATAGCTCCATTTTGGAAGAACATTTTTGGAATCGAGTCTATAAGTTTTTATTGAAATTTATTCGATTTTCCTATGTTTCGGAGTAATACGAAATGGGCTATTGATAAACGATTGCATAGATTCAAGAAGTTTCGGTTCTTATAGATCTAAATGGATGACCACAAGAAACAAATTGATATCGTAACTTTTGAAATACGGTATAAAAATTATAGGGTATGTCAAGCCTTATGAAACAATTCTGAAGAAAATTTTGCAAATCGAGTCTACAAATTTTGTACTGAAATTTTTTCAGTTTTCCTAATGATAGCTCTCGGCGTTTGCCAGCACTTAATGTTTTCCGATTGATGTTTTCGGAGTAGCAAGAAATCGATTATCGATTAACGACTGTAATCCTAGAAGAAGTTCCGGGTTAAACGATAATAGATTGTAAAACTATATTTAAGGATTTAATTGTTGCATTAAAAATATTTTCCTACTCCTAATCTTAACATCTTCCCATCACAGCATGGCGTTATGCTGCTAACTTCAGCGGATCATGAGATATTCATGCCCCCAAAATGGCATGGTACTATCTATAGCAGTGCCGAAATACTTACCAATTATCGCAAACGTTTCAATGTAGGTTGTCTAACGAAACTAACCAACCTATCCAACTAACCTAATCCCTCTCTTCCCTAGCCGGATCCAGACTTACTAACTTTTCATGCCCTCACACTCTACGAGCCCGAATTTATTTTCTGCAAACGTTGCGTGGTCGAGATTACAGTGCTGCATGCGGGAAAAAATGTATTTACCAACACTGACATTGTGGTCTTTCTGGTGAAGCAGGACGATGTCAATAATCTGATCACACGTGAACTTGGCGATGAAATTAACTTTTTTCCGATTAATCATCACTACCATGTGCGCATTATGAACGAAGGCATCGATACCATCTATGTCGATGATAGAATCTATCATAATAATGGCAATCATCAGCAAGTTAGCTATCAACATCAGCGTATCTATCGACTGTTGGACCAACTGCGTCCGCTGGCCGTGAAGAGTCTGTTGGGCAGGCAGTTGCCCATGGTGTTGTCTGGTCTCTGTCGCCAGTCGGATGCGCATATCAAAGATCTGGATAGTACTACAAATTAGTGCATGTTGGAGTTAGGTGTTTCCAAATAAATAAGAATTGGCCAAAACGACTTGACTCTTAGTTGTGTTCCCGGGTAGTGGCTGCTCTTTTGTAATCTGATGGAGACACATTAGTTGCAGCTGAGTGAGCGACCTGTCTGCGCTTTGTCTGCCTTGGACAGCTGCGGATGCGGCGCTCTATCAATGGAAATTGATTTAGCTAGAAATTTTTCCAGCTTATCAGCTGGTTGCCATGTTGGGGGGCAGTACGGCGTCATGCAAATTTTCCAAATTCCTTAATGCCTTTTGACCCTTGTCGTTCGTTCGTTTGTTGGTACTTAAAAGTGAAGCTTGTGGCATTTATCTGTGGATGCCACCAGCCGCCCCCTTTGGTATTAGTATTCATAACAAACTGTCATATACTATTAAATATATAGTATATATGTATGTAGTTGATATACATATACGCTTATATATATTTGCAAATCCTCCTGCTGCCGTTTTTGGGGTTTTGTCTTGGTTTCACTTTTTTTTGGCCCTTTTTTTTTGGGGTACGAAGTCAAAGCAAACTTTGCTGCAAAAATATATATTATAATCGTCTTTTTGGTCTTTTGACTGTGCGGCCTTTGGCTATTTGGGCTATTTTATGGACCAGGGCTTTACGTTTACAATTCAATAGTTGTTTGTGCCTGGAATAACTAATGGACGCATGCAGCTAATTGAGTTTTACAAAATGCCAAAAATGTTGCCATCGAGACTTTTGGTTTTTTGGCTTTACTCGAAAGGATTACTTGGCATTTAGTTGAGCTTAGTTGTAGCTGACCTTTTTTACCTAAGTCATTTGAAAAGCAGCACAAAAGGATTTTTGTTTTTGGGGCAGCTTTGCTTTCTAATTGCTTCCAACAATTCTAATGAAATGGATATAAAGATTGGTACGTGACCAGTATTGAATGGATTGGAAGAAGTGCGGAAGGTGTGCGACAGTGGGATACTCTATAAATGCAGTTGTCAAAAATAATTTCACAAGTTAGTCAAAAATATTCCTAACCTTTTGTTTTCATCTCCAAAATAAAATGGCGGGCTAAAGCTGTAAGCCATGTTGAAAAATTTATGGAATAAAATAAACATTTTTTGTAAATAGAACAAGATGTCGAACAGATAATCATCTTTTGGTAAAAATTTATATTATAGGTTATGTTAGTCCTTAACCAGCCCGTTGTGATATCGCAGAAATCTCTATAGCCCTTCTCCTGAGATAATCCATCTAGAATGATTTCCATCCCATTGCCATTAAGTAGCTGGCAATCCTCCTTGGACATATGAATATTAGCTCAGCTAGATTATGAAGAAAGTAATTTCCCAGATGCTTATTCCTACGTCTACTAAGAGCCTCGAGGAAGACAAGAAGTGTTCTACTGATGCTACTTCTTTTTCGTCTTTCCAGCTTCTGCAAAAGTCATGGCTCGGAACATTCAATCTGGTCACATGTATTCCGACAAGCCAGTGTCCATGGATGGCCTTAGCCAGCCAGTTGTTATAACTGCAGAAATCTCTTTATTCCTTCTCCTGAGATAATCCCTCTAGAATCATTTCCATTTCCATTGCCACTATGTAACTAGCAATCCTCCTCAGACATATAGATGCTAGCTCAGCTAGGTTATGAAGAAAGTAATTTCCCAGATGCTTATTCTTACGCCTACTAAGAACCTCGCAGGAATAGAAGAAGTGTTCTACTGGTTCAACTTCAACTCTGCAAAATTCATGGCTTGAAACACTCTTTCTGGCCGCGTAGTTCCTACGAGCTAGTGCCCAGTGATCGCTTCGACATTTGCGAATCACTGCAACCTTTTGAGTCCGCACAGCCTTATGGATCTTTTTGGGTCAATTTAAGGCCATATCTGCCGACTGATTGTGGAGTAGGATGTGTTATACCACCTTAGAGCAAAATTTCTCCCTTCTTTGAAAGTGTCCATAGGCATACGAATATCCTCCTTATCCGGTAGCAGGGTAGAGGTCGTGCCCTGTCTGGTCAACTCATCTGTTATTTCTTTGCCTGTTATATTTTGATGTCCGGCACCCAAATGAGGCTAATAAAGAGTTTCCCAATAAGAGGTGTTATTTTGGTATTCAAAGAAAAGTGTCATTTTTTGAGATAAATGATCGGATGATTATTTTATAATAAAGAGGAAGGTATGCCGTTAATAATGAAAAACAACAGCCAAATGGCCACCACAGCCACGCTTACAGGACCATATTCTTTTTATGAAATTTTCCATAACCAAATCGCAAAGTGGATGCCCTATTTCCTTGATAGCCTCACAAATTCTATCTTTGAGGTATTGAATCGACGCTGGGCTGTTGGCGTAGACCTTATCTTTCACGTGGCCCCAAAGGACGAAATCGCAAGGTGTTAAATCAAATACTGGGTGATTTAAAATAACACCTCTTATTGGAAAACCCTATACTAAGCTGCTGTGTCGAGTTGAAGGATAGTGCTCGAAATGTTTTATGGCTACCTGGCTATCCGAAAATATGTTTATCGCAATGGTTTCCAGGCCGGTGTTACGCAAGCAGATCAAAGCCTCGTTAATGTCCAATATCTCTGCTTGAACAAGGCTGCAGTGGTCCGGAAATCAGAAAGACCGCCGAATGTTTTGTTCCTCACAGTAGACTCCCCCCCAACATAGTGGTTGAGCTTGGAGCCGTCCGTGAAGAAATTAATACAGTCACTCTGACATGGCCTAGTTTCCAACCACGATTCCCTAGAGGGAATATGTCTATAGTTCTTGCGGTAGATAAAATAATCAATCTGAAATACGAAATATATGTCTTCTGGTCTCTGAGTTACAGTTGTTCAAACAGAAGGATGGTATATATGATATAGATGGTCAGTTGCTCTTAAAGATGATGCATATAGGAACTGAACATTCATCTGCCTGAGAATAATCATCTTTTGGAGAAATTTGATATCTGGTCTCTGAGTAATAGTTGCTTATGATGGTTTGGGAACTCAAAATTCATCTGCCTCTTGATATCTGTATGTCTACTGGTCAAAGAGCTTTAGGTGTTCCTACTAACGAACTGATACATCTTAAAGATGATGCTTCCTATGAAAACTCAACATTCATCTCTTAATTATAGTTCTTCAAATAGACGGACTTATAAAGATATTCAATTGCTTTTAAAGATGACGCTTTTTATAGGAACTCAGCATTCATCTGCCTGAGGTTAAGCATCTTTTGGGAACATTTGATGTCTATATGTCTACTGGTATCGTAATTAGTTCTTCAAACAGACGAAATGATAAAGATATTCAATTGCTTCTCAAAGATAATGTTTCTCATGGAAACTCAACACTCATCTGCTTGGGAATAATAATCCTTTAGGAACATTGGCCATCAATATGTCTTCTGTTCTCTTAATTACAGTTCTTTAAAGAGACGGACTGATAAAGATTCTCAATTTCTCCAATAGATGATGCTTCTTATAGAAACCCAACACTCATCTGCCTGGGGCCAATCATCTTTTGGTGACATTTGATGTCTATATGTTTTCTGATCTTTTAAAAAAAGTGGTTTAAAACAGACGGTCTGATAGGGAATATCCCTGCTCTTGAAGATAATGCTAATAAAGATATTCAATTGCTCTTAAAGATGATGCTTTTTATAGGAACTCAACATTCATCAGCCTGAGAAAAATTATTTTTTGGTAAAATTTGATGTCTAAAGGTCTTTTGAGCTCTGAGTTGTAGTTTTTCATACAGACGTACTGATAAAGAGCAATTTCTCAAAGATCTCTCTCTCTCTCTCTTGTATTAGAACTTATCATCTCTCACGCCTCTCTCCGCCTGTTACAAACTACATGCTCTCATCTATAATACCCTTGACCCCTTGCTTGCAGTGTATTCCTACCACTCCTGGCATACCAAAAGTCTTGGCTTAAAGAGTCGCATAGAAAAGTTTCGCCTTCGCACAATCCAACCAGACCACCAAACTCCTCCAACTTCACACACTCCGTTACACACCCAAATTGCTTAGCAAATAAATTTGGCGTAAATCAAAAAGTTAAACACGACTGTCAACAACACCAACTGCAATATCAGAATAGAATCAAACTGCATTGGGTGGGTGAGGGGAGTAACAAAAAACCAATCCAATCCAACCCAATCCAAATAGACGCGTTCATCTGCTCTCACCTGTTACACCTGCTCAATAATTGATGTAAATCTGTCGTCACTGTGAAGTGTCACAGCTGCTATTGTGTTCAAGTGCCTTGTTTATCCTTTTTTCCTTGCCAATGTTGCGAAGTCAGACATAGAAACATTCCAGGCTCCCCTCGTTTTTATGCAACTTGTTTACAACTTTGACGGCACTTGAAAGTTGTTTTGAAATACATAAAAAAAGGAGAAACGGCGGCGGGAAAAAAAATGACAGCCACTAACTTTGCTCTCGAAGCTTATACAGCTTTGATAAGGTGGTTGTTAAGGATTAGGTTAAGCATTGTATAAAAGTAGTTCTCACAATGGTGCAATGTGGAATATTTTTTGCAAAATTAAAGTTGGAGTTTATGGGTCTTTTTTTTTTAAATGTGAGTTTGGAAACTTTAGTGTGATACAAGGTAGCTAATGAGCTGGCTGTTAGTTTTACAGCTACTTAGATAATAGACGGATGTTTCGAAAACAAAAGGAATATCGGAATAGCTTTCAGGCGCTACCGGAAAAAACTATCCATCTTTGAGCCAGATGGATATGTGTTAAAAGGATTCCTTTTCAATCTCACAGAGACTATGGGTGTTAGACTCCGTATGCTCATCTTGTTCAGGTATCTCCTAAGTCCGCAATGTACCATAGGGTCCATACCCAAATTACGTGACCCAATTTCTACAATTTTGTAATCCCTACCCTCGTCGGTGACCAACCGTAGTATATGGGAAGATACCCCTCCCCCATCAGTTGTCACGTAGTCATTCGAAAGTCCCAGAAATTGTAAAATAAAATTTGGAACAAATGTGCAAAAAAAGTTTAACTATTGGGTTGCCCAAAAAGTAATTGCGGATTTTTTAAAAGAAAGTAAATGCATTTTTAATAAAACTTAGAATGAACTTTAATCAAATATATAATTTCCATTTTGTTCGATAACCTTTTGTCATCTTCCCGGCAAATTTTGTATTCCACGCTCATAGAACTTCTGGCCTTTATCTGCAAAAAACTGAACCAAGTGCGATTTTATAGCCTCATCATTGCCGAAAGTTTTACCATTTAAGGAGTTCTGCAAAGATCGAAATAAATGGTAGTCTGATGGTGCAAGGTCAGGGCTATATGGTGGATGCATCAAAACTTCCCAGCCAAGCTCTCTCAGTTTTTGCCGGGTCATCAAAGATGTGTGTGGTCTGGCGTTGTCCTGATGGAATATGACACCTTTACGATTGATCAATTCTGGCCGTTTCTCGTTGATGGCTGCATTCAATTTGTCCAGTTGTTGACAGTAAACATCCGAATTAATCGTTTGGTTCCTTGGAAGCAGCTCAAAATATACCACACCCTTCCAATACCACCAAACAGACAGCATAACCTTCTTTTGGTGGATATCAGCCTTTGAAGTGGTTTGAGCTGGTTCACCATGCTTGGACCATGATCATTTTCGATTAACGTTATTGTAAACAATCCATTTTTCATCTCCAGTTATGATTCGCTTTAAAAACGGATCGAATTCATTGCGTTTAAGATGCATATCACAAGCGTTGATTCGGTTTGTTAAATGAATTTCTTTCAATTCATGTGGTACCCAAATATCAAGCTTTTTCACCAGTCCAAGACTTTTTATGTGATAATGAACGGTTGATTTTGGCATATTTAACTTCTCTCCTATCTCACGCTCAGTTACATGACGATCCAATTCGATTAATGCTTTGATTTGGTCATCATCAACTTCATTTGGCCGACCTGAACGTGGCTCATCTTTAAGTGAAAAATCTCCAGAACGGAATTTGCGAAACCAATTTTGACACTGTCTTTCTTTTAAGGCTTTATCACCATACACATCACGTAACTTTTTAGCAACCTGCTCTGCGTTTTTTCCTTTACGGAAATAATAATATAAAATATGACGGAAATGCTCTTTTGTGGACTCCATATTAAAAAGGGCGCCAAACAAACAAATGTAAACAAAATTACGCGCACTTTTTTTTAAAGCAAGCTAATAGTGACAGCTAATAAATGTCAAAAGAAAAAATACAATTAAATAGTCACAAGCTGTTAAAAAAATTATAAACGCCGACTATATGAAAAATCCGCAATTACTTTTTGGGCAACCCAATATTTCTGAAAGCAACAAATAGAATAAAAAAGCTCTTTTCCCTTCCGAATATTATTGACCATGTGGCTTAAAAGTATACTCCCCCAGTCTAATGACCAACCGTTGTATTTCTAAAACCTCCCCTTGACCGGGTCACGTAATTTGGATACGGCTCTGAGGGACCTCTTAACCAGTTTTGAGACTTTGGAGCTGTTTCAAAATATAGGTCCCGAATTGCTCCATTTTTCTCAGGTGTCTGTTAAGTTTGCAAGGTCCCTTAATTACCCCAGTATCCGATAAAAATGACGGCTTAGCTTATAGATTTTTTGAATCTATTACATAACATACAAACCGAGTGGTTGCAATGTTCCGCCAGAAGCCAAGTAGCAACACGATATTCTAGCCTAACGTTATTTTACAATATAGGAATGATGGGTTGCTTGGGTTGCTCGGTTGGTATAAGCCTTCCATTCTGAACTGCTCTTCTGGATCTCTACAAGGTTACCCTACATAAAAAAAGTATTCTTTAACTTCAGAGAGACTGTCCGTAAATCAATACATATGGAATTTTTGTTACATCTAAGGCTTTAAAGATCTATCAATGTAAAATAACAAATAGTCTACTTTCCCATTGGGTCTAGAGTCTACTAGATGTAATCAGATGAGGGCAAATTCATGAATTGTAGAACTCTCTTCTTTCTCCTTCTACATCTGAAGCTTTGAATATCGAAAAACAAAATTGAAAAAAAAAACTGTCTACTATACTCATTGGGGCCAAATATCGGAACAATCACATGAATTTTTAAGATCTTTCTTCTTTTTCGGCACGAATATTTCCTTTCTGAAGTTAGAAAAATCGTATCTGGCGAACTCTGGTGAGGCTTATAAACAATAAATAATTTTCATTTTCACTAAATTCATCGTCCCTCATTTCGTTCCTTTTGATACACCTACCATTCTCACAGTCACAGGACACCATCCAGATGGATATATATTTCGGGATAAAGATAAATAAATTTCTCGAAATTTGCATGTCGAAAACTATGTCGTATTTATTCTAGGGTCAATGGATTTGTATTTTGTTCTAAGGCTGTCTCCGAAATTTTTCCCTCCTTTAAGGGAAATGTTTCGGCTTCTTTAGGGTTGCATTGTATACGAGATATTTAATAAAACAGCGTGATTCCTTACGTTTTTCGGGTTGCCTAGCTCAAAGCTGCAATAAGAATGTTTTTAAACGGTTGGCATATTCTTCATAGGGATGCCACTTCTGAAACGTCGCGAAGATTTTAGTGAATATTTGACGCACTATTTCGAATAATAAAGAAGGTTAAGATCTTATTCTCAATAAACGAGTCGAGCCGATCGAATGTAACATATCCATGTTTTATTTAATAGTCGATCATCATCGTATCGACTCTAGACGGGACCCGAAGAGGTGGCAACCCTATAGCTCTCTCTCCTTCTGGCTAAGAAATTTAGGGAGACCAGATTTGACTAAAAGATTTTCGTTGTCAAGTGCCATATATGTAGCTTATAACATATATAAGGGAAATAGTTCGGTTGTGAACATTACCCGGTTGTGGTCTCCCCAGCATTACTTTTGAACGCGAGGAGATGGAACTGATCTTTAAATTGTCGATTGCAATGTTAAGCTTGTATTCCTTTTTCCTAACTGACCTATGCAACGCCAAAAGGTCTTATCCTGGTGGGCAACTTTCAAGGTCTTTCAAGTCTTACGCCATAACCTAATTAAAGTGTTAGGAACCCGTCGAGCAGGTCTAGGATCGTGCTGGCATTCATCAGGTTGTAATGCTCTGAGACACTTTTCCTAGTGTACTCTCCCCCTAACTCTATTTAATTAAATAAAAGAGATAAGAAAGAGAGAGATAAGGTATATAAGATAAAAGATATGTGCAAAAAGGTATTAATTTCCCCCCGCACTTTGATAAATTGTCCGCCCCTGCTCATGCTTGCTTTTTAAAGATATGCACATTAAACTGTCCCGAAAGACGACTGACACGGTAATCGCCGCCCACTGCAATTTACATAGATGCAGCAGCAGCTCATAGATACATTCTCTATATCCATGTGAATTTATCTATAAAGAGCTCTTCAAAAATGATAAATGGCCCAGGATCATGAATAAGTGTTAAGCAGGGCGCAGTCAAAGGCTATTCTTACACCTAAGACATGCCTTTACACCAAGTCCAAGCAATTCAGGCTGGCTTATGCCTGAAATAAAAGAAAACTTTGGAACAGAGCTTGGGCAGCAAATATCCAAGGAGATAAAGCTAAAAATAATGAAAATGAGATGAAAATTATTGCAAGCACTCCAGGAGCAAAAGCCTCGTAAATCAAATGGCGGCGTCCAGCTGTGACCTGTGAGCCTGGTTAACCATTCAACTGCTTAATTTGGCTTTCATTGCGTTGGTAGTCCAGGATTTTTATGCTGTTTCAGTTTGTTTCCCTTTTTTGCTACCCACGACATGAATTATTTAAGAATCTCCAGCTGTGTTGATGCGATTTGGCCAGAGCTGCCTCTAATGAGTGGGCCAAAGAGGCGTCTATTGGGGGCAAGTCTTTAATATAAGCAACAAGCATTCAACAAGCTTAAAATGTGCAAGCCAAAAAGAATCCACCTAGAAACAAACCAAAATTCCAAACTTAATTTAACGCAACAATGGCAAACAATAACCCAGCAGCAGAGCAGCCAGACAGAGTTGGGTCCGGGACCAGGTCCGGGTCCAGTTTTTCATGTGAGGACTTAACTCTTTGTGCTCGCGACTTTCCAATTTGAAGTGAAAAATCCTGCGAATGAACATGTAAACAACACTGCGAGAGATCGCAAACGAAATCAAAACAAAACAAAATGGAAATTATAAAGCAGTGAATAAAAAAAATAAAAAAAAAAAAAATACAGCTAGTCAGCCATTGTATCTGTATCCATGTCTGTGTTTGTAAATGTATCTGTTAGTTGCAACTTTGCGTGTTTGCTGCGCGTATGAAAAAAATTCGTATTCGCAACAATAACAGCGCTCTAAATCCTAAACCAAATAAAGCGCACTTGAAATATTTGTAGCCCTCCTCCTACATCCAAAAAAGAATTGAAACAAAAATAAAAAATAAAGTTAAAAAAAAAAAACAATGTAGATATAAAAGTAAAACAAGCAGCGAATGTTGCCACAATTGTTGGCCTTAATCTCTCGAAATTTATCCAAACTGCAGCGCGCTTTGTAAGACTGATGAATGACAAGGGGGAAGCTTTGCCAAATTCTACAGTGAAACTTCGTCATGGTGAACCGGATTGCGCAATTTGAAGTACTAGTAATGAACAATCTTTTCGCTAGGCAAAATCTAAAATGTGAATAATTAAAGTATTAAATATAGTAATATATTTTTTTTTAAATTACCAAGTAATTTTTTTAGCACGATTTTGTAGAAGAAATTTAAAATTTTCCAATTTATTTTAAAAGTATTTTACTGTATATACCAGCAACTTTTTTAAAAATTTGTTGGACACTTTTTTAAAACTTCTACCAAGAGATCCTTTCATATTTTGATTCAGCATTATTGTCTTAGTTTAATTAATTTTAGAATTTTTTTTTAATTTTATTTATTTAAAAGATTAAAATATAGGTACTAAATATATTCAAAATTTTATTTTTAATTATCAACATTAATTTTTTTTTTATTTACCACAATTTTTTTTATTTTTATTTATTTAGAAAATTAACATACAGCTACTAAATATATTCAAATTTTCTTTTAGAATTATCAACAATTTTAATTTTTTTTTATTTATCACAATTTTGAAGAAATAATTTAAAGTTTTCCTAATTTTTTTAAAAGAATTTTTTTATAATATGTCAACCACAACTTTTTAAAAAATCCTTAAGAAACTTTTTGAAATCTATTTCTTTTAGAGGCACCTTTTATATTTTAAACCAACATTATTTTCTTATTTTCATTATTTATCGATTTTTTTTTTAATTATATTTATTTAGACGATTAACTTAAAGGTACAAACTTCACATTTTTTTTTTTTTTTTATTATCTACAATTTTTATTTTCTATTAGCACAATTTTGCAGAACAATTTTAAAATCTTCCTTTTTTTTTAATGTATTTTTTTGTAATATGTTAGCCACAACTTTTTTTAAAAGTTTCTTAAACACTTTTTAAAAATATTTCTACCAAGAGGCACCTGCTCTATTTTTTACTCCACATTATTTTCTTAGTTTAATCATTAATCAAAAAACAAATTATTTTTTTTATTTATTTAGTAGATTAGCTTATAATTCAAATTATAAGAATTTTTTAGCATCGGTGGCCATTTTTTTACTTTTCATATTCTAACCACATTTGGTTGTCCTTTTTTTAAATGTAATGTGAAACACAATTTTTTTAAGACTTCAAAATACTCTTAAATATTATTTTATAGTTCCTTCCGTCTATTTTATTTTTTAAGATAAATACTCTGAATTTCATTTGACATTTTTGAAGAAAAATTTATTTATATTTATTTATATTTTTGATATTTATATTTTATTTATTTTAACTTATTTTATTTTTTTTAGGACATTTAAATACCTTTAAATATTATTTTATAGTTCCTTCCGTCTTTTTTATTTTTTTAAGATAGAAACTCTGAGTTTCAGTTCATATTTTCGAAGTAAAATTTATTCAAAAAAGTATTTAGGTATGCTAAAAGAAAACAGTACTTGTTTAATTAATAAAGGAGAAAATAATGCTAATTATTTTTCAATATTTTATAACAAATATTTTATTCTTAAAAATTAAAAAAAAAACTCAAAGTAATTAATTATATATTACCTATGTACTTAGAAATAAAAGAAAGTGAGATGATTGCGGAATAATTTTTTCGTAGATTTTTTGGAGTCCATAAAAATTTTTTTGATCGTCATTTAGTGCATTAAACAAGCTATATTATGTACAAATTTCACACAGATATGATAATTTGTTGTCAGTTAGATTTATCTCCGATCAAAAGAAATTTCCAATTTGGTAAATCAAAGCTTGAAAGAAAGTGGGATAAATTTGGAAGAATTGTTTAGTTAATTTTTGGGAGTATGTAACACTTTTTTCTCAAAATTGAGAGTTTAGTTGAGTTTGAATAGCAATTATGTGTAAATATTTCAGATCGATAAGTAAATTTTTTGTCAGGTAGATTAATCTTCGAGCAAAAAATTCTAAATTCGCGATTTTCGATTTAAAAAGGAATGAAATAGTGAAATAAATGAAAAGGGAATAAAAATAATTGTTTTCTATTGAAATGGTCTGAAAATATGAATTATTAAGAGGGAAATCGTCTAAAACGGCGCTCTTTTTTTCGATTTTCATTGTTTTTAACATTTCCAAGAACTTGGAACCGGATTACAGGGATTTGTTTTGATTTTTTTAAGTTTCGTCATCTTGACACAAAACCGTTGATCCAAAATCCCGATTCATCCCAAATTGACTTTTTCGAAACAGAGTAGCCTCATGCTGATGGCTTAAAAATATCGGAACGAATCTCCTAGCTATAGTATAGAGTAATAATATTATTACATTTGATTTTACTGAATAAAATTTTGAATTTTTAGCCACACAAACAATTAAAATTTTACTTTCAAGGCAGCAGTTTTTATACCCTGTACCGTATGGTACAAGGGGTATATTAATATTGTGTAACATACAGAAGGAGTCGTTGGAGAAACACTAAGCAATACAAAAACTATTGTAACCTCAATATACCAGATTTTATTACAAGCTACAGGGTATTCCAAAGTCGTCCGCGCCCGACAAGCTAAATATACCAAGTTTATTTCAGGAAAAAACATGCATACCAACAACTGTGCGGTCATTAAAATTCATACAAAATTTTATCTCTTACCCTCATACGGTCTAAAGTTTAAAAATTAAGCTTCTTTCAAGTATTTGGCGAGATGATGTTGTTTAAGATCGAAATCAGATGATGAGTTCACTTTAGCAGATAAATGTTATGTGCATCTATAGATGATCCAGGCAAAGATCCGAAATGTCATTCTTCAGAAATTTTGAGAGATGCTGTCGTATAATATAGGGATTTTTTTTTGCTAAAGCTAATTTCTGACAACAAAGCAATCCGGAATCGGACACATCAAGAAATACCAAGATCGTCACGAGATAGATGAAATCCACGTGCATTAAATAGAATCCAAACGTTAAAAATTATTTATGGAATAAGAATCCATTAATTCCTAAAAATCTTCAAATATGGACGTCTAAATGAATTATTATCGCTATCAGAGTCAAAGTTGGTAAGTTTGGTGTCCTATGATTGCTGGATATAAAAACGAAATTGTGAAAGTATTGCTTGCTGATTGTGAATTACTTTAGCTTCGTGAGCGATGGTAAGTATCTTGGTTCCGTAGTTCACTCAACTGTGTTCCTTATTAGATTAATACTTCTATTGGGAGACATGTCTAAGTGATATTCGCTGAAGAGTCCAACTATAGACTTATCAACTACTGCGAATTTTATAAGACGCCTTGATTCAAGTTTTGCGGTATAAGAAACTACCCAAATGTTCGCAAAACATAAACAATGAGCTAGTTCCAGAATAAGAACTGGAAACAAGGTTGCATTTGAACTTTCTCAAACAATGTGACAAGTAATGTCAAAAATTTATCGAATATATATTTGATATTGCTAACACTTTTCATTTAGCTTAAAATTATATTAAACACTAAAGAAAAAGTTTTGAAAATGGACGCCGCAAATCCTGCGAGCAAAATTGAAACAGGATTGGAGCAATTTCACCCAGCTCATAGTCCGAATTTCATGCTACAAAAAGATGGGACAGTGGCTTCACGACAAGGAACTGGAAGTTGCTTGCTGTTCTCCAAAAAGCCTTTACTGATAGGAGAGACTTTTGTCATCAAGTTTACGACTCTTAAAGTGGACTCACGGATTGCCATGGTTGTGGGATTATCATTAGATGCCAATGCAAAAGCATGCTTACAAAGAATGGAGATTTTCGAAATGGTTGGACCACCGTATTTCCAAAAGCAATCCAATAAATATATTGATCCACGTGTCGTCTTTAAACTTGTGCCGGCGTATAATAATCCGCAGAAAGCAATGCTGGAAGTCATACTCAATGGCAGGAACAGAGGTCCTTCTAAAGCTATTAAGTTGCGCGAAACTCCTTTTCATGTCGCGTTACTCCTTTTGGAGCCAATCAAAGTAGTGAGAATAATGCAAACTGAAGGAGTTTCAACTTTAGAAAATATTTGCCGGAACGTTCTGCGGGATCAATTTAAAGTAGATGAAATAAAGAAAATGCCGCTACCAAAATGTATCAAAGGATTTTTGACCCAGACGGACTATTAGATGGAGCAACCAATATTAAAGATGACGCAAAGCTCAGTTTCAAAATAACCTTTTTTACACAAACCTTGTTATGATTACAAAATATTGGACCCAAAAATTTCCGATTTTGTCACGAAAAAATAAGCTTAATGAAAATGTTTAACTAAAGCGAAATACTTTATACCTTTTCGTAGAACCTTTATTAATCAACTTAAGAAGGTTCTAATAAATTTGTTGCAGTTATTTAACACTACTAAGAATATATACGTTTTCATTTGATACTCTCTAATGATTTTCCTAATACGAACTTCTCATTCTTAGATTAGCCAGTCGGTTCAGCTGCTTTTTGATGGAAGTTGCTTGTAGTGGTGAATCGTGATCCAACCATTTAAAGGTGACGCAATGCGAATGTGCCCTCTATGGAAAAGAGATCACAGTCTCGACTTTTGTA
>JBAMAX010002734.1:0-10726 GCA_037043745.1 Chymomyza amoena | reverse complement strand
CGTATTGCTGCTGTAAAGTTATTTTTAAAAACCACGTCGGACATCACATCTAACGTAGTTGTCTACCAATTTAGCTTAAAAAAAAAAAAATTGAATTCCTAATGATTCTACACACAGGTGTTACCCCTTAACCCTAGCCACACTATATTCGTTGAATCGACTAACAAAATTCGTTTTTATTTTTTATTGGTTTATTGCGAAATAAATAGACCTATTTGCATTTATTTTCTTTAAAGCGCTTGTATATTTGAAAGCAAAATTTTAAAGCCGCATATTTAAAATGCGTGAACCCCTAAAAAAAAAGATGAAAAATCGATTATTTTTCCACTCTTAATGTGCGCCATGTTTAAGTCCCACTCGTCGCGGGTTAAGCATTTTAATTTTTCTATTTATATTCAAACGTAAAACGCGTTTTTCATTTATTTTTTTTTTTTATTAAATTTATAATAATTTGGTACGCAGGGAAAACGTCGACGTATTACATAAAACAAAAAATTCGTTCAAAAATGTATTATTTAGTCACAATTAAATAAATAAATTGTTAAAATATTGTACTTTTATTTAAATTAATAAATTTTTTGCATACATTTATTTTACTCAGCATAATGTTTATTTTTTTTAAAGACATATTTATTATTTAAAAAAATTAAAATCGTTAAAATTATAAGGTTATTAAGAAAGGATTTCCAATGTTCTCATGATAATTGATAGCATCATTAGTTATTAGCAATAGTTGAGCAAATTTTGCGTTACCTTTTAAAGCTACACCCTGCGGCGTCATCAAGTAAATAAAATTGTGACTTTTTGTTACAACAAACTATCATCAGAGATGGAAATTTTTTGTAAGACAAGCAATGTCGAACTTTATTACCATCATAGTTGATGGACCCCTTTGTCTTAGGTTCTATAGGCAGCTCAGATAGTAACAGTAACAAATAGTAAACAGAGCCCATGAGGTCCATTGTGTTGTCTAATTTAAAGAAGGGAGGAAAGGAATTTAAGGATAGGGAGAGATTGTGAAGATGGATTAAAAACTGCAGGTATCCCTAATCACCTTAGTCACTCATATTGCAGAACCATTTTGAGGACTCGACTAAAAAAAGCAGCCAGATCCGCTATGGGCACACAGGCTAGACTATCCAGATCCTCAAAGAATGGGTTAACCCAGAAACTGGGTTCGTCATCTAAGAAATGGCGGACAGTCCCATAGCAGGTGTTGGACCCTTTCTGCCCCTTCCTCATCTCTACAGCTGCGGCAGAAATCGTGATGGGGAACTTGCAACCTCTCAGCCATATTGCCCATGGTGCAGTGCCCCGTTGTGACGCCTACCACCATCCTAGTAACGTTTTTATGAAAGCGTAGGAGTTAACGTCGACCTTAGGTTAAAAAACACAATATGGTTTTTTTCAACGCTCATAACATAGTATTATTGATTTGACATGATTGTTCAAATTATATTTCATATATTTTGTTATGTATGCATCTAATGAGTCACGCAGTGCGGGCCGTCAAACTCGGTGCGTGGTATCTCTCGATTTTGTTTCTGTAATAGATTTTTACTGCCTAGATATTAAGCGTTAACTCTATTTAAAAAAAAAACCACGTACTCACCCGATTACTGTGTTTTTTAGTCAGTGTGTCAAAAAAAAAAACAAGTATTTCATGTAAATGTGGCATATTGGATCCATTATTGAGAATGTCGATTTCAGAGACGCCATGATGACCAGCTGACTCCTAGTAAAAGGCGCCGCTTGCAAAAAGATTTGACGGATACAATGTTGTGCAATGTATGCAAGGAGCTGTCCACATCCGGATACATTTTATAAATGCCGCAATGTATATCTGCTATGTGATGTTTGTTATTCGCGCATACAAGTATATGGACTCAAGGAAAGCCTCGAATACACGCTGTCTTTGAATCCATACACTAGCATGCGTCCATCATGTCCATCTCCAATTGGTGATGCGTTCCTGCAGCCTATGAGAGATTCAAAGTTCATTGGACTTCTGTTCAAGTTGGCAATAAGCTTAGCTGCTTGCCAGTCTGCGTATATCTCCGATTGAAAACTGCTACACCAGTCGGGGAGGCGGAATGGAAGCTTCGTCGAAAGTGCATGCTTCTGTGCCCTCACCCATCTTCGAACCATCAGTATAGACCGTCAGCTCGTTTCCTTTTGAGGGGGTTCTTTGCATACAATCTTCCCTCTCCGAGAAAACTACGACAAAATTGTCGTTCCATTTCTGAAACGTGGAGCAGTAAGCACAATTCCCGGTCTGCATAGGTGATGAAACCCTTACTTTCTCACGAAAAACAAGTTAAATTAAATTGGTATCTGCAGCTTACAAAATAATGCTCTAAAATCCTGATTTATTACATAGCATCTGTCGCCAAAACATTATCTTAAGAGCATTAATTTAGAAATCTATCATAATCAAATTCTATATCAAAAGTTTGTTTTTAGTTTAAGAGCTTAGAACGTACTTGGTGCAATTGTTCAACAACTTGCTTAAAAATGCCCCAGTAAAAGTGTTTTAAATCGTCTTCCATTTGTTAAAAGCCGCAAAAGTCCCTTTTTGTTATGATACCCTGCTGCTAAACCAATGTAGAGCCAATAATAAATAAATATTAGCTAGCTTTTAGTATTTTTTTCTTGGTATAAATAGAATTGAAAATTTCTTTATGCTAAGCGCGTTTCGAGGACTCTCAGCTCTAATAACAACAATGGAGCAGCTCAGCTATGTCGTAATTGAGTGCCAGCAAAGTACGGCTTACAACACTGTTCACCTACACACTTACACACACACTAACACACATTCTCCGCTGCTTGAGTGCATACAATCACTTCGTATAAAGGACATTCAGGACATGTGGCATAAGCTCATGATTTTGTCAATCAATAAGTCAGTCAGTCTGTCAGTCTGTCAACCCGTCAGTCTGGCGGTCACATGAGCAATGATGGCAAACAATGTGCAACAACACTGCAAACACTGCAACAACAACAACAACATTTTTCAACACTGACAAAGGAAATGCTGCTGCATTCAACTTATTTTCGATAAACTTTACAAAGCTTTGTTGTCCTTGTTGCGCCTCAGAATGTTCCATTTGCCCGCACACTTACTCACACCTACTATCTCTTTCATTGTTCCTTTGAGTTGGGAGCCAACGCCAGTGGCGTAGTTGATGGGGTAACGAAGGAAAGGAATGTTCTTCTTAATGTTCGAAGTACAGGTTTGGTTTTTTGAGTGTAGAAGCGTCTTTAGGTGCTTCAAGTGAGCCGGATTCGAAAGAAAATGGGATAGTATATTAAGTAGTCGGAGACCCCCAAAGTTACCTAAAATATGATCAGCGTAACTAAAGAACGATGGAAGAGCTACAGCAACCAAACATTCAGATTAGATCCCTTATTATTAAGTTTATGTCCTTTTTGTATCGGGGTTTCTTTAAATAGCTTCCATAAGTGTGTTTCAGGCAACCTCGAAAAAAACAATAAATATTAGAATGGAATTAGAATAAGCTTTAAGAGAAAGGGAACTCTTTTACAAACAGTTCGAGTCTAAGATCTTCGAAATCGGATAGGAACTTTCTCAGCTCAAAATTACTCTTAAAATCACGTTTTTAAGAAGGTTCCCACGATAACTCTTAAATTAATTAAGGTTACAGACAGTATTTGGTCGTTGTGTTCGTTATGTCGA
The DNA here is from genome assembly GCA_037043745.1 of Chymomyza amoena. Lineage (NCBI taxonomy): Eukaryota > Metazoa > Arthropoda > Insecta > Diptera > Drosophilidae > Chymomyza > Chymomyza amoena. Next base: position 7,029 of record JBAMAX010002734.1, on the reverse strand, counting down.
ATCAAGTATTGTGGCGCATAACGAGTCAAATGCTTTTGAATGTCGAAATTAGACGGCGGAACTGGCGCTGGATTGGCCACACGTTGAGGAGACCAAACGACAGCATCGTGAAGCAGTCCGTCGAATGGAATCCTCAAGGTACACGGCGAGTTGGTAGACCAAGAACTACTTGGAAGTCAACAATATTGGCCGAAGCAGCAACACAGCGTAAAACGTGGCCACAGCTGAGGTATCTGGCCGCAGATCGGGAAGGGTGGAGGAAGTTTGTCGCCACTCGGGGTTGAAGGACTTCAAGAAGAAGTTAGTTTTTCACTTTGAAGTTTCTGGATATCAGAGCTCGCCGAAAATTATTAAACCATTTTAGCAACTTTCGGGGAGTTTGCTGAGACCTGTCAACCCCTCCCGTTGATGCGCCACTGTTGCGCTAACTTCTGTCATCTCTGACATCTAGGTATGAACAGACACATCATATCTGATTGGATCCTGCAGCATAATCTTTGTATCTTCTATCTTCTTCTGCTTTCCAAACTTTATTTGTACGTGCAGTTTGATCCTTGCCAAATCCTTGCCTATCGACGCCCCTGTCCTTGGCAAACATTCTTCTATACTTGTCCAAGTATTTGTGCAAGTTTTAGTTATTGTTATGACAACGCTTCATTCTACAGTGCTGTCAGCTTGTATGCGCACACAAAAAATAAACACTTATACACTCACACACACACATAGAATGACATTTTGTTTGGCAACAACTACAACAACTACAAAAACTTGCGACAATATCAGTTATTGAAATATGCAAGGATAAAAGTTTTTCGATAACAACCGCAGCATTTTGCGCAGTTAGCTTGACAGTTTCGACAGCAACAACTAGACTACAACAACAACAATATCCGAAAGCAAACAGAACTACAACAACAACAAGTACCAACAGTTCCTAAAAGTTTTTTTGCAAAACAACATTCACTAGAGCCAGGTGCGGATCTAGGATTTGGTCTTAGGGGGGCTCCTCACTTCAAGGAGTTTGTATAACTGAGCTCACAAAAGACGTTCATTTCATTTTTCGAACTTCTGGGATGGGGGTTATCCGCATCCGAAAACCACCCCCCTTGGGTCCGCCACTGACTACAGCTCCGGCATTAGCTGTAAGTATCAGTTGATATTAAGGCAAACAATGTTTGTGTGACGAAGTTTGGCAACAAGGCCAAAAGATTTGCATTGTTTCAAAGACAAGGCAAAGCCTGACCCAAAATGCAACTTACTCCAAAAATTTGAATTCTTTTGTGTGGCTTATTAACAAGCAAAAATCCAAGGCAAGCAGCTTATTGTTATTGGCAAGAGCTGTTGCCAGTTTTCACTCACCTTTGAACTATGTTATCTGTATTTGGTCATACTACAAAATGGAGTAAAGCAAATAAGCTCACTAAGGACAAGGATTACATATGTGAAACAGGTTCAGAGTGAAAAATATTCTCAAAATTTATTGTTGCCTTACGTTATAAAAGTTGAAAAGAATCGAAGATGATGAATAGTGCCTTATAGTAGTAATTATATGTGCATTCCTCCAAATCAGCTGTTTCAACTTTAAACTGTGAGCTTAATTTTACTTTAAGCTTCATTTTAGAGCTCCAAACAAATCAAGATATAAATCGGAATTTTTATCTGTTTGTCTTCGATGCTGCACTTGAGTTTGTCAAAAACAATTGTTTGAATTTGGACTGAAATACACACTCACACACGCGCACAAATATCAAAACAAAATGGCGACACACTTGAACAAAAAAATAAAAAGTAAAATGTCAAACGCAGCAGAAGTTTAGTTTGCTTTCTAGAGGAGTAGGACATAATTTTGTAGGTGAACCGGGCAGGGTTGGCTTCTTGTTGTTTTTGTTGTTCAAGCGGGTTCAGGGCCACTGCAGGGCCAAACACGCATCCCACACACATATTCATCCCATATACACACATCCCACACACAGACGCACACACAAGCAAACAAACAAACGTGCGGATGAACATTTGACGCCATTTGTTTTACTTCGCTGACCACAAATAACCATGCTGTGGTCATTTCCGTCCGCCATTTTGTGGACTAAGCATTCTGATTGCGCAGTTGTAGTTGTTGGTGTTGGTGCAATCGTATCGTATACCCTTTAGCAGGGATATGTTGCTGTTGCAATCGAGGAAATTTTGTCACCTAAGGGTCTTCTGATACGGGCGGATCTGAAGTAATCGATGGGATAAGAGATTGAAAGAAATGAAATGACAGATGATGGGAGATATTAAATAAATGCTGTCTAATTTTAAGACATAGGGAATAGCCCATCATGCAAATCGCAGCTTTGGCTTAGCTGATAATTCAAGAAGATGATTCTTTGACCAAAATTCGAATTATTTGGCAAGCCCTCTCAGCAAACATTACTACTCAGGCTTCCATTCTCATGATAAGTTGGCCCATATCCATTTGCAAAATCAGACTGGCGAGACTCTCTGGCGTTGTCCAAATCTCTGATAGCAGCCAAAGCGCTGGGGAGGCCATGTCTACTTTACTTCGCATCAATCTCTACCTAATTGGGAGAGAACACTCCAGAAATTGGTTCCCAGGGTTGGCGCTTCATTGTCATATGTAGGTTAGGCTAGGTTGTATGGGTAGCTCAGATAGTGACTGAGATCACCCAGGGTCCATGAGGTCCATTGTGTTGCCTAATTAAAAGAAAGGGTGGAAAGGAATTGTAGAAAGGGAGGGATTGCTGGCGGAGGATCAAAAACTGTAGGACATGCCTAATCGCCTAAGTCTCTCATGTTGCAGAACCACTTTGAGGATTCGACGAAAGCAGCCAGATTCGATATGGGCACATAGGCTCGACTACCCAAATCCTCAAAGAATGGCTATACCCAGAAACTGGGTTCGCCTTCTAAGAAGCACCGGGCAGTCGCATAGTAGGTGTTGGATGCTTTCTGTCTTTTCCTCATCTCTGCAGCTGCGGCATTGTCATATGGAATCTTCGCTAGTCTCTTAAATCCCAACTGCAGAAAATATTATTAACAGCTGGTCACCCCATATTTGATCACTTATGGTCGCACTGTAAGATTCCATTTGTGAGCTTTTTATTGGAAGAACCAATATGCCTCCAAATTCTTTTGCGATAGTGGAAATTGAACAAAATTCCAAGACAAACCCTGGAATGGCACCGCAGGGAGCCAGAAGACGCGGGCGTCCCCAGAGCATCGTAGCGACGGACCGTAATCGACGAGATTAGAGCTTCCGGAAGAAGCTGGAGAAAATTAAAGCGCTGACGAACAGTAGAAATAGCTGGAAAAATTTTGTCGACGTTCTTTGCAACAGAAGTGACATAGCACTCTATCTAACTAAATAAAAACAAATTTTTGGGAAGTATAACCAGCAATCTATTAGCAATATTGATTAATGTTGAGGAGACAGACTCCTTGATTAGAGATTAAAATGATTGGCATTCAGAAAACTTGGTTGTTGTTCGAGTTAATTATAATCTTTATGAATGATGCCACTAAATGGGCTATAAATATTATCTTTTCGGATTTATCGCTAGGTTGGCTTGCTAGCCTTGGTTTTGAAAAATTTGGAACGAAAAAGAAAATATATAATAAAAGTATTTCTGAGATCAATGAGTTACAAGAATTGCTGATAAAATAGCAGCTACTTTAAAAAATGCCAAGTTCCCTGTATGATTATCTCGTAAATAAGACAGAAAAAAACGATGAGAACTAGAAAAAGAATTAATGTTTTATTGAGAGATGAAATAGTATTTCTTTAAAGAAAAAGCAAAAGATGACGCATAGACGTGCTCTTCTTAGCAAGCAGTTTTATAGTTTGGCTTAAAGGAGAAAGAAGAAACAAAGATGAAATAAGAAAAAGATTTTCTATTTAAGGAAAGATAAATATGGGGTTTCTTCAAAAAAAGCAAAAGATGACACATAAGCTCGCTCTTCTCACTTAACAGTTATTTTCTCTATAATAGAGCGTAGCTTTGAAAAATTTCAACAAAAAATGACATCTCTTTGAGAGGTGTATTTTGAGTTCAATAAAGACATTCCAAAATTATCTACAAAGAAGCTAGACAAAGTGCATATTTCAGTAGCTATTCCGCAAATAAGACAGAATAATCAAAGATAATGAACTAAGAATAAGATTTTCTATGTTATGGAAGGATAACAGTGGGGTTTCTTCAATAAAATTCAGAACACGCCTAAACGTGCTTTTCTCAGCAACAAGCTTTTTTCGCTACAAGATGACGCAGCTAGCCTAAAGATGAAAAGTTTTAGTACGTATCGCGCCAAAAAGACAGAAGAAACAAAGATGATACACTAAGAAAAAGATTTTCTGAATTACAGCTATATAAAAATTAAGTTTCTTCAGAAAAAGCAAAAGGTGACGCATAAGCGCGCTCTTCTCAGCAATAAGCTTCTAACTCTACAAGATGACGAAGCTAGTAAAGATGCCAAGTTTTTCGTTTAAAGAAGAAAGAAAAAACACAGATGATGACCCAAGAAAAAGATTTTCTTTGTTACGGACAGGTAAAAAACGCATTTCCTCAAAATGCATAAGATGACGCATAAACGCGCTCTTCTCTGCAATCAACTATTTTCCATACAAGATGATGCTGCACCTTAGTACAGTTCCGCACACATGAGACAAAGTTGTAGACGATAAAAATTAGCTTTTTGTTTTTGCAACTCAAAATAAATATTTTAACTATAAAAATAAAGGCCAAACAAAACACCTTATAAAAAAATAGCAATTTGTCTATGCCGTCATCTTTTTTAGAGTAAATCATATTCGTTGCTTTTACTCTTCTCTTTTACATTGAACTGTATAGGTCAAGTTATTGTTTTTTTCGTTTTTGCCTTTTTTGCAGTGTTTTGTGTTTAGATTTTGAGCTCGCCATTTTGAGTGTACTCAACTGCGTGCTAAGCGTCTGCGTCTGTCGTCAACTGCTGGTCAGTCTTCTCTTATTTTCAGTTGTTGTAGCTACAGTTGTTGTTGCATTTGCAGTTGCTGCGGCATTGAGTTATGTTGCACAGATGAAACCCCCCCTAAAGACCCTAAGGAAATGCAATTTTAGAAGCAGCACCAGCGACAGCAGAAGAAACAGCAGTAGCAACATTCAGCAGTTGAGATTGCAGCCAGATGACAGCTGCTTGCCCCAAAATTTCCGTGTTTTCTTGTGTGCGAGTGTGAGTGTGACTAGGACTAATTTCTGGCCTGTGAAATTTGGCAACAATGTTCAAAAGTGCATAAACAAAATGTCGGCAAATGTCAGTTAAGCCAAGTGTGCCTGCAAGTGCAGTAGATTTCAGCTTACCAGCAATAACAGCTGAATCATCATCTGCCTTCGCCGCATTGTTATCTGCGTTCAACATCATCATCTGCCTTAGGCGCAATATCAACCATTGCTTTATCATCATCATCTGCCAACGCATCATCATCTGTGCTAGTCGCAACATCATCTGCATTAACCGCTGCTTTGTCATCATCATCTGCCAACGCCTTATCATCATCTGTGCTAGTCGCAACATCATCTGCATTATACGCTGCATTTTCATTATCATCTGTTTTAAAGTTGGCAGTTTTTTTGTCATAAATCTGCAAGCCATTAGTTTGTTGTTGACACTTGACTCTTTCGCCGCTTTAATAGCAAAATGGCTAAGCATAAAAAAAAGAAAAGTGTTAAGTGGTAAAAAGTGTTCTGCCAACTTGCAGCACCATCTGATTTGCAACTCCCGCAACTGGGCCTGGGAATTGCGGACGACGTTTTGCAACAATCAAGTTTCGCGATTGCTAAGCTCCATAATGCCATTTATTGCTACTGTAGACTGCAGACCATCTTTGGCGTTGCCATAGTGCCATATAGAGCCAAGTTTGCCATGTTGTTGTCTTTCCGCACAATATGCTAAGCGCTTGGACAGCTCACCCCTCAACTCTCTCTCTCTCTACTGGCAGTGCTCTCCAGCAATCATAATTTTAAGTACTTTAGTTTTTATGCGGCCCTTTAGCGGCTTCCGAGCGTTTTTTCCCCACATTTTTCTGTTATTTGCGCGGTTTTTTCCATGCCATTCTTTTACTTACTCTCTGCCCCACCTAACTCCTTTGTTAATTTGCAGCTCTAACGGCCCAGGGAAAAGCTTTGCAAAAATAGAGCAAATATGAAAATGAAAATATAAATTGCCTTTGTGGCACTCTGCACTATATTGTGTGAAAATTGCTTAAGCTAATACAAAAACTGTAGAGTCGATAACTGTGCCCAGGGCGCCACAAGGCGGTCGGTCTCTACCACTCTGGGCCGGTTCCAAGCCTCATTTACACTCAATTGTAGCCCTACCCCGCCGAAAGGCGGTGAAAAATAAGTGCAACAAAAAATCATTGCATATTGTGCGGCGTTGCAAATATTTGCACACTCTGCGATTATCTGCAGAGTCTCTTTGGGGTGTGAGAGAATGTGCGCCCGAGCTGCGGCATATCAAACTAAACAAAAGACTACGGAGAGTGAACGAATTTAAGATACCCCTAATTAGAAGCTAAGCTATTTTAAAAGTGAGCTCTTTGTGTATTAGGATTCTTCTCTCTTTGGGCCACATACTCTTTCTCACAGACGATTTCTTATATTCTGCTCGAAACTGGCCATTTACTATATTTATCGATATCTTCCTAAATAATCTGCAAGAATTTCCAAAAGATGATGTCAAGCACCCAGATTCTACTGAACACATTTTCCAAATCTCCTAACAGCCTGACAAGTCGTCTTACGGGCTAAACTTAAATTCTTCATATCTCACAATCATCTTCACAAGATTCCACTGAACCTATTTTTCGAATCTCCTGACAGCCTGACGAGTCGTCTTACGGGTTAAACTTAAATTCTCATATGTCACAATCGTCTTCCCAAGAATTTTCAAAAGATGAGCGCAAGCACCAAGATTCTACTGAACACATTTTCCAAATCTCCTAACAGCCTGACGAGTCGTCTTACGGGCTAAACTTAAATTCTTCATATCTCA
>JBAMAX010002733.1:0-15649 GCA_037043745.1 Chymomyza amoena | reverse complement strand
CATTTTTCACATACAATGACAAACTGAAGTACAAAAGAAATTTATTTGGAACAAGTACTAACGTTTAATATTTTAAGGTGGGACCTCACTACAAGAAACTAAAAACATTTTATTTGTTCCTTTGACTATACAAATATAACAAAATCGAAGATGGTACCGCGCAACCCCCATGGAGGGCATTAACCGGAGGCGTGAAGATTTGCATTCGTTCGATTTTGTTCCAGAGATGTATCTTATCCCGGATGTAACACACCACACACCACAGATACTAGACACAGATACAAAATGGCAAATAGCACACGGCCGTAAACTTATACGCATATTACAATAAAAAGTATCCTTATGCCTCAATTTTGTTGGACTTGATTGTATTTTTGCAAGTTTCGGGATGTCTTTTGTGATTAGGTTAGGTTAGGTTAGGTTGTATAGGCAGCTCTGATAGTGACTGAGATCTCCCAGAGACCATGAGGTCCATCGCGTTGCCTAATTAAAAGAAGGGATGGAAAGGAATTGAAGAAAGGGAGAGATTGTGGAAGAGGATCAAAAAATGTACATATGTTGTCCTGTAATAGTCTTTTTATGTCTGTAACATTGCAAAAAAAAAAAACACCCTATGTGCTATAGAGTTCACTCGATGAACCTTAAATTCCTGAGCAAGTCATTTAAAAGAGCCAAAAATTTAGCGAGTGGAATTTTATACAACAATTTAAAAAATATATTTAATTATGGAATAAAATTTGAAAATTCATGGTACTCCAAATTAACGTAAAACACAAATATTTAACGAAAATAAATAAAATAAATAAATAAATAACGTTTCTATTTAAATAATAATTATGAAATAAAAAATTAAATTAAAAATTTAAAAAACCCCCGACACAAGAACTTAAGTAATTTCCCTTTAAAAAGTAAAAAATAGTAAAAGAATCTTAATGTTAAAGTACCTAAGAATCTATTAATAATTCTAAAAAAATACGTCGCGTTGGGGGACGAGCGAGGGCAGACGTCGTTGACGGTCGTATCTTACATGCAAATTTTTTGAAGTAATTCTATGAAAGTTTTTGAAGTATTTTCTTAATTTTGTTTTTAAGTTCATCTTTGTTACTTAATTAGACTATTTGTATTTAAATTGTTAGTTTAGGAGCGGTCCCCCAAGAATTAGAAAAACCTCAGGATATGACATCTACCGACTGTCTATAAACACTATTTCCCTACATTTATACATTTCCTTGATGCATTTGGTATGCTTTGCTATTTAGAGTTATGCGGAAGGGTTTCTGTTGTCCGAGTTCTGGTCTGGTTGCCATTAAATATGCAACCAGTTTCATCATTTGTTTTTGTTTTGGGCTGTGGAATTCTGCATATGTTGGGATTTGTTGCACATCATCTGCTGAGCAGTTATTAATACTGAATTGGACAACTTCAAGAAGCTTCATTGAAACCTGATATAAAGTAAAATATGGCTTTCCAGCAACTACCGAAGGAATATCCCAGGATGTCTTTGGTGGTACTCATTTTGGTTCTGTCAATGTCATCGCAACAGTAGACCCGCCTATGAAATAAAATGAAAATATCAAGCGTCGTTGGTTTGACGAGTGTTGGCGCCCGTAAAAATGCTTTGATTTGACAGAATTGACACCCACAGACCCTTTTCGGAAATAGCTTCCTCAACATCGCACATTTCTTCATAAGCTTGGTTGGTGCAGCTTTTATCATCCCCGAGATATAGGGTTTCTCAGGGATTGAAAGACAGAGTGATCTAATCACTCTGCTTATATTTTAGGTAGCTTAGGGGCCGACTGCTGCTTTTTCTGCTTGCACAAACTTTATAGTCCTTCTGTACTTCCTTGGATAATGGGTATAAAAAGTGACTTTCCTAGACTCCTTCACAATTAACTGCACCGAAATAATCACCAAAACTGGTAGACTGAAACACACAATGTCTTTTTAAGTTAAGGGTACCAGTCAGCCTCTGTCTTTTTAGTCTTTACTAATTATTTCAAAACCTTCCCAAGGAACAAGCTAAAACTCGCTGATAAGCATCTTCTCTTTATTCAAATCCTATAGCAACTTCGGGAGTTATTGTCAAAAATGATCAAATTTAAGCCACTTTGCTAAGACCAATAAAAACCACATTGGTTCAGGTTAATCTATAGTCGAGAAGACACTTTTGTAGGACTCCCAAATTCTTAGAAACCAAGAAAAATTCTAAGAATATTGTGGACGTTATGGCACAATATTAATATAAAGGAACTGACGAGGGTGCACAAGATTCTAAATCGTAAAAAAAATTGTATAATTAAAATTGGTTTGTTTCCTTATTTTATTCGAAATCTAATTCTTTGGTTGTGGCCGCCCTATGTATACTTTTCTATTGAATTTTGATCTGTTTGCGACGTAATTTGAATTAATCAGATTTCGACCGAACACCAATCAACACGCCTCTTTGCGAGTCACGCCTGAAGGGTCCTCAAACATAACATGGAATTTTGAAAATTAGTCATCAAGTCATCCTAAGATAAAATGTCAATCGTTAATTTGGTTCCAGAGTTAAAAAATACTTTTTTACTTACCGTTTGCATATATATATGTTTCGAGTTCCGATTTCGACCGTACGCCAAGTACCACGCCTCCTTGCGAGTCGCACTTTAAGGGTCCTCAAACAGTTACATGATAACGTTAATCGAAATTCGGTCATCGAATGTAATAAGTTCTTCAAATAAAATGCCAATCGTTAATTTGGTTCTAGAATTACAATAAAAATTGTTTGCTTACCGTTTATATATAAGTAAATGTTTCACGTAGCATTTAACTTTTAAATTTTTTTTTTGTTGTAATTAAAATTTTGAATTTTGAAATCTGATATCTAGAAGTGTTCCCAACGAAGTCACAACTCAGACTGAGCTCTGTAGAAATTCAATTTAAAGTTACGACTTTGGCATTTAAAAAAAAATCAAACCAGGTCTACTATGTTAAAGTTATTTCGTTAAAAAGCTTGCTTTGTTTTCTTTTTATTCGTAATGAGAATTTGTAGCACCTTGGTACTCGTTTCTTAAAAAAATAATACTTTTAGGCAGTATGAACTCCTTTTAGAGTTACTATTGAAGATGCTGCCTACCAAAACTTTACTTCAGATCTAATAAACGATAAGTATGCAATAATTTTTGCCGTAGAATTGGCATAAAAGTATCTTCTATCTACCTAGCTAGTTTTTTACCCACAAGGCTATTATGAACAGGAGGAACCCCCGAGTGGAGTATTTCAATCTGGTCGTATCAGCAAAAGCAGCTCAGAGACTACGAGAGTTAGGGAGTCAAAATTTTATCGCCAGATGGACTTTATCGTCATGCAGATCCAATTGGAGTCATGTCGATATCTTACTCCGTTCCTATATGGGAAAGCTTTGCGTTTAACAAAGCACGACTGTTGCATTTCCCATACGATGAAAACTGCAGAAATTAGGGATTATCGCAGTCGGGAATTACTTGCTTCTTGGGAATTCCGCGTAGTGCATACTAAGCAGTTCATCAAAGTGACTCATAATGTGGCAGTGGATCACGTAAAGCTTTGTTCTGCACCAAAACTTTTTCACGAGACGCTTGTAGATTCATGTCGATATATTACCTCGTTCCTACGCAGTAGAACCCCTCGATTTACACCCATACTATAATAGGTACCGTATCAAATTCGATGCAAAAATTTTGATTTTTTTTTCGAAAATCTTTGCACTGTATATTAAGGACCGCATTAAAGCTTCATAGGGGTTTTTTTCTGAGTTCCGTTCCTTTTTGATCTCAGGACACGCATCATGCCGAATAACTTGGTACTTTAAAGATTCTTGTTCTTACTCTTAGAATGCATGAACTAGGGTTAGGGTATAGCAACGAAAGTACTTTGATCAAAACTTTATAGAAGAAATTATTTAAGAACCATAGCTTCTTAGCGGCAGAAATCGTGATGAGAAACATGCAACCTCTGAATCATATTGCCTATGATGCCCCGTTACTACGCCTACTAACATCCTATTCCTATTTTATTGAAGCGTTGGAGTTAACGTTGACTTTAGTTTTGCAAACATATAGATGATATTTTAACTGTCCAAATTATGTTACATATTTTTTGTTATATATACGTCTAATATACAAAGAATGTCCATCTATTGACATTGCTCAAATGAGTACCACGAGAGACATCCTGAGACTTCTGTGAATCTTAGTGCCATAAAGTAAGTTAAAGTTCAACAAAAATCTGTGGTTACGGTGTTTATTTAGTTTTTATAAAATATATAACATGAACCGTTGCAGCTGGTCCTTATGAAATATTTAAAAAAAATATAAGTTCAACCATTTATTTATCGGGACTGCTGCTGGTTCTCCTTCTTTTGTATATGTTTAGTGTAACAAACTCGAACCGATGCCAACTGCACGCCGTCCGCGTGAGTCATGCAGTGGCGGTCTGGGCCCTCAAACACGGTTGCGTGATTCTTTTTGTTTCTTGGAAAGGATTTTCCCTGCCTAAAAGATCTAACGTTAATTATAATTAAAAAAAAAACACATACTCACGTACGTAGTCAGTGTATCAAAAAAAGTATTTCATGTAAATGTGGCACATTGGATTCATTATTGAGAATATTGAGAATATCGAACTCAGAGAGCCATGATGACCAGCTGAGTCCTACTAAAAGACTGCGTTTGGAAGATATGACGGATACAATGTTGTGTAATGTATGCAAGGAGCTGCCGCATCCGGATACAGCTTTTAAATGCCGCAATGGACATCTGCTATGTGATGTTTGTTATTCGCGCATTCAAGTATATGGATTCAAGGAAATCCTCCAGTCTAGTTAGTGCCTTAGGCGACTCCTTGGAGCGTAACCAATTAAAATCTGAAATTGTAGATCAGATATTTGGTCACAATCTCGATACTGCGCTGACAACAATACTCAAAGAGGGATCAGAACTGCATCCAATAGATCGAAACATTCTCAAGCGCATTGTACCACCTTTGCTACGGCCATCTAATCTGGAAATATTTCAAAAACTCGCATTGGCGCGACTAACCTTTCCATAATTGCTGAAAATATGCCACTAGAGACCTTGGAACAACTTTATATATCTGCGTTCACCCAAATATATAATAATTTTTACATGGTGCTGGATATATATATAATGTTACGCATTTGTATGGACGAGGTTCTTAAAACTTAAGAAGAAATATCAAAGAAACAGAAACCGCGTCTCTCGTATTGGACAAGTTTTTCAATGGATCTTTTGGTTATTTGTTTTTTTTTTTTGTTACAGAACTATTGATATGCATGTAAATCAATTAATGTTTTATCGTCTATCATGTCGATCTCCAATAGGTGAAGCGTTCCTCCAGCTTATGAGGAATTGTACAATTTTTAGTTTTAACTTTTAATTTAGAATTTGTAATATTTAGATGTGTTCCGAACGCGGTCAAGACGTAGACTGAGCTCTGTAGAAATTCGATTTAAAATTACGACTTTGACACTTCCAAAAATGTTGAACCGGGCTACTATGTTTAATCCTTTTTCAGGGAATGGGCTGTGGTTGGTAACTCTGTCAAATCAATAAACAAAGTTAAGAAGCCTTGAAATCGTTTTGAAACAAAACTACGCATCAAATTGTGCCTGACTCTTGAGCGGATATTAATCTGCTGAAAACCATCTTTGTCTTCTTTCATCGAACACACCTTTATAAATAATTTGCGACCCAAACGGAGTAGTCATAATAAACACTTTCAAATGATGTTTATTGTGAGCTTATTAAGTTACAGTGTTTCTCAAGGATACATTTTGGTAGGAATACTTCGTTGCTAGCCGGCCTCCTTTTTTTTTGCGCCCCCGACCCAAATCATTTCCAAGTTATGTCAAAAGCAAAAATACTTCCCCAACATCTCACAACCTAACCAAATAAATCTTCCTTCACATTTCTCACGAGAAAGTTTTGTTGGTGTAGCCCTTTCTTATCATCCCCGAGAGCGACTCGAATCAGTCTGCTTATACTTTAGGTAACTTTAGGACAGACTCCAACGTGTTTATCAAGCTGCTTTTTCCGCCTACACAATCTTTATACGAACTTCGGTTGTTAGCTAGCTGCAAGGGTTCATGTTAATGTGCAAACATTGCATATATACTTATGTATATTTTATTAAATATAAATGAAAATCGCAACCACAGAATTTTTGTTGAACTTTGATTTACTTTATAGCAGTAAGATTCACAATAGTCTGAGGATATTCTCGTAACTTTTGTTTTCCTGATAAGATGGATATTCACATAACAAAAAATATTAAACATAATTTGGACATAATTTTCTTTGGAAGATAAGTTCTATATGGGTAGTGCTAACTTACAGCTTATCTTATTGAAATTAAGCTAGACTGGAAGTTTTAGCAATTCACGCATTTCGTCAAGCACCTCTTTTGAGATAAGAAATTCAATCTGGAAGAAGAAGTTGAGTAGTGCTGGACTGACTGCTCGACAAGCTATGAGAAATCACTTATGGTTTGCCTCTCGTATAACCAAGTGATAAGGTCTGAAGGCAAATATGCGAAATGACTTAAGCAGCCTCTTTTAGAGCCAAGCGATGTCAACGCTTTTGAAGAAAGTCTTCTCTTCCTTGCTGTTCACTCCAATTCGCGCATCTTATCTGTGATATCTTTCTCGTGTTTCGCTCATCTGATCTAGTTTCTCAAAATGTACCAAGGCGCTACAAATTCGCATTACGAATAAATAGAAATCAAAGCAAGCTTTTTAACGAAATAATTTTAACATAGGAGCCCTGGTTTGTTTCTTTTCCAAATGTCAAAGTCGTAGCTTTAAATGGAATTTCTAGAGAGCTCAGTCTAACTTGTGAATTCGTTCGGCACACATCTAGTTAAATAAATATTTCCAAATTCAAAGTTTTCATTTAAAAAAAAAATTTTAAATGTTCAATGTTAAATGTTAAATTTTACGCGAAACATATACGTATATATACAAACGGTAAGCAAACAATTCTTTTTGTAGCTCTAGAACCAAATTAATGATTGATATTTTATTTTAAGAAGTTATTACATTCGATGACCGAATTTCGATAAAAGTTACCATGTAACAGTTTGAGGACCTTGAAGTGCGACTCGCAAGGAGTCGTGGTGATTGGCATACGGTCGAAATCGGAATTCGAAACACGAAACAAACGGTAAGTAAAAAAAATATTTTTTAACTCTGGAACCAAATTAACGATTGACATTTTATTTTAGGATGACTCGATGACCGAAACTCGACATGCCATATAAATGTTTGAGAACCCTTCAGGCGCGACTCGCATAGAGGCGTGGTGATTGATCTTCGGTCTAAATCGGATTAACGATTGACAGTTTATCTCAAGAACCTGTTACATTCGATGACCGAAACTCGACATGCCATGTAAATGTTTGAGGACCCTTCAGGCGCGACTCACATAAAGGCGTGGCGTTCAGTGGAAATGGGATTAATTGAGATGACGTCACAAAAGAAATATTATAGACGGGGCACACTATTAAAACCAAAGAATAAGATAACAATTAAAATTTGGAAACCAATCAATTTCAATTATTAAACTTTTTTTTACGTTTTAGAACCCTCTGCACCTTCGTCAGTTAGTCTCTATTAATTTCGTGCCATATCGACCACAATGTTCTTTGAATTTTTCTTGATTACTAAGAATTTGGTAGTGCTACAATAGTGTCTTCCCGGCTATAGAGTAACGCACCATTGACGTTTTTATAGATATAAAAAAATTGGCTGAAATTTGATCATTTTTGGCTATAACTCCCGAAGTTCATACTAGATTTTAATGAGCTAATAAGCGAGTTTTAGCTGTTATTTGGGAAGGGTTGTAAGTGCTGGCGGAAAAGGCAGCCAGATGAAGACGTTGGAGTCTGCCTGAAAGTTACCTAAAGTATAAGCAGAGTGATTTGAGTTGCCTGTCTGAGAACACCTTACTCTCGGGGACGATAGAAGTGGTAGATAGGGTGAGAAATATGAAGTAAGAATAAGTACTTGGTTAGGTTCTGAGTTGTTGAGGAAGCATTTTTGCTTTTGATATAACTTGGCATTGTCTTTGGTCGGGGGGATACAAAAAAATTGAGCTAGCTAGTAACGAAGTATTCCTACCAAAGGGTATCCTATAGATACACTGCAACTAAATAAACCCACAATAAACATAATTTGAAAGTGTTTATTAAAACTACTCCGTTTGGGTCGCAAATTATTTCTGAAGGTGTGTACCATGAAGACAACGACAAAGATGGACTTAAGCAGATTAATATCCGATCAAGAGTCAGGCACAATTTGATCTGTAGTTTTATTTCAAAACGATTTCAAGGCTTAATTTTGTTTACTGATTTGACAGAGTTGCCACACGCAAAGATAATCCGCTGATTTTATATGCATTAAGACACGTTAAGATAAAATCATTTACCAGAAATGGGAGCCCAAAATCAAAGAAGTCTAGTTTTTACACTATTTTCGTCAGGAATCTATAAACCATCTCTATCTAGGCTCATCTAACGAAACCCAACCAAACAATTTTTCTCTTCCTCCTATGCAATATGATCTCACTTGGTACGGTTATGACTTGAATTTTTTCTTTTATTTATCAACTAAATACGGTTTCAAAGTTTCCTCAACTGATTTGACAGAGTTGCCACCCACAGCACCTTCCCTGAAAAAGATATAACGCAGTAAAGTAACGTAGAGTCGGTTATGCCAATAAGGCAAATCGTTGAAACAAAGCACAAACCCTTTTCTTAAAAAAGCGTTAACTTAGTAGTCCCGTTCAACATTTTTGAAAGTGTCAAAGTCGTCATTTTAAATCAATTTTCTACGCAGCTCAGCTGTAGAAACGAAAAACACAAAAATTAAAGTTTTTCTTTCTTCAAAATGTTTCCGCATCGCAATAATGGTCGCGAAGATATTAATGCCTATAGACGGGATTGGCGTTTTACGCTTACTCCGCTGCTGGAACAACTCATTCCGCAAGGCGATCAGGCCAATGGACGTAATGCTGGCTTAGTCAACGAACCAGTTGCTACTACACAGCCTGGCCCTAATAATGAGCAAATATTAGTACCAACAACTGCAGGCGGCAGTCAGGATGGTACACTAGATGAATCGAATGGACGTTTATCTGCCAGCAGCCATAATCGCATAGCTGCCGTGCGTTGTCTAGTCAAGGAGCTAGAGCTGATGGAGAACGAGGCACCCGAGAGCACCTGGGCGCGCCCCAAGTCACTAAATAATCTACTCAAGTGGAGCGCCAAGATACGCGGTCCCGCTGGCTCGCCCTATGCAAATGGCATTTTCACGCTGGACATTAACTTTCCCGAGGAGTATCCTTTTCAGGCACCCAGCATGCGCTTTACAACACCTATTTTCCACTGCAATGTGAGTGCTCAGGGTTTGATTTGCACCAATTCAGTGGAGGAGAATGCTTGCTGGTCACCGTGTTTGACACTGGACAAGATGTTGCTTTCAGTATTGGCCATGCTACACGATGCCGATCCGTCGCATCCCATTAATGAGGAGGCGGCACAATTATATCTCAACAACCGTGAAGAATACGATCGTACTGCACTCGAATGGACCGATAAACACGCCATGAATACTCAATGGCCTGAATAATGCTGTGCGTAGAAGAAGTTATAACACCTATTTAAAAAGAAAAACAGAGTTCTAGTGTTAATGATTAAATCCATGTATTTTTTTTCTATCGCAAGAAAATATATGCACATGTGGTTTTGTTTATTGAAACCACATAAAGCTAAATAGAAGATTTGCAATATTTTTATTTTTGTAACTATCCGTAAAAGATTTAAAAATTACTAACCCTGAGTACAGCATATAGATAAACCGCTGATTTTATATGCATTAAGACACGTTAAGATAAAATCATTTACCAGAAAAGGGAAGCCCCAAAATCAAAGAAGTCTAGTTCTTACAGTGTTTTCGTCAGGAATCTATTGTTCATAAGCGATCTCCATCGAGGCTCATCTAACGAAACCTAACAAAACAAGTTTTCTCTTCCTCCTAAGCGATATGATCTCACTTGGTACGGTTACGACTTGAATTTTTTAGGTATCTATTAATAATAAATTTATTTATTTTATTTTTTATCAACTTAATGCAGTCTCAAAGTTTCCTTAACTGATTTGACAGAGTTGCCACCCTTCCCTTAAAAAGATTTAACGCAGTAGCCCTGTTCAACATTTTTTTGGAAATGTCAAAATCGTCATTTTTAATCGAATTTATTCAGATTATTTATTTCGCCATCTGTTCTAATCTGTTACGTAGTTGTGCGTGCATTAAATAAAATAAAATTTCGAAAGCGTAGTATGCCAGCTATCAATGTGCTTCATTTGGACAAGTCGTTTTCCACCCGACGGAATATTCGTTGTTTACATTTTTAGGACACTGCAAGAACCCAGTTAAAGATACGCCAAGCATTTTCTGCATCATGGTTGCCACCCCTCTTGTCGTAATCCTTTGGAAGTAATAGCTTCATCTTGCGGCTAGTTGGTAGCGTCTATTTGATGCTGGAAACTACGCTTTCGGCCGAAACAAAAACTTTTGTAGGTCTGAACCGTAAGATGTAGAAAACTACGTCTTGATTTCGTTCGGAACACATCTAAATATTACAAAATTAAAAATTAATCGTGAAAATTAAAAATAATAATTTTTAGTAAAACTTATACACTGACAAAAAACATAAATGGGTAAGCTACAAATTTTTTTTTTAATTATGATTAACGCTTGATATTTTAGAAGAAACAAAATTGACGAATGGTACCACGCAACCGCGTTTGAGGACCCAGACCGCCACTGCGTGACTTACGCGGACTGCGTGCAGTTGGCATCGGTTCGATTTTGTTACACTAAACAATTACGACTCATAAGGAGAACCTGCAGCGGTTCCGATAAAAAATAAGTTGCACTTATATTTTTTAATTAAGATATTCAATGTTGGCGGTTAACTGAAAGCGGTTAAGGCTCTTCCAAATGCAAGAATGGATCAAAACTTCGAGCAGATGCTTCAAGGCGTACACGTGAGGATAAAAAGCCCTTACAATGATGAATAGTTATATTTCCAAAACGTTTGAATTGATTTTCGTGAGCATGTCATCACACATAAAATCTTTGTCATTCTAATTGATTTCTTCTAAATAGCATTCGAGTCTTGGATGATATTTCCGGAAAATATCTTATTGACGTTTATGCAAGCTGTTATCGATGCAGGCAAATCCTTATCGGAAAATTTTCTATACTTTTTCATATTCGCTTTCACTGGCAGAACTTCCTAACGCACAGGCCTCTGTTCTTGACAACTCAGCTTCTTTTTAATTACATCACTGGTTGTATATGTGTAAGGTATAAAGGATTCGTGGCTATAGCAACAAATGACAATGCAGCCAATATATGACAAGAGTCACCTGAGGAAGACGACAAATCTTAACGTGGAATTTGTCTTGTTTATTTATTTAGTATAAAGGGTTTTGTTCTTGGGCTTGGGCCTGTTTTTTCTGCAATGCTCCTGGCCAACAAAGAGCGTCTTAAAAAATTGACATGACTTATATTTATTAAAAATAATAATTAAGGACTAGCTGCAAGGGTTCATGTTAATGTGCAAACATTGCATATAAGTATATTTTATAAAATATAAATAAATATCGCAACCACAGAATTTTTGTTAAACTTTGATTTACTTTATAGCAGTAAGATTCACAATAGTCTCAGGATATCTCTCGTGGTACTCATTTGAGTTCTGCCCATTTCATCTCGTAACTTTTGTTTTCCTGATAGATGGATATTCACATAACCAAAAATATTAAACATAATTTGGACATAATTTTTTTTGAAAGAATAGTTCTATATGGGTAGTCCTGACTTACTGCTTATCTTATGAAAATTTAGCTAGACTGGAAGTTTTAGCAATTCATGCATTTCGTCACGCACCTCTTTTGAGATAAGAAATTCAATCTGGAAGAAGAAGTTGACTACTGCTGGACTGACTGCTCGACAAGTTATGAGAAATCACTTATGGTATGCCTCTCGTATAACTAAGTGATAAGATCTGAGGGCAAATATGCGACAGGACTTAAGCAGCCTCTTTTAGAGCCAAGCGATGTCAACGCTTTTGAAGAAAGTCTTCTCTTCCTTGCTGTTCACGGCAATTCGCGCATCTTATCAGTGATATCTTTCTCGTGTTTCGCTCATCTGATCTAGTTTCTCAAAATGTACCAAGGCGTTACAAATTCGCATTACGAATAAATAGAAAACAAAGCAAGCTTTTTAACGAAATAATTTTAACATAGTAGCCCTGGTTTGTTTCTTTTCCAAATGTCAAAGTCGTAGCTTTAAATCGAATTTCCAGAGAGCTCAGTCTAAGTTGTGAATTCGTTCGGCACACATCTAGTTAAGTAAATATTTCAAAATTCAAAGTTTTTATTTAAAAACAAAATTTTTAATGTTTAATGTTAAATGTTAAATTTTACGCGAAACATATACGTATATATACAAACGGTAAGCAAAGAATTCTTTTTGTAGTTCTAGAACCAAATTAATGATTGATATTTTATTTTAAGAACTTATTACATACGATGAAACAATTGATGTATATGCATATCAATAGTTCTGTAACAAAAAAAAATAACCAGAAGATCCATTGAAAAACCTTTTCCATACGAGAGACGCAGTTTCTGTTTCTTTGATATTTTCTTTTAAGTTTTAAGAACCTCGTCCATACAAATGCGTAACATTATGTATATCTCCAGCGCCATGTTAAAATAATTACATATTTGGATGAATACAGCTATATAGAGTTGTTCCAAGGTTTTAGCGGCACATTTTCAGCAATTATGGAAAGGTTAGTCGCGTCCAATGCCAGTTCTTGACATATTTCCGGATTAGATGGCCGTAGCAAAGGTGGCACAATGCGCTTGAGAATGTCTTGATCTATTGGATGCAGTTCTAATCCCTCTGAATATTATTGCCAGCGCAGTACCAAGATTGCGACCAAATATCTGAGCTACAATTTCAGACTTTAATTGGTTATGCTCAAAGGGAGTCGCCAAGGCACTAAATAGACTCGAGGCTATCCTTGAATCCATAAACTTGCATGCGCGAATAACAAACATCACTTGGCAGATTTCCACTGCGGCATTTAAAAACTGTATCCGGATGCGGCAGCTCCTTGCATACATTGCACAACATTGTATCCGTCAAATCTTCATCCAAACGTGGAAGCATTGCATATATATACATATATTTTCTAAAAAATAAATAAAAACTGCAACCACAAATTTTTTGTTGAACTTTGATTTACTTTATAGCAGCAAGATTCACAATAGTCTTAGGTAGAGGTGGAGAACTATCGATAGTCGGCGCCATCGATAGTCGACGATAGTAATTTCACAACCATCGATAGTTGGCGATAGTACTATCGATAGTCGACGATAGTCCCGTCCACAATATTAAACATATTTGGTTTTGCATTTAGTTTGTTAAATTTTTAAACAAGAAAATGCATATACGTTATTCATGTTTTTTGATCCAAAAGTTTTGGTTCAAGAATTAAAGAATGTTTACATTTGCTTTCTTGAGCCTGGTTCGCCTCTCCGAAACAATTAGACGAAGCTACAGAATGCATCGACGATCTACAACTGCCGCTTGTCGATGCGATATTGTCAATATCCGCCGAAATACCTGCAGCTTTTTGCAACACTAAGAAATATAGCATTGTAAGCTTTTTTTCCTATTTCTGAAAAAGCTTCATGAGACGGCTATTGTAATAAACATTAATAAGAATAAAGTGCAGACAACAATAAACGAGATGTTTAAAAAAAATATTTTTATAGCAAACGCCACAAATAAACTCGCAAATTGTACTTTTTGGTGATGTGAAAGCTATCGGAGAACTATCGATAGCACTATCGTAAATGTCTGGATGCTATCGATGGTAGCTCGATAGTGCTCAACCATCGATAGAGCCGATAGTACTATCGATAGTTCTCCACCTCTAGTCTTAGGATGTCTCTCGTGGTACTCCATTGAGTTCTGTCAATGTCATCTCGTAACTTTTTTTTTCCTGATTGATGACATTCTTTGTATATTAGACGCATAAATAACAAAAAATATTAAATATAATTTGGACACCATTTTCGCTGGAAGAAAAGTTCCATATGGCTAGCCCTGACTTACTGCTTATCTAATTGAAAACAAGCTAGACTCCAAATTTTTATGAAGGTCACATTGGAAGTTTTAGTGATTTACGCACCTCTTTTTGAGTTAAGAAATTCGATCTGGAAGAAGAGCTATGATCAAAGTTGAGTATTGCTGACAAGGAAAGTCTTTTTCTGTCCACGGCAATTTGCGCATCTAGTCAGCGACCTCTTTTTCGTGCTTCTCTCATCTGAGCTGATTCAACATATTTTAGGTATATAACTTGTCTAGTATTGCGCAGATCTCAGAGTTCTTATCACCATTCATGAATACTTATTATAAAGCCTTAAGATTTTTCTTTAAATTGCAATTTACTTTATAAAAGTATCGCAATTGGCTTAGAAAGTGTGATTTTTGCAATGTTCTTTTTGTGGCACGCAAGCCCACTGTGCAACGTTGACTTCTTTTAACAGATCAATAGCAGCTCCAAGGTATACTTATACATGGTGGCAAACTTCCCCCGGAGCACTATCTCGCTTTTTCTTGCTCTCACTAAAATTGGTAATGACGCCGGCAGCATTACTCTACCTTGTACAAGTATACCTGGCTACCATCCACATTAGAAGCTGATTAAGCAAACTGAGAGAGACTACTTTGGTCGGTGGAAATCGTGAAATAGAGAGTAAAAAAATAGCGTACGTAAAGTCGAGCGCGCACGACTTTGGGATACCTTGTACCACTAGCTTGCAATAAAATCCGGTTTCTTCATAAAAACCAAAAACAAAAGAATTTTAAACAAAAATTTTATTTTTGACCGATCGCTCCTATGGGAGTATATGTATGATAAAGTCAACCGATTTCGATCAAATTTGACACAGTGCTTAAATACCTGAAAAAAGATCTGAATACTGAATTTAGTTCAAATATATTTACATATAAACGAAACCCAATGAATTTTGTATAAAAAACGTTTTTTTTGGACCGATTTGTCCTATGTGAGCTATATGATATAGTCTACCGGTAACACGGTAAATTGATTGCGGGGATTGGGGTGTCCGCATCGATAAAATTTAGATGTAAATTTGTTCGTTGGAGCCACATGAATCAGCTTACCAAAAATTGTTATTCGAGATCACTTGTAACCATAATTAGGTAGAGTCAAATATTGAAGCCGTTTGTAAATTTTTGACTATAGCTTTTGCTGTATTTGTACGATTTTGTTTACACACATTTTGAGACACACATGCGTGGAACCATAACGCATCACTATGTTAAATTTCAGATGAAAATATTAAACGGTATGCCCAAAAAACGTGAAAATCTACAGCGTGGGATAGGTGAAAGATATTGACATGATTCAAAAAACGTCTGGTGTTTCTAGCTCTTCTAGTCTCCGAGGCGCAGCGAGGTGGGGTTGCGGGGGTGTGAACATCAGTTGGCAAATCTCGG
>JBAMAX010002732.1:0-11784 GCA_037043745.1 Chymomyza amoena | reverse complement strand
AATTTTAAGTGACAATTTGATTTAATGCGATTTAAAAAAAAATGCCGTACGTAAAGTCGTAATAAAATCCGGTTCCTTCATAAAAAACCAAAACTTTTTTTTTTTTTTGACCATCATTCATATGGGTGCTGTATGACATATTCAACCGATTTTGATTAAACTTAGTAAAGTGATTAGCAACTATAAAAAACTTACGAATTCCAAATTTTTAATATCTTAACAAACAAACGAAACACAACAAATTTTGTTCAAAAATCGATTTTTTGGAAGATCGGCCCTATGGGAGCTATATGATAGTCAACAGATTTTATTAAAATTTGGTACAATGGTTGGATACTCTAAAAAACTTCTGATTGCCTAATCTGTTTACGATATCTTTATTAAAAAATTAAATATAGCGAATTTTGCATAAAAATAATTAATTTGGCCGATCGGTCTCCATTTTGATCAAATTTGGTATAGTGCTTGGGAACTATAAAAATCTTTCGAATGCCAATACATCGTAAACCAACGCATAATTCATCTAAGCCTTTTATTCATTTTCAAGATCGTCTGAAACACCCCTATGGGAACTATATTATTTAACCCCGATATCAAAAAAATAAAATAAACTTGTCTCCTATGGAATAATATGGGATCTAATGTGAAAGTCTGATTACTCTAGCTCTTACCATCTCTAGGCGTTCAAACGGACAGACGGACGGATATGGGTATATCGACTACTCTAGTCCCCGTGAACTTAAGGGTGTCTAATTTAAAAAATTATTTTAGCATAATATTCGCGCTTATTTAAGCCTATTTCTCCATAGGGAAATTTACATGACAGCAATCAGTTGGCTTATTATAAAGTTATTTCATTTAAAAGAGGTAAGTTATAAGAATAACGAAAATCGGTTCACACCTTATTCTTTTTTTAAACGATTTTGAAATATTGTAGTCTACTATAAATTTTTGGATAAAGCTTCTTTTGATTATTGGATTGAAATTTTAAGAAGGAAGACTATAAAGCGTTCTACTACATATGATGCAAAATTCCGATTTATGTATTTTGATGAAATCTATGATTTTTTGATACACACAAAAAACAAAAACTGGCAACGGGGTGGTTAAAAATAGAAAAAGCGTTCTAATAATTTTTGCGTACTCCATCACCTAGAACTCAAGAAAAATGGGCTTACGTGGATCACCATTTCGGTTATAAACTTTTAGGTGGTTCTTAAGTTAATTAAGCCAGAGAAATTACAGCATGCCATTTTTTCCAGGATAACCCTTTTACTTGTATATTTTAACTATTTTTATATTTTATTTTCATAGTAGCTTAAAGACTAACTCCATTTCTTTTTTTACTCTGTATTTTCGGGAACGTATTTACCGACTAAAAACAGAATTCGGTGTGCTTGGAAAACTTTAGTTGTAGAGTAGTTCGTCATAGAGAGGTTCGACTGTAGCTGCGCAGAATAAGGCTGCTGAGTTACAGACTTATAAGATTTTAACCATTCAGCTTATTTTCCAAATATTTAAGCTATGATTATCACAACCTTCATAAGTTGCACAAAAATTATAAGAGCTGATGCTGACATAGATTGCAAATACAAAATATTTTGATGGAAAGCAGTTTCAACAAGTTAAGTTAAAAAATGTTTTTAAACTAGTGCCTTATTTTGCTTTTAATAGTTAAATCGTATTCAATCCAAGTATACAACAAACTTTCTTTGAAATAGCTGCCAAACCGAATAAATAATCTTTAGTCTTAGAACTTCTTTCCAATAGAAAGTACAATTTCTAAATAAAATTGTATTTTATTATAAAACAAATATTTATATTTTTGAGCCAAGCCAATAATGGATTTGATGGGAGAACGCGCCAACTGTCAGATGACAACTGGACTTACTGGACTTATAGCAGCCGATAATGAGACTACAACATTAGCTTATACCAAAAAAGACATAGCTCGCAGCGCATGGTACAATGACGTCACTGTGGATACAGGAAGTGTTACCACTTTAATCGACGATTCAAATGAAGGATATCCAAAGGCCAAGACTGCTGCTGGTAAGAGCTTACGAAAAAAGCTAAATGCAATTAATGTGGAGCAAAATTTCTAAGATGTTACAGATATGGGAAATGGCGGCATAGAGAGCGTTACAAACAGTAAGTTGACCTTGGTTTCGTCTTCGAAGATGCCATATGCAAACCAATTCTGTAGAAGCGCCTATAAAGGTCTTGAGGTAACAGATTTCCAAGTCAGCACTAAAATGCAACAAAAAACAGGAAGTCTTGGATCATTGGTAGATAAACAAAATACTGTAATAACAAAGGCTAACTCTGCACCTGTTAAGAGCTTTCGGAAAAGGCCAAATGCAATTAATGTGGAGCGAAATTTCTTAAACGTTTTAGATTCCGGAAATGGCTGCATAGAGAGCGCTACAGGAGCAATAGCGTCTTCAAAGGAGTCATATACAAAAACCTTCTCGACAAAGTCCATCTCTAAAGCTTCTGATGAGGCAACCAATTTTGATTCTAATAGAGAAGACTACGGCCACAAAAATGCACATATGACCACGTCTTTGCGCAGTAAAACAGAGAGCTGCTCCGACACAGAATTTGTATTTCGCAGACCAAGCCGCTCCAGCTTGAACGACTCTAAAGAGTTTGCTGGTCTGTGCTTTTCACTCTCCTTGCCTCTCTCGGAAAATACGAGTCTTCAGAGTGAGTCGTTGTCTTCGAATGAGTCAAAAGCAGAGACAGCAAAAAATAGGCGAATCAAGCGCTATATTAGCGACGATGTTAAGGAGGCTTCTTTGCGAAAATGGTTAAAGCAAAAAGATGACGAAAAAAAGCTCAAGCAGAAGGCCGAAAGACAGGAGCAGTTGATACGCGATGCAGAGAAAGCGCTGCGCAAACAGCTGGCACAGGAGCGCTACGAGGCTTGGTATATGGAAAAGGAGCGCAAGAAAAAGGAGCTGGAGAAATTGGCTAACGCCAGCAAAGCTAAAAACCCGGCCCGTAACCAGGCTAAGCCCCGCCATCAGCTTTCTGTCGAGGAGTGGGAGCGTGCAAAAAAAGCAAAGCAGCAGCAAGAGCGCGAAAATCAACTCAAGGCTAAAGAGCGGAAGCAGCGTGAGGACGAGCTGCGAAAAAAAAGTCTGAAATAGCCTTTCGAAACTGGCAGCAGAGAGCTATCTATCGTCCCAAGCCAGTCCCGCTTAATCAGGGGTTAGCATCGCTACGTGGGACAGTATCCGATATATTTATTAACCCCAATGAGTGGAAATCCAACTGGGATAAGGAGGAATTGCGCAAAACAAAATTTTAACAGATAAAAAAAAACTGCATGCATAAACACAGACTAATTCTTATGATAATTATCCTTTTTTATAAGGCTGATTTTCTAATTTTTAGAAACATAGCTCAACTTCTAAAAAAAAAGCGACTTTATAAAACTAAACATTTTTCGGACTACAGAAATCTCCTTCTTTCTACGTAGTTCTCAATAACAACGCTCGAATTATGAAAATCATTTTGAACACTATCCAATTTGTTTTTACATGTCACGAAATAAGCTTATCATTTGTCAAGTCTCCCGAAAATTAAAAAAAATAAAACCAAAACTTTTTCGAAACCCTATGCTTGGGGCCTAGGATTCAATTGAAACCCTTAAATAAACTATAAAACTGACTTGAGATGAAGAAAAGAAATTAAGATTAAGAAAACTAAGCACATCTTCGAAAGAAAAGCTATAATAGATGTTAAATGTGAGAAACAAATAAATTATATTATAATACTAATTCTTACAAGCTAACTTTTTATAGAATAAATTTATATTCTAAACTCCACATAAATAAAACCCAGCTGCAGTTCTCGAATGATACATGAGCATCATCCGCATCATGTGCCCATTATGCCCACATGCGATGCTACTGTTCCTCATGTGGTTGTCATTGTCGGGAGGGATGTCGATATTATAACGCAATGCCCCTTCACGCTAGGTCCAGTTCGGCGGGCTGGACAACAGACTAAGCTCCGCCATCAGCTATCTTTCCAGGAGTGGGAGCGTGCAAAAGATGCTTAGCAGCAGCAGGAGCGCGAAAATCTACGCAAGGTTAAAGAGCAGAAGGGGCGTGAGGACGAGCTTCGCAAACGTATGTCCGAGATGGCCTTCAAAAATTGGCAGAAGAAAGCGATATACCGCCCGAAGCCTGTGCCGCCTAATCAGGGGTTAGCTTTCCTGTATCACAGTATCGAGCATTTTTATTAATCCCAACGAGTGGGTCTCCGTCTTGGAGAAAGACGCAAATCGTAAAATGTAAAAAATGTAGTTTGTTGCATTTTTGCGTTTATGAAACATTTTAAAACACAAAACAGACTTACTAACTTAAATATTGTTAAGAACTTAGCTTAGTTGTTGCTAAGATTTGTCAATTTTTGATGTAAAATGGTAAAAAATGGTTAACAGTGCGTATGCGTAATGTCAGCAACAAGCTACAAAAATAAAACAAACTTTTAAAGGCTGCAAAAAGTAAATAAAAAAAAAAGTAAATGCTAATAAATTTAAAAAAATAAATCTTACAGATTGTACAGCTGCAGTTAAATGTGTATTTGTATATACTAATATACATACAGGGTGCTATAAAAACAAAACGGCTGAATATCTTTCAATGTTCAAAGTTTTATTTGAAAGGTTGGTTCATGACATTTATTTATGAAAAATAATTTCGGTCAAGTGACTGCCACAACTGGCTTGGCAGTATGCCACTCGATCGGTCCAATTTTTGAGCACATTTTCGATTGTGTCGGGCCTTATCCTGGCAATAGCGGCTCCAATCTTGTCCTTCAGCTCATTAATTGTTTGCGGATTGTTGGCATAACATTCATCTTTCACCGCACCTTAAAGATAATAGTCTAAAGGCGTCAAATCGCAGCTTCTAGGTGGCCAATTCACAAAGCCATTTCGGCAGATAAAGCGAATTCTGAAGATTGTGCGCAGAAGATCGATTGTGGCGTTCGCTGTTCGGCACGTGGCGCCGTCTCGTTAAAACCAAATATCGTCCAAAGCTACATCTTCAATTTTTTCGAAGAACCAGTTGGTCAACATTGCGCGGTAGCGCACGCCATTGATGGTTTCGGCGGCTCCTTCTTCATTTTCGAAGAAAAATGGGCCGGTGACGCCGCCAGACCAAATTCCACACCAAACAGTCACACGTTGTAGGTGCATTGGCTTTTCCTGGAACGCTTGCGGACTTTCTGAGCCCCAGATGCGACAATTTTGCTTATTAACATAACCACCGAGGAAAAAAGGAGCTTTGCCCGGGAAGATGGTTTTTCGATAAAATTCGCCATCTTCGGCCAAACGATCTTCCGCCCAATTTTAATATTTCCCAACTTTCTTCGAGCGTATAGCGTCCCATTTCGTAAATGTCAATGTTTTTCCTAAATGTTTACCAATATATGAATGACATTTGACGTTTTAAAAGTCAAAAATTCGGTAGTTCAAATTCCAAACACTAGATGGACCACCCTGTTTATGTGTTTTTATATGTATGTAATTGTGCAGCTGCATGTTGCAATTGTATATGTCTGCGCACATGTTGTTAGTGTGATCTATATGCGGCTTTTATATATATATATAGTACATATACAAATATATATACATATATATATAAAACTGTAACCAAGCAACATGGAAAAACTTTTTAATCCACGTTCGAAAAATTTTTCACACAAATATTTACACAACTCTTCGCTCTAACGATTTGCGCAAACACAGCCACAGACAAGCAGCCAACACACACACACACACACAGATACACTCACATACAGCCACAATTTTTGATGCCGATAAGCACACACACACACACACACAGCTACAAGAGAGCAGGAGTTAGACAGACATTTTAATGTTTGTAAAGCTTTTAAATGCTTCACACAAGCGCATACATAAATTTTTCTTTTGCTCGCCTCTTTCTTTGCTTTTTTTGCCTCTCCCCACTCTCTTTCTTTTTTTTTTTTTTCTTCTTCTGCGCTACACTTATTTTTATGTAAAATTCATTTTACAAATAACATACAGCTCATTGTGTAGAGAAAATGGCAAAACAAATAATAAAGTATATATATATATATACATATGTATATATTAGGGTGTCCCTTATTTGCCAAAAATTTTTTTTTTTAAATTTCGGAATGCATACCATCTATATTTTTTAGTAATGCTATAAGTTATTTAAATATAAAATTTTATGAATCTAGCATAATTGCAACCCGTGCCGACCGAGCTTCAAAGTTTCGTAAAAAATGTGGTTGGTCCTGAAATTTCGGTCTGCTATAAAATCACTATAAATTTAAGGTGGAGAACTATCGATAGTACTATCGGCACTAGCGATGGTTGAGCACTATCGAGCTACCATCGATAGCAGCCAGACATTTACGATAGTACCGACAGTGCTATCGATAGTTCTCCGATAGTTTTCACATCACCAAAAAGTACAATTTGCGCAATTATTTGTGCCGTCTGCTTAAAAATATTTGTAGAAAAATTGATTAAAACAGTGATACCTCAATAAAAAGAAATGGATCGCTTTCTTTAAAGAGGCAAAATGCTAACTTTTAAAGTACAGTATGAGCCCGGTAACCGCAACTAATAGAAATCTAGGTAATTTCCCTTATTGAGAAGGTTGCAACCACCGAGAAAAAAATATAACTCGTCTCACGAAGCTCTTTCAGAAATAGGAAAAAACATTATAATGCTATATTTCGGAGTGTTGCGAAAATCGAGGAATGTATCGAGGGTTGCGATTACCGAGTTCATACTGTAGTTATGAAGTCAAAATGACTATGTGTCGAATTTAAGGTAAACGTCGGGACTGCCTCACACTCAGTGTGTCGAGTTCTGAAAGTCGGGCATGCGATTGCAGCAGCATGCGGAAATACTTCAAATTTGCATGATCATCTGAAAAGATTCCACCCTGGCTTGGAAAATCATGTCCCAGATTCCAGCACTCCAGCTGCAGGTATTTCGGCAGATACTGACAATATCGCATTGACAAGCGGCAATTGTAGATCGTCGATGCATTCTGTAGCTTCGCCTAATTTCGGAGAGGCGAACCAGGCTCAAGGAAGAAAATGTGAACATTTTTTAATTCTTGAACCAAAACTTTTGGATCAAAAACATTAATATCGTATATGAATTTTCTTGTGTAAAAATTAATCAAATATCGATGGTTGTGAAATTACTATCGATGACTATCGATGGCGCCGACTATCGATAGTTCTCCAGTAATTTTAGTGAATAAAAGTAAAAAATGACATAAAAACATAAAGTAAAAACAATTATTCAGGGTAACTTCTTTTTAACCCCCGACGCAAAAAGAGGGGTGTTATAAGTTTGACGTGTCTGTCTGTTTGTCTGTCTGTTTGTCTGTTTGTCTGTTTGTCTGTTTGTCTGTTTGTCTGTTTGTCTGTTTGTCTGTTTGTCTGCTTGTCTGTTTGTCTGTTTGTCTGTCTGTCTATGGCATCGTAGCTCCCGAACGCTTGCAGTGATTTCAATTAAGTTTTTTTTGTATTAAAGGTGACTTATGTGCGAGTGTTGTTAGACATGTTTGGTGAAAATCGGTTGAGCCGTTTAAAAGTTGTGGGGAGTAAAAGTGGGGAGAAAAACATCAACTTTGTCCGATTGGCTTAAAATTTGGTCCTATTGTAGCTGACGACGTCACTGATTCGAATCTGTGGTTATTTTTGCTCTATCTCTTCTCGTTTAGAAGTAATGGCCATTTGAAGTTAAAAACATAAACTTTGTCCGATTGGCTTAAAATTTGGTCCTATTGAAGCTGACAACGCCACTGATTCTAATATGAGGTTATTTTTGCTCTATCTCTTCGCGTTTAGAAGTTATGGCCATTTGAAGTTAAAAACATAAACTTTGTCCGATTGGCTTAAAATTTGGTCCTATTGAAGCTGACGACGCCACTGATTCAAATTGAGGTCATTTTTTCTCTATCTCTTTGCGTTTTTGCTCTATCTCTTCGCGTTTAGAAGTTATGGCCATTTGAAGTTAAAAACATAAACTTTGTCCGATTGGCTTAAAATTTGGTCCTATTGAAGCTGACAACGCCACTGATTCTAATCTGAGGTTATTTTTGCTCTATCTCTTCGCGTTTAGAAGTTATGGCCATTTGAAGTTAAAAACATAAACTTTGTCCGATTGGCTTAAAATTTGGTCCTATTGAAGCTGACGACGCCACTGATTCGAATCTGAGGCTATTTTTTCTCTATCTCTTCGCGTTTTTGCTCTATCTTTTCGCGTTTAGAAGTTATGGCTATTTGAAGTTGAAAACATAAACTTTGTCCGATTGGCTTAAAATTTGGTCCTATTGAAGCTGACGACGCCACTTATTCGAATCTGAGGTTATTTTTTCTCTATCTCTTTGCGTTTTTGCTCTATCTCTTCGCGTTTAGAAGTTATGGCCATTTGAAGTTAAAAACATAAACTTTGTCCGATTGGCTTAAAATTTGAATTGAAGCTGACAACGCCACTGATTCTAATCTGAGGTTATTTTTGCTCTATCTCTTCGCGTTTTTGCTCTATCTCTTCGCGTTTAGAAGTTATGGCCATTTGAAGTTAAAAACATAAACTTTGTCCGATTGGCTTAAAATTTGGTCCTATTGAAGCTGACGACGCCACTGATTCGAATCTGAGGTTATTTTTTCTCTATCTCTTCGCGTTTTTGCTCTATCTCTTCTCGTTTAGAAGTTATGGCCATTTGAAGTTAAAAGCATCAACTTTGTCCGATTGGCCTAAAATTTGGTCCTATTGAAGCTGACGACGCCACTGATTCGAAAATGTGGTTATTTTTGCTCTATCTCTTCTCGTTTAGAAGTTATGGCCATTTGAAGTTAAAACATAAACTTTGTCCGATTGGCTTAAAATTTGGTCCTATTGAAGCTGACGACGCCACTGATTCGAATCTGAGGTTATTTTTTCTCTATCTCTTCGCGTTTTTGCTCTATCTCTTCGCGTTTAGAAGTTATGGCTATTTGAAGTTAAAAACATAAACTTTGTCCGATTGGCTTAAAATTTGGTCCTATTGAAGCTGACGACGCCACTTATTCGAATCTGAGGTTATTTTTGCTCTATCTCTTCGCGTTTTTGCTCTATCTCTTCGCGTTTAGAAGTTATGGCCATTTGAAGTTAAAAACATAAACTTTGTCCGATTGGCTTAAAATTTGGTCCTATTGAAGCTGACGACGCCACTGATTCGAATCTGAGGTTATTTTTTCTCTATCTCTTCGCGTTTTTGCTCTATCTCTTCTCGTTTAGAAGTTATGGCCATTTGAAGTTAAAAGCATCAACTTTGTCCGATTGGCCTAAAATTTGGTCCTATTGAAGCTGACGACGCCACTGATTCGAAAATGTGGTTATTTTTGCTCTATCTCTTCTCGTTTAGAAGTTATGGCCATTTGAAGTTAAAAGCATCAACTTTGTCCGATTGGCCTAAAATTTGGTCCTATTGAAGCTGACGACGCCACTGATTCGAATCTGAGGCTATTTTTGCTCTATCTCTTCTCGTTTAGAAGTTATGGCCATTTGAAGTTAAAAACATAAACTTTGTCCGATTGGCTTAAAATTTGGTCCTATTGAAGCTGACAACGCCACTGATTCTAATCTGAGGTTATTTTTGCTCTATCTCTTCGCGTTTAGAAGTTATGGCCATTTGAAGTTAAAAACATAAACTTTGTCCGATTGGCTTAAAATTTGGTCCTATTGAAGCTGACGACGCCACTGATTCGAATCTGAGGTTATTTTTTCTCTATCTCTTCGCGTTTTTGCTCTATCTCTTCGCGTTTAGAAGTTATGGCCATTTGAAGTTAAAAACATAAACTTTGTCCGATTGGCTTAAAATTTGGTCCTATTGAAGCTGACGACGCCACTTATTCGAATCTGAGGTTATTTTTGCTCTATCTCTTCGCGTTTTTGCTCTATCTCTTCGCGTTTAGAAGTTATGGCCATTTGAAGTTAAAAACATAAACTTTGTCCGATTGGCTTAAAATTTGGTCCTATTGTTGCTGACGACGCCACTGATTCGAATCTGACGTTATTTTTGCTCTATCTCTTCTCGTTTAGAAGTTATGGCCATTTGAAGTTAAAAGCATCAACTTTGTCCGATTGGCCTAAAATTTGGTCCTATTGAAGCTGACGACGCCACTGATTCGAAAATGTGGTTATTTTTGCTCTATCTCTTCTCGTTTAGAAGTTATGGCCATTTGAAGTTAAAAGCATCAACTTTATCCGATTGGCCTAAAATTTGGTCCTATTGAAGCTGACGACGCCACTGATTCGAATCTGAGGCTATTTTTGCTCTATCTCTTCTCGTTTAGAAGTTATGGCCATTTGAAGTTAAAAACATCAACTTTGTCCGATTGGCCTAAAATTTGGTCCTATTGAAGCTGACGACGCCACTGATTCGAATCTGAGGCTATTTTTGCTCTATCTCTTCTCGTTTAGAAGTTATGGCCATTTGAAGTTAAAAACATAAACTTTGTCCGATTGGCCTAAAATTTGGTCCTATTGAAGCTGACGACGCCACTGATTCGAATCTGAGGTTATTTTTGCTCTTAGAAGTAATGGCCATTTGAAGTTAAAAACATAAACTTTGTCCGATTGGCTTAAAATTTGGTCCTATTGTTGCTGACGACGCCACTGATTCGAATCTGAGGTTATTTTTGCTCTATCTCTTCTCGTTTAGAAGTTATGGCCATTTGAAGTTAAAAGCATCAACTTTGTCCGATTGGCCTAAAATTTGGTCCTATTGAAGCTGACGACGCCACTGATTCGAAAATGTGGTTATTTTTGCTCTATCTCTTCTCGTTTAGAAGTTATGGCCATTTGAAGTTAAAAGCATCAACTTTGTCCGATTGGCCTAAAATTTGGTCCTATTGAAGCTGACGACGCCACTGATTCGAATCTGAGGCTATTTTTGCTCTATCTCTTCTCGTTTAGAAGTTATGGCCATTTGAAGTTAAAAACATCAACTTTGTCCGATTGGCTTAAAATTTGTCTGTCTGACTGTCTGTCTGTCTGTGGCATCGTAACTCCCGAACGCATGCAGTGATTTCAATTTATTTTTTTTTTGTATTAAAGGTGACTTATGTGCGAGTGTTCCTAGACATGATGAAAATCGGTCGAGCCGTTTAAAAGTTGTGGGGAGTGAAAGTGGGGAGAATGCGTAAAAAAAAAGCAAACGAGCTTGACCTTAAATGTAATCTATACCTTAACAAGAATCTAAATTATAGTAAGTATATTATAATATACTAAAGTCTAACTTAACCTAACCTACCTATAAAAAGTATGAAATAAAAAATTAAATTCAAAATTTAAAAAACCCCCGAACTTAAGTAATTTTCATTTAAAAAGTGAAAAATAATAAAAGAAACTTAATGTTAAAGTACCTAAGAATCTATTAATAATTCTAAAAAAAATACGTCGCGTTGGGGGACCGCTCCTAAACTAACAATTTAAATACAAATAGTCTAATTAAGCAACAAAGATTAACTTAAAAACAAAATTAAGAAAATACTTCAAAAACTTTCATAGAATTACTTCAAAAAATTTGCATGTAAGATACGACCGTCAACGACGTCTGCCCTCGCGTGTCCCCCAACGCGACGTATTTTTTTAGAATTATTAATAGATTCTTAGGTACTTTAACATTAAGTTTCTTTTATTATTTTTCACTTTTTAAATGAAAATTACTTAAGTTCGGGGGTTTTTTAAATTTTTAATTTAATTTT
>JBAMAX010002731.1:0-43041 GCA_037043745.1 Chymomyza amoena | reverse complement strand
TTCGTTTCAGACCGGCCTGAAAATTATTTACATCAAATTTTAAGTAAGTGATCTACCAGACGAACATAATCCATAGCCAATAGCCGCAGAAATACGAAAAATAAAATTATTCCATTTTATTTTTTTTTGCTCAAAATTAAATTAATTAAATTTTTAAGTTCTTAAGAAGTTTTACAAGCTTGAGCAACTTCTCGTAGTTCTAATCTACCAGGCGAACAGAAATAGATAGCCCGTAACCGCTGCAATAAAAATAAGATTATTGAAATGTGATTGGGCAATTAAAAACCCACTATTTTTTTTTATGATATCAAGCAGTTATTTTACTTTACAGTTTTGTTTCACAGCTCTTTGTTTAAAATGGAGTTTAGTGGGAGCATGATATTACAAACTCCCGTTGCTTTTCGATGTGTTTTTTAATTGGCTAATTACAACAAGTCCACCATTAATGCATAAATTGTGGGTTGTGAGAGTTTCTGTTCGCCTGTTACTTAGCATAGAGTTCTATCTCTTTTTTATTATTATATTATTAATTATATATATTATACCATTAGTACTGATTTCATTGCAAATTGTTAAGTAGTTGATTAATAACTGCTTTAAAATTGTAATGAAGCGATCAAACTGATCTACCAGGCGAACAGAATTAACAGCAAGTAGCCGCAAATTTATGAAATTTGATTCGCCAATTAAAAGTTTGCCATTTTACATGATTAGCTGTAAACAATAAAACAAGCACAAAATGTAACTGCATTCGTTTAGTGCTTGCCTTACTGCTGTTGTTGTAACATGGCATAAATTTGTCTCTCTCTGGCTAACTATCTTAGCTTGGATTTCAGTATGAGAGTGAATTTAAATATGGCGCTGCACAGCTGATCCAGCATTTATTGATTCATTTGGTTTATCTGCTAACGTTGCTGTTCGCCAGTTAACTTAGACAAATTCATATAGGCTGAAAAATATCGGAAGCTTAATTCATCATTTTTGACAAACTAAACCAAATTAAAAAGGACAGGAAATATTTCAACAAGTTATTTTAATTAATTATAAATTATTTTAATTTGGAT
This sequence comes from Chymomyza amoena, assembly GCA_037043745.1. Classification (NCBI taxonomy): domain Eukaryota; kingdom Metazoa; phylum Arthropoda; class Insecta; order Diptera; family Drosophilidae; genus Chymomyza; species Chymomyza amoena. Next base: position 41,977 of record JBAMAX010002731.1, on the reverse strand, counting down.
TATAATTGGTTTGTATTATATTTTTTACATTTGCCTATTGTTTTTTTTGAGAATTTCGTTTTCGATCAAAAACTTAAATGGCTTGGAATTTATAAAGTTTATGTTAAGCAGTCAACATTGCTAAATAATATTTTTTTTTTAATTTGCGAAATTTTCAAAGCTACAAATATTTTTATGTTCTCTGTACAAAGGAATTTTTCTTCTTAGGCAGACACAAATTAGTTGTATGTACCTGCTATAATAATATACCTAATATACCTATATAATTATAATAATTAATTTTACTTGAACCCTTTGTTTTAGATCCTTGTCACCAAAGGAGCCTAATACGGATGAACAGTAAAATAAAAGCTCCATTTATTTCTGAGCTGGTATTTAAACTTCTTCGATTAACTCCAAATTGTGCCGGATGTGTACATACAAGTTAACATACTCTCAGAAAGATTAAGATAACAAAAGATAAAGCTGAACTTACTAAGTTATGCGTCAAAGCTTGGATAAGCTTTGATCTACAAATATTTATACTCGCCAAGCTTAAATTAGAGTTAGAATATTATGTTAAGCTAGATTAACATTTAGTTAAAATCTGGAAGTTAAAATGAAAGGAACAAAAAACAAATAAAGATAAAAACCATCTCATAAGATTAATATATTTAATAAAGATAAAAACCAAAACAAAAAAAAAATATATTAATATACATACCCTTTTCAAAACCTTTATTGTTTATTTTTCAAATAGAAGATTTATATTTCCGTCTTCTGGGTGATAAACAGTCTAAAATTGTAAATTACAATATTTTATTATAACTTTTATAAATATTATTATTGTTGTTTAAATGAAAATAAAATCAATTACCATTAAACAAAGGCTATTTTTTATTTTTCAAAAAGGATATTTTGTTTCAGTTGCTGGGCTCTGAGCATATTCAAAGACACATTTTGTAGGTTCAAACCTAAGGAATACCTAACTAGACCGTCGTTACTCAAATTAGAAGTTTCAATTTCCTGAGCATTTGGCAAAAATATTTGAATCGATTTTCTCAAAATTTTGACTCAGAATGGATTTTAGCTACCAGGCGAACAGAAATCATAAGCAAGCAAATCTAGAATACAAATTTTTCTAAAGCTGTCACTAAAAGTATGCTACACTTTTTGAAAAATATAAATTTTTATGTAAAAATTATGTAGCATACTTTTAGTTGCTAATTTAAAGTTACTTTCTGCGTTTTCTGCATTTCTGTTCGCCTGGTAGTATCAGCTGGATTCAAGACCATTTTGTATGGAAAAATTAGAAAAAAAAAATTGTTTTTTACTTCTTTAGTTGTTTTCAGATTAGAGTTATGGTCGGCAACATACACATATGCATTTTGTTTGCGTTTGTATTAAGGATTCTTTGCCGTATTAAATTGGATTAAAGTTTTCATGTTTATTTTACTTTCCTTTTTTTGTTTCAAATTCTGTTTTATGTTTTCCAGCAATTTATTTATATTTTTTAATCGAAAAGTTCTTCTCGGCTGTGGCTTTTTAAAGGAAAAAATTAATAATGCAAGTTTAATTGATTATTTAAGTAGAAAAGTTTATTCATCGAAAATAAGATACAAAGTGTTAACTTAAAATGGTAGTTTAATATAATAATAAATCTATGTAATATATTAAAAAATAAATGCAAGATAATTAATTATAATATTTAAGGAATATTATTTATTAGAAATTGTTACAATAGTTTAAAAATTATGTACATAAATAAAATACATAAGTAAATAGAATATGTTATTATATATATTATTGCAAAATTCTGGAACATCCAGCTAAATGTTGACCATCTGGCTAATTGGGTGTAAAAATGTGCTGCGACCCAAGTGGATTGTTTTGTAACCCCTTCACGACTCAGAGCCCTCCTAAAAATCCTATGGCCTGCATGTATGCATTTTTTTGTTTGGACTTATTGTAACAACGATCTCCGGTGGGAGAACGTACATGCCCAGGAGCTTGTTTCTTTTAGCGGCGAGTGCCATAGATGTACATAATATATGCGAAAAAGTTTCTTCCCCCATGCTAAAGAAGCAACCTAGTTCACTATCCGCTACGCCAATTGTGTTTAGGTGGCTGCGGAGCCTACAATGTCCCTTCAGAAGGCCTTTCATTATTCTCACGGTGTTCTTCCCGTGAGTTATCATGACTTTGAACCTCTCACGGAGGATGGTTTTTGACTGTTTAAGTCCTGGCTTCTGTTCCCAATGAAACATTTATTTGTTATTCACCTCTATTCTCAGTAGATCCCATACCACGTGGTTATCAATCCCACAGTGTGCTGCACCGGTCCTTGCAACTTTATCCGCCAGCTCATTTCCAAAAATGTTGTTATATCCTAAAACCCATCTAATTGTGAGCTTATTCCTGGATCCTAAGTTAACCAGTGACTTTCTCACTTTTTATTAAACAAAGTAGGCCTGTTCAAAAATTTTACAAACTGTCAAAGTTGCTACTTTAAATCGAATTTCCACAGAGCTCAGTTTAAGTTTGTTACTCGTTCGGAACACATCTAAATATTACAAAATTCAAAATTAATCGTGAAAACAAAAAATAATAATTTTTAGTAAAACTTATACACTGACAAAAAAAACACAAATGGGTAAGTAAAAAATTATAATTAACATGGAGTCACTCTGTGATCTTAGCCATTTGGAATACTTTGATATCAGCCATTGCGATAAAGTGACAAACAACTTGGTAGTTCGTCTGGTAATTTTGTCAAAATCTATTTCAAATTTTTCTGACCTCTTGCGACAAACTAGACGATGGACTAGTCTACGAAATTATTGAGAAGATTCAACTAAATTTTCCGATAAGGATTTGCCTGCATCGATAACCGGAAATATTCTTGTATTTTTGCGGGATGCATCAAGAAGCGTTATCATCCAAGACTCGAATGCTATTTACAAAAAAATTAATAAGAATGGACATGATTTTATGTCTGATGACATTCACGAAAATCAATTCAAACGTTTTGGAAACATCACATATCATCATTGTAAGCGCTTTTTATCCACAGGTGTACGCGTTGAAGCGTCTAGTCTAGTCAGAAAATTTAGTTGGATCTCAATAATTTCGTAGACTAGTGCATCGTCTACTTTGTCGCAAGAGGTCAGACAAATTTGACATAGATTTTGACAAGAAATTACCAGACGAACTACCAAGTTGTTTGTCACTTTATCGCAATGGCTGATATCAAAGTATTCCAATTGGCTAAGATCACAGAGTGACTCCATGTCTTTTTCAGAAAAATTTTGGCTTCGGGGTAGTTGAAGGAATTGCAGTGCGCAATTGCATATGAAAAGGTAAGCAACAAAAATTTTTTTTCTATGGTGTATAACTATTTTAACAATTGACATTTTACTTCAGAAACAGAATTGGCGATTTACGTTAATACCAAGGATGACATATAAGTACCCATAAATCTAGATTATCGATGAGTGGTACCGCGCCAGAGCACTGGAGGACCCAGCCCGCGAGGACTCGTGCGAGGGGCGTTTGTAGATGGATTATGATGTAAAAAACTTAATGGTGACAAAATAGAACGAGCTTCATATTTATTCTTCAAGTTAAGCTGTTTTAATTGAAATCTGATTTTGGGCCGAATATCCAACGCCAGGCTGTACTTGATCGTGATTCTACTGCTGCCTCTTCGGAACTTTCATTATCCTCTCCGTGATTTTCATTAGGAACAGGGCCTGCTGGTTGCCCGTTAAAAGATCCTCCATTCTGCTCATTATTAAATCCAGACTGGAATTTGCTGTGTTTACTCCAATATCGACAGATCCAACAGCAGCAGCGTTAGAGGGTCTGCCATTAGGAACAGGACCTGCTGGTTGCCCGTTAGAAAATCCTCCATTCTGCTCATAATTAAGACCTGACCAGAAGCTATCTGTGCTTACTCCAATATTGACAGATCCAACAGCAGCAGCGTTAGAGGGTCTGCCATTAGGAACAGGATCTGCTGGTTGCCCGTTAGAAGGTCCTCCATTCTGCTCATAATCAAGTCCAGACCGGATATTCTCTGTATTTATTTCAATATTGACAGATCCAAAAGCAGCAGCGTTAGAGTGTCTGCCATTAGGAACAGGATCTGCTGGTTGCCCGTTAGAAGGTCCTCCATTCTGCTCACGATTCACTCCCGACTGGTTAGTAGCTCTGATAGTGATCCGAAAAGCAGCAGGAGCTTCAGCCTGTACATTGTGCCCCTGGTTACAATGTAATCCGTTGTTTATTGGGTCCCTATTCACACTACATTCCCTCAACCAATTTAAACACAGTAGCCCTGTCGCTGGATATGTATCCGTGGAACTATATCAATGTCGCCGTCGTGCTGCCAACGAAGCCAGGATCTACAATTTTTGCAAAGATCAAAGACTGAGAGACACTTTGTGATGAACCCGTTTTCAAACAGATTTAACATAGTAACCCTGCTAAACATTTTTGGAAATGTCAAAATATTTCATTTTAAATCGAATTTCTACGGAGCTCAGTATACGTTTCGACTTTGATGCAAGCAGACCTAAATTATAAAAAGTTAAAAATTTTAAGTTTAAACATTTTTCACATACAATGACAAACTGAAGTAAGTACAAAATAAATTTATTTGGAACAAGTACTAACGTTTAATATTTTAAGGTGGGACCTCACTTCAAGAAACTGAAAACATTTTATTTGTTCCTTTGACTATACAAATATAACAAAATCGAAGATGGTACCGCGCAACCGCCATTGGAGGGCATCAACCGGAGGCGTGAAGATTTGCATTCGCTCGATTTTGTTGCAGACATGTATCTTATCCCGGATGTAACACACCACACACCACAGATACGAGACACAGATACAAAATGGCAAATAGCAGACGGCCATAAACATATACGCAAATTACAATAAAAAGTATCCTTTCGCCTCAATTTTGTTGGACTTGATTTTATTTTTGCAAGTTTCGGGATGTCTTTTGTGATCAGGTTAGGTTAGGTTGTATAGGCAGCTCTGATAGTGACTGAGATCTACCAGAGACCATGAGGTCCATTGCGTTACCTAATTAAAAGAAGGGAAGGAATAAAGTTTACAGCTCCTTATTAAAAATAAATTGAAGAAATTCCTGCTAAGTGTAAAGAAAAAATGGCTAAATCAACTGAAGCTCCTTGAGTAATTTCAGAAGATAATGGAGCATATATAGTTCATCCTGTGCCTGCTCCGTTTTCAACTATACTACTTACTAATAATAAAGTAAGAGCTGGAGGTAGTAGTCAAAATCTTATATTATTTATTCGAGGAAAAGCTATATCAGGTGTAAATTTAATCATCACCAATTAAAGCTTCAGGATCAGGATCCAAGTTCAGCTCGAACTAAAATTCTTAAAGATGCTCAAATTATTCCTGATCAAGCTCTTAATGATTTGTAGGAAATAATCATTGTCGCGATTAAGTGGCTGAAATATAGGCGATAGATTGTAAATCTATTTATAAGAAAATATGTATATTTTTAATCATTTTAGGCATTATAGTCAATAATGATATTAAAGTGCAATTCTAAAGGAGTAATAATTTACTAAGGCTTAAAGGTTAATCCTATATTTATAACTTTGAAGGATATTAGTTTTAACTAACTTTAAATCTTAGAATATAAAAAATTATAAAAAAATTATAATCTTAAAATTATAAAAAATCTTAAAGTTATAAATATATAATTAAAAAAAATATAATATTGAATATTAATATTTCAATTACTTTCGTAATAATTTAATAAGAAAGCAAAATAACAAATTCGTAAATAAAAAATGGCGGACGTAAAGTCGGGCGCAGACGACTTTAGGATACCCTGTACCACTAGCTTGTAATAAAGTCCGATTTCTTCACCAAAAACCAAAAACAGAAGAATTTTTAAGCAAAATTTTTTTTTTTACTGATCGTTCCTATGGGAGCTATATGATATAGTCAACCGATTTCAATAAAATTTGACACAGTGCTTAAATTCCTTAAAAAATCTATGAATGCCAAATTTATTTCAAATATCTTTACAAACAAACAAAACACATCGAATTTTGTATAAAAAAAGTGTTTTTGGACCGATTGGTCCTATGGGAGCTATATGATCTAGTCAAACGATTTGGATTAAATTTAGTACAGTGCTTAGGAACTATAAAATACTCACGAATATCAAATGTGGTCCCAATATCTTAACAAACAAACGAAACACAACAAATTTTGTTAAAAAATCGATTTTTTGGAAGATCGGACCTATGGGAGCTATATGATATAGTCAACCGATTTTGTTCAAATTTGGCACATTGCTTAAGTGGTCTAAAAATTTCCAAACGCCAAATCTGGTTACGATATCTTTATTAAAAAACGAAATATAGCGAATTTTTCTTTAAAAAAGTTATTTTGGCCGATCGGTCCTATGGGAGCTATATGATATAGTCAACCGATTTTACTCAAATTTGGTACAGTGATTGGGAACTATAAAAAACTTTCGAATATCAAATTTGGTTACGATATCTTTATAAAGAAACGAATTATCCATCTAAAACTTTTCTTTTTTTCGAGGTCGTCTCAAACACCCCCATGGGAGCTATATAATTTATCCCCGATATCAAAAAAATAAAATAAACTTGCCTCCTATGGAATAATATGGGATCTAATGTGAAAGTTTGGTAACTCTAGCTCTTACCATCTCTGAGATCTAGGCGTTCACACGGACGGACAGACGGACAGACAGACGGACATGGGTATATCGACTTCTCTATTCACCCTGATCATATTTTAGGTAACTTTGGGGTGTCTCCGACGTCTCCTTCTATATGTAACATACATTTTCGGCTTGCACAAACTTAATATACCCTTGGACCATACGGTACAGGGTATAAAAAAATGTAATTAAAGTTGATATTATCATAATCTATATATATAAAAATGAAACCCGTTTTCCTTGGTCACGGCATCACGCGTGAATGGCTGGACCGATTTGGCTAATTTTGGTCTTGAAATGTTCGTGGAAGTCCAAGGATGGTTTAAAGTTGAGAAAATATAACAAAATTGCGACGAAAATACTAAAAAGGACAATTTGATTTTCCAATACAAATTTTTTTTTATTTAGGTTGGCATTGTGTACATTGTCAGATTAACTAATATTTTTTAGTTAATAGTTTTTGTCGAAAGGAAACACAAAATTATTAACGATTCATGTTTTGATTTCTGTGTAAAATACATATGATCAGATCAATATTTGCACATAATGCCGCCAAAAAGACGTAACATTGGTAGAAATTCGCGTAGAACTCAATTGCAATCATCCCAATGAACAGCTGAAGCTGAGGAACAACGTTCACAAAGGAATGAGTTGAATCGATTAAGAGCAGGCTCATTGTTGCCTTTCGCAGATGAAGAATATCAATTTCTACAAATATATTTCATTGGCAATTCGACCGACGAAGTTGATCGTCGGTGTGCTATCGGTAGTAACACAAAAAGATAAATAGTTGCACAATTACAACGTTTGTTTCATGAACGCAATGATTTAGTTCAATTGTTCCGAACAGCAATAGATCGAATGCCGTCCGACAATCATTATATTGTTATTCGAGCTGATAAGACGCCTATTGGTGAACACTCAAGAAGATTTAATGCTCCAACAATCGACGATGTTGCCATAGTGATTGTTGGAGAAGACTTCCAATCGCGCGACATTGTGCTTCAACGAAAAAATAATCAACTTCAACGCGTGTCAGAAACGCATCATTCCTATGATGCTTTGCAATATCCAATACTATTTTGCCATGGCGAGGATGGCTATCATTTAAATATCAAAATGATTAACCCGTCAAATGGTGAGTGAATACATATTTGAACTCAATCATAAAAGACCTCAACTTAGAGTTGCTATTTTTTTACTTTTGCTATCATTATCGCAGGTGAAGAAACAAACAAAAAAGTTAGCACCATGAACTATTTTGCATACAGATTAATGATTCAACAAAATGAAGAAAACCACCCAGCAACGCCGCGACGAATGATTCACAAAAACTTCGAAAGACCAATCATTCTGAAAATTTGATTTATCGGCTATTGCTGAAGTCACTTTATCGTTCATGGTGTCCAAATCTCCATCAAACATGTTTAAAATGTAAAGATGGCGAATGGTTGAAAATTTTATGATGAAATTAATCCATTCATCGGTTAATCGGACGATGTTTTCCAATCGTAAAGATTGCAGGTTTGGAAACATAAATGGTGGCGTGGCCGGTATTTGCTTGAAATTGTCTTCCAGAAACAAATTGAGATTTTTCACATTTTGAAAGTTTATGAGTGAAGAACGAACATCATCGTGAAAGAGATTGCATTTCCAATTTAAATTGAACGTTTCAGCTGTCGGATATTTCATGTTCAACTGCTCAAAATAATCAAAGGGCACATCCTCTTCGTCTGGCATCGACACACTTACTTATTATTCATTTTAGATCTGAACAACGTGAAAGTAAACCAAAAGAAATAACAATCAAATAAACTAAATCAAATAGTTACTATGCCATTAAAATTTGTTACCACAATTATGATGTTCTTTTCAGTTCGAGCAAATTTAATGAAATAATGATTATTTATTTGCGTTTACCACATTCAATATTCTTGCTTTAAAAAATACGATTCCTTTTCCATCAGCGACTCTCTCAAACAAATGTCAGAAGGTCGACATGCATACACAATTAAAAAATACACAAATGAAACAAACAAATTAGTATACACCATAAACTGTGTAGGATAAAGACCTAGACCGGAGCGCAGCGGAGGCCAGCTAGCTACTAATAAAAAGTATTGAATACAATATGTTTATTGTTGAATAATAATTCATTTAGGTAAAATTCCAAAAAAGGGGGGACGACCTCCTAAGGATAAAAAATTTATTATTAAAATAAATGTATTCGATTTGTTATTAATAAATTAACCAAATATTTGTTAGATATGGTATATTTTATAAATGTTAAATATAAATAATAAATAAATGATAAAAACCAATAAAATATAAAATAGATTATTCAAATATTTTCATTAATTATTATAAATTAATATTCATCCTAATTGATTAATTGAAGAAAATGCCATAAGTTTTCGTAAAGATGTTTGGTTTAATAATTACAGATAAAATAATTGTTAGTAATAATATATTATTTATATATAAATACGAAATTAACAATAAAGGACCAATTTTTTGTCAAGTTATTAATATCAATGAATTTATTTATGTTAATCCTTGTATTATATTGGTAAACCAAAAATGAAATGGAGCTGCTCCTACTTTTAAAAGTAGAGAAGATAATATAATTATAGAAATTCATAATAAATTAATTTCATTGTTTATATTAGTTTTTAGTATTAATAAAATAATAGAAAATAATATAACAATTGAGGTTAAAGCTTGAGTTAAAAAATATTTTAATTAGGATTCAGTAGGAATTAAATTATTATTATCTCTTATCAAGGGAATAAAAAATAATAAATTAATTTCTAATCCTATTCAAGCAGCTAGTCATGAATTTGATAAAATTTTAATTAATGTTCTAAAAAATACAATTTTTGAAAAGTTATTAAAAATTAAAAAGAAAAGGATTATAACATTTATTAATGTGGTATGAACCCAGTAGCTTCGTTAGCTTATCTTTTTATATTTTGGTGTACGAAGCACAAAAGTTTTTAATACTTTTAGAAATAGTTAAATTCTATTAAATTTAAATAATTAATTAAAATATTACATTAAATTAATATACCTTAAGATCAAAAAGTTTCGGGAAAGGCGTTTTTAAAAGGCCTGCCCAAAATGAATCGGTATATTTCTTTTTTTATTAGGTTGGTAGGACTGCTTTTGACATCTTGTCATAATTTGAGCTTGATACAATCATTCAAACACTTCTGGTAGGCCTGGATAGGGATGGCTTTGAGTTCCTTCTTCGAATTGTGTTTGATGATCTCAATGGTGACAAAACGCTTCCCTCTTAATGCCAATTTGAGTTTGGGGAAATTTCGGAAAACTTTTTGATCGGTATAGTACATAGCTTCTCCAAAATCATTTTGTTTTTAATTTTAAAACAGAATACTTTTATTTCCGACTTCTGGTTCCTAAAAATTTTACAAATAGCTAATTGTTAAATAAACTAAATTTATTAATTAATAAAAATAAACAAGCTAAAATTTCAAACTACAATATTTTATCATAATTATTATTAAAACCCTAAATTAACAAAATTTTTGCATCTAACTCTGTAATTTTTAATGGCTAAATTACCAAACTAACTATATTAAACAAATAATAAAAATAAACAAGCTAAAATTGTAAGTTATATTATTTTCTTATAATTTTTATAAATATTAGTATTACACTGGCCTACAAAAAAATTTTTGGTTTGGTGCAGCTTTGTCCGTATCTGTAGTCGGTAAGGTAGGTAGTATAAACTGTATTGCTGCCGCTAGATGTCGGCTGACAGCTCTGATATACCTACAATCCTTATATCAATTTTATCCGGTTTTATTCAAAAGTAGTCAAACTTATAATCACTTTTATGACATAAATAATTAAAATATATTATACAAAGTAAGTTAAGAAGTTGCACTAACGATCCTGATATATTTTGTTACATATGCGGTGAGTATGTTATGAAAGACCAACGGAAATCGATTAATGACACGGTAATTCGTTTGTATTCTTCTTACTTTGGTATTGAAATTTCTTTCTTTCTTGTGTAACTATAAGGCAGATAACTACAAAAAATTAGTCGAGGAAATGCTGCTGAACTTCAAAAATTTGGGTTGTAATATGAGCTTGAAAGTGCATTATCTCCATTGTCATATTGATCATTTTGAGCATAATTTAGGAGATTTCAGCGAAGAACAAGGTGACCGTTTCCACCATAATATAAAAACAATGGAGCACCGGTACCAAGGCAGATGGGATATTCATATGATGGCTGATTATTGTTGGGGACTCATGCGTGATTGTCCAGGACAATCTCACTCAAAGAAATCCCTGAAAAAAATTTTTTTGATGTCTAATTTCCAAATAAATTAATATTTTTTAATAAATGTATGTTTTTATTCTTTCTTAAAAACGAGAGCTGATATGAAAAATGTGACTGATATTTTCGTATCAGCTCACAATATATACCCAAAATCAGGTCTAAAATCTTAGGCACCAAAATGAGTGTAGGCCAGTGTTATTATTGTTCAAATAAAAAATAAATCAATTACTTTAAACAAAGGCTGTTTCAAAAAGGATATTTTTCTTTTCAGTTGCTAGGCTCTAAAAATTTATCAAATATTCTGAGTGGAGACATCTATGGAAAGCAACATTTTGTTGTTTCAAACCAAGTAAACAGCCTAAAACCGTTAATAAAATTCAAATATTTGAATTTCCTGGGCAAAAGAAAAAAAAATTCAATCGATTATTTTGCTAAATTTTGACTCTGAACGGATTTCAGCTACCAGGCGAACAGAAATGATAAGCAAGCAGCTGTAGAACACAATTTTGCTAAAACTGCCACTAAAAGTATGCACAATTTTCTTTATAATACATTTTTTTATGTCAAAAATTATGTAGCATACTTTTAGTTGCTAATTTAAAGTTACTTTCTGCATTTTCTGCATTTCTGTTTGCCTGGTAGTATCAGCTGCTTGGAAGACCATTTTGTATGGAAAAATTTAAACATAATTTTGTTTTTTTTTTTTAGTTGTTTTCAGATTGAAGCAGTGGTCGGCAAAAAATATACATATGCATTTTGTTTTGCGTTTGTGTTGAGGATTCTGTGCCGCTGTAACACTGGATTTTAGTTTTCATGTTTATTTTCCTTTTTTTTATTTCTACTCTGTTTTATATTTGCCAGCAATTTATATATTTCTTTTTATTCCAAAATTCCTTTTCGGCTATTACTTTGTAAGGGAAAAAAATAAATAATGCAAGTTTCATGTATTATTTAAATAGAAAAGTTTATTCAACGAAAACAAGATACAAATGTTAACTGCAAATAGCTCATAAGAATTTAATATGTGGGTATATAAATATAATATAAAATTTGTAATATAATAACTATTAAATAAAAAAATATTATTTCTTATATCTTAGGAATGTAATTTATTAGAAATTGTCCCAAAAGTTTACAAAATTATAGACAAAAAAATTATATAGGTATATATATAAATGTAATAGTAAATTTTGGAATGCGATAAATACGAATTGCAAAAATATGAATTCTAATATTTTAGGAACATTATTTATTAGATGTTCTTGGAATAGTTTAACAAATTTTATACAAAAATAAAATATGTACATAGATATGTACAACCTAATTTAAACAATAATATAAAATATAATACTGTAAGCTCATAAGCATTAATTATCTGCAAAATTAATAAGTTTTATAAACGCAATTAATCCGTATTAAATAAATAAATAATACATAGGTATTTATATAAATGTAATAGTAAATTTGTAATATAGTAAATACTTAATAGAAAAACATTAAATCTAATTTTTAAGGAATATTATTTACGTATGACTTACCAGTAAAATACGTTCAATTTAAATAACAAAATAAACCGATCTTCATAAATGTTGAAGGCAGGCAGATATAGTACCTTTTTTAATATAGAGCTGCGCTGCTCTATCCTCCTGCATAACTATGCTTAGTTTATGTACCAGGCGAACAGAAGCAACAGCAGTTAATAACACCATCAAAACTTAAGATCTGCAAATTGATTGGCCAATCAAAAGACCACCATTTTGTGTATGATTAGAGTAACGGTCGCAGTGCAACAAAGTAGGCAATAAAAATAGCTGTATCAGTGTTGTGTTACGCTAATGCAGCTTTATTCTTTACTTAGCTCCCTCATTATCTATCTCTGTCTTGCTCTCTTTGCTTAAAATTGCGTTGAGTATGAGAGTGAATGGCGCAGCTTGTCAGTGTGCCTGTTAGTGTGTTAGTATTATTTTTACTGATCCGCAATGAAATAATATTATTCTGTTGTTTCTGATCGCCTGTTAACTCGGCAAAGACGGTACAAGTAGAAAATTGTTCTAAACTTCGGCTGAATTGAGCCGAACTTATCGGCGCTGATTTTTTGTTTCGCTCCTGATGCCCGCTAGGTAGGCGCTTCTTGGGCCACACTGTGTTAGAACTTATTGCGCTGATAAGTTCGTTTCAGCGCGACCTGATAATTGTTAACATAAAATTTCGAGCCTATTTTAACTGTTTAAGCCAAAGTGATCTACCAGGCGAACAGAAACCAATAGCTAGTTGCCGCAGAAATATGAAAAATCAAAACCATTTTGTTTTTTTGCCTGCGAAAATGAAATTCCGTATGAGTGGAAATGTAGATATAACGTATTTGAGATGTTCGTATGTTTATCTTTTACACAATTTTTAACTTTTAATCTATTTGATAATATATGTATTTTAAAAGTATGATATATGTATCAAAATCTAATATCATTTGATTTTAAGTTCGTTTAGAGTTTTGTACAAGCTTGAGCTAATAAGCTTGAGATAATAAGTAATTTTTATCTGTTTGAATTAATCTGATCTACCAGGTGAACAGAAACAGATAGCAAGTAGCCGCAAAAATAAATAGTAAAGTTAATGCCTTTTGATTGGTCAATCAAAAACCCACTATTTTGTTTATGATATCAAACAGTTATTTTATTTTACAATTCTCTTTCACCGCTTTTTGTTTAAAATGGAGTTTAGTGGGAGCATGATATTAAAATAATTACAACTAGTCCACCATTTAATGGCGAAAACGTATGCTGTGAGAGTTTCTGTTCGCCTGTTACTTAGCATAGAATTTTATCTCTATTTTGTTATAATATTATTTATAATACCTATTACTGCTTTAGTTTCAAATTGTTAAGCAGTTGATTAATAACTGTTTTTAAATTGTAATCAAGCGATCAAACTGATCTACCAGGCGAACAATATTAACAGCAAGCAGCCGCAATGAAATTTAATTCGCCAATTAAAAGCTTGCCATTTTACATGATTAGCTGTAAGCAATAAAACAAATGAACAAAAAATTTAAGTGCATTCGTTTAGTGCTTTACTGCTCCAACAGCTGTTGTTGTAACTATGGCATAGATTTGTCTCTTTCTGGTTAACTGTCTTAGCTTGGATTTCAGTATGATATTGAATTTAAATATGGCGCTGCTCAGCTGATCCAGCATTTATTGAACTCATTTGGTTTATCTGTTAACGCTGCTGTTCGCCTGTTACCTTCAAAAAATGTATATAGGCAGAAATATTACGGAAGCTCAATTCCAAATTTTTGACAAACCAAACCAAATTAAAAAGGATATGAAATATTTCAAAAAGTTATTTAAGTTAAATTTTTAATTTTTTGCAAAACTTGCGTTACTCTAAGTTGGATTATGTTTGATTTTTATTATATTTTTTATAATTACCTATTGGTTTTCGAGAATTACGTTTTCGATCAAAAACTTAAATGGCTTGTAATTTATGGAGCTTAAGTTAAAAAAAGGACGAAGAGCCATCATTGCTAAATAATATATTTTTTTTATTTTGCGAAATTTTCAATGCTACAAATATTTTTATGATTTTGAAATCGCTAATCCCAGGCTCAAGACGGAATGCTCTTAAAAATCATTTTACGGAAAAAATTGGAGTGCTGCTACTGACAAAAGAATCTTGAATGGAATAAAAAAAAGACCCTCGAGTGTGGATTAATTTTACCTTGTTCTCTATAAAACAGGAATTTCCCATCTTAGGCAGCCACAAATCAGTAATAAATTTAATTCTACAAATTTATTATACTTAAGCCTTTAGTTTCAGATCCGTCACCAAAAAAGCCTAATACGGATGATCAGCGAAATAAATGCTACATTTATTTCTGAGCTGGTATTAAAACTTTTTCTATTAAATCCAAATCCTGCCGGATGTGTGCATACAAGTTAACATACTCTCAGTAAGAGTAAAAGATATAAAGATAAGCTTATTCTCAATACGTTGAGAATGAGCTTTAAGATAATTAAGTTATGCTTGGATAAGCTTTGATCTTTATTTAGAGTCGGAAAGCTTGAATTAGAGTTATTAGAATATGTTAAGCTTGACTTACATTCAGTCTTAATCTAGAATTTAAAATGAAAGAAACAAAAAATAAATAAAGATAAAAACCAACTCATAAGATTAATATGTTAAATAAAAATAAAATCCAAAACAAAAAACCTTTTCAAAACCACTTTTTTTAAATTTTTAAAGTAGAAGATTTATATTTCCGTCTTCTGGTTGTTAAAAAATTGATCAAATAAAAAAGTCTAATAAACAGGCTAAAATTGTAAATTACAATATTTTATTATAGTTTTTATATTATAATTGTTGTTTAAATAAAAATGAAATAAATTACCATTAAACAAAGGCTGTTTTTTGTTTTTCAAAAAGGATATTTTGTTTCAGTTGCTGGGCTCTAAAAATATATCAAATAAGCTGGATGGAAAGAAAACTAATAAACGGCCTAAGATCGTTACTCAAATTATAAATTGAATTTCTGAGCATTTGGCAAACAAAATTTTTAATCGATTTTAGCTCAAAATTTTGACTCTGAATGGATTTTAGCTATCAGGCGAACAGAAATCATAAGCAAGCAGCTGCAGAAAAAAATTTCTCCTAAAACTTTCACTAAAAGTATGGTACACTTTTTGAAAAATATAAATTTTTATGTAAAAATAATATTCCATTTTTTTAGTTGCTAATTTTAAGTTCCTTTCTGCATTTTCTGAATTTCTGTTCGCCTGGTAGTATCAACTGGCTTCAAGACCATTTTGTATAGAAAAAATTAGAAAAAAATATTTTTTTTACTTTTTTAGTTGTTTTCAGATTAAAGTTATGGGCGGCAACATACACATAAGCATTTTGATTGCGTTTGTATTAAGGATTCTTTGCCGTATTAAACTGGATTAAAGTTTTTATGTTTATTTTACTTTCCTTTTCTTCTTTCAAATTCTGTTTTATGTTTTCCAGAAATTTATTTATATTTTTTAATCCAAAAGTTCTTCTCGGCAGTAGCTTTTTATAGGAAAAAATAAATAATGCAAGTTTAATTGATTATTTAAGTAGAAAAGTTTATTCAGCGAAAATAAGATACAAAGTGTTACCTTAAAATGGTAGTTAAATAATAATAGTAAATTATGTAATATATTAAAAAATAAATGCAAGATTATTAATTATAATATTTAAGGAATATAAATTATTAGAAATTGTTACAATAGTAGTTTAAAAAATTATGTGCATAAATAAAAAAAAAAAGTAAATAGAATATGTTATTATATATATTATTGCAAAATTCTGGAACATCCAGCTAAATGGTGACACATCTGGCTGATTGGGTGTAAAAATGTGCTGCGACCCAAGTGGATTGTTTTGTAACCCCTTCACGACTCAGAGCCCTCCTAAAAATCCTATGGCCTGCATGTATGCAGTATTTTGTTTGGACTTATAGTAACAACGATATCCGGTGGGAGAACGTACATGCCCAGGAGCTTGTTTCTTCCATGCAAAGAAGTTTCTTCCTCCATGTTAAAGAAGCGACCTAGTTCACTATCCGCTACGCCAATTGTGTTTAAGTGACTGCGGAGCCTACAATGTCCCTTCAGAAGGCCCTTCAGGATTCTCACGGTGTTCTTCCCGTGAGTTATCATGACTTTTTTTGACTGTTTAAGTCCTGGCTTCTGTTCCCAATGAAACATTTATTTGTTATTCACCTCTTTTCTCAGTAGGTCCCATACCACGTGGTTATCAATCCCATAGTGTGCTGTACCGGTCCTTGCAACTTTTTCCGCCAGCTCATTTACAAAAATGTTGTTATATTCTGAAACCCATCTAATAGTGAGCTTATTCCTGGATCCTAAGTTAACCAGTGACTTTCTCACTTCTTTGATTAGTGAGTGATCCATTTGTCTTCCACTTTATTTAATTTGGTTTCATAGGGTGAACAGCCTCAAGAGAGGTCCAAGCCCATTTTGTGCCGAGTTTGGTATTAAACTATTGATTGAACCTATACTTAAGATGCAACTGTGAAAAATCATGGTACTCCGAATTAACATTGTAAAAGAATAAAAACAAAATAAATTTACCTAATAGTTGCCCGAAAACGAAGTAGGCCCGTTATAAGATTTTTTAAACCAAGTAGGCCTGTTCAAAAATTTTACAAACTGTCAAAGTTGCTACCTAAAATCGAATTTCCACAGAGCTCAGTTTAAGTTTGCTACTCGTTCGGAACACATCTAAATATTACAAAATTCAAAATTAATCGTGAAAACTAAAAATAATAATTTTTAGTAAAACTTATACACTGACAAAAAAAAAAACACAAATGGGTAAGTAAAAAATTATAATTAACATGGAGTCACTCTGTGATCTTAGCCAATTGGAATACTTTGATATCAGCCATTGCGATAAAGTGACAAACAACTTGGTAGTTCGTCTGGTAATTTCTTGTCAAAATCTATTTCAAATTTTTCTGACCTCTTGCGACAAACTAGACGATGGACTAGTCTACGAAATTATTGAGAAGATTCAACTTAATTTTCCGATAAGGATTTGCCTGCATCGATAACAACTTGCATAAAAGTCAATAAGATATTTGCCGGAAATATTCTTGTATTTTTGCGGGATGCATCAAAAAGCGTTATCATCCAAGACTCGAATGCTATTTAGCAGAAATCAATAAGAATGGTTAAGATTTTATGTGTGACGATTTGCTCACGAAAATCAATTCAAACGTTTTGGAAACATCACATACCTTCATTGTAAGCGCTTTTTATCCTCACGTGTACGCGTTGAAGCGTCTAGTCTAGTCGGAAAATTTAGTTGAATCTTCTCAATAATTTCGTAGACTAGTGCATCGTCTACTTTGTCGCAAGAGGTCAGACAAATTAGACATAGATTTTGACAAGAAATTACCAGACGAACTACCAAGTTGTTTGTCACTTTATCGCAATGGCTGATATCAAAGTATTCCAATTGGCTAAGATCACAGAGTGACTCCATGTCTTTTTCAGAAAAATGTTGGCTTCGGGGTAGTTTAAGGAATTGCAGTGCGCAATTGCATATGAAAAGGTAAGCAACAAAAATTTTTTTTCTATGCTGTATAACTATTTTAACAATTGACATTTTACTTCAGAAACATAAACATAAACAGAATTTTCGATTTACGTTAATACCAAGGATGACATAAGTACCCATAAATCTAGATTATCGATGAGTGGTACCGCGCCAGAGCACTGGAGGACCCAGCCCGCGAGGACTCGTGCGAGGGGCGTTTGTAGATGGATTATGATGTAAAAAACTTAATGGTGACAAAATAGAACGAGCTTCATATTTATTCTTCAAGTTAAGCTGTTTTAATTGAAATCTGATTTTGGGCCGAATATCCATCGCCAGGCTGTACTTGATCGTGATTCTACTGCTCCCTCTTCGGAACTTTCATTATCCTCTCCGTGATTTTCATAAGGAACAGGGCCTGCTGGTTGCCCGTTAGAAGATCCTCCATTCTGCTCATTATTAAATCCAGACTGGAAATTGTCTGTGTTTACTCCAATATCGACAGATCCAACAGCAGCAGCGTTAGAGGGTCTGCCATTAGGAACAGGACCTGCTGGTTGCCCGTTAGAAAATCCTCCATTCTGCTCATAATGAAGTCCTGACCAGAAGCTATCTGTGTTTACTCCAATATCGACAGATCCAACAGCAGCAGCGTTAGAGGGTCTGCCATTAGGAACAGGACCTGCTGGTTGCCCGTTAGAAAATCTTCCATTCTGCTCATAATGAAGTCCTGACCAGAAGCTATCTGTGTTTACTCCAATATCGACAGATCCAACAGCAGCAGCGTTAGAGGGTCTACCATTAGGAACAGGACCTGCTGGTTGCCCGTTTGAAAATCCTCCATTCTGCTCATAATGAAGTCCTGACCAGAAGCTATCTGTGTTTACTCCAATATTGACAGATCCAACAGCAGCAGCGTTAGAGGGTCTGCCATTAGGAACAGGAACTGCTGGTTGCCCGTTAGAAAATCCTCCATTCTGCTCATAATGAAGTCCTGACCAGAAGCTATCTGTGTTTACTCCAATATCGACAGATCCAACAACAGCAGCGTTAGAGGGTCTACCATTAAGAACAGGACCTGCTGGTTGCCCGTTTGAAAATCCTCCATTCTGCTCATAATGAAGTCCTGACCAGAAGCTATCTGTGTTTACTCCAATATTGACAGATCCAACAGCAGCAGCGTTAGAGGGTCTGCCATTAGGAACAGGACTTGCTGGTTGCCCGTTAGAAAATCCTCCATTCTGCTCATAATGAAGTCCTGACCAGAAGCTATCTGTGTTTACTCCAATATCGACAGATCCAACAGCAGCAGCGTTAGAGGGTCTGCCATTAGGAACAGGACCAGCTGGTTGCCCGTTAGAAAATCCTCCATTCTGCTCATAATGAAGTCCTGACCAGAAGCTATCTGTGTTTACTTCAATATCGACAGATCCAACAGCAGCAGCGTTAGAGGGTCTGCCATTAGGAACAGGACCTGCTGGTTGCCCGTTAGAAAGTCCTCCATTCTGCTCATAATGAAGTCCTGACCAGAAGCTATCTGTGTTTACTCCAATATTGACAGATCCAACAGCAGCAGCGTTAGAGGGTCTGCCATTAGGAACAGGACCTGCTGGTTGCCCGTTAGAAAATCCTCCATTCTGCTCATAATGAAGTCCTGACCAGAAGCTATCTGTGTTTACTCCAATATCGACAGATCCAACAGCAGCAGCGTTAGAGGGTCTGCCATTAGGAACAGGACCTGCTGGTTGCCCGTTAGAAAATCCTCCATTCTGCTCATAATTAAGTCCTGACCAGAAGCTATCTGTGTTTACTCCAATATTGACAGATCCAACAGCAGCAGCGTTAGAGGGTCTGCCATTAGGAACAGGATCTGCTGGTTGCCCGTTAGATTCTGATAGTGATCCGAAAAGCAGCAGGAGCTTCAGCCTGTACATTGTGCCCCTGGTTATAATGTAATTGTAACTCATTCTAACCAACCCAACTTAACTAGCCTTACCGAATTTCCCACATCACAAAGCCTAACCGAAACGTTTTTGCGTTGGCTTTATAGCGAATCATCCCTGCAGATATGTTTGCGCCCTGCGATCTAGCTTGGCACCAAACTTTGCAATTTTTCTGAAAAACAATCTCCGCCATTTTTGCAAACATCAAAGGCTTAGGACACACTTTGTAATAAACCCACTAAGTCTTCGGTGGTTCGCGGGTTCCTTGACAGAGTTGCCACCCCAAAAATAAAAAAACACACCATTCCCTTAACCAATTTAAACACAGTAGCCCTGTCGCTGGATATGTATCCGTGGAACTATATCAATGTCGCCGTCGTGCTGCCAACGAAGGCAGGATCTACAATTTTTGCAAAGATCAAAGACTAAGAGACGCTTTGTGATGAACCCGTTTTCAAACAGACTTAACATAGTAACCCTGCTAAGCATTTTTGGATATGTCAAAGTTTTTCATTTTAAATCGAATTTCTTCGGAGCTCAGTATACGTTTCGACTTTGATGCAAGCAGACCTAAATTATAAAAAGTAAAAATTTTAAGTTTAAACATTTTTCACATACAATGACAAACTGAAGTAAGTACAAAAGAAATTTATTTGGAACAAGTACTAACGTTTAATATTTTAAGGTGGAATCACACTGCAAGAAACTGAAAACATTTTATTTGTTCGTTTGACTATACAAATATAACAAAATCGAAGATGGTACCGCGCAACCCCCATGGAGGGCATCAACCGGAGGCGTGAAGATTTGCATTCGTTCGATTTTGTTGCAGACATGTACCTTATCCCGGATGTAACACACCACACACCACAGATACTAGACACAGATACAAAATGGCAAATAGCAGACGGCCATAAACTTATACGCATATTACAATAAAAAGTATCCTTTCGCCTCAATTTTGTTGGACTTGATTTTATTTTTGCAAGTTTCGGGATGTCTGTTGTGATCAGGTTAGGTTAGGTTGTATAGGCAGCTCTGATAGTGACTGCGATCTACCAGAGACCATGAGGTCCATTGCGTTACCTAATTAAAAGAAGGGAAGGAATAAAGTTTACAGCTCCTTATTAAAAATAAATTGAAGAAATACCTGCTAAGTGTAATGAAAAAATGGCTAAATCAACTGAAGCTCCTTGAGTAATTTCAGAAGATAAAGGAGCATACAGGGTCCAGCACTCGAAGTGCAACCAATTAAAAAGGCCATAAATTCATTTTGGAAAATTACCTTTACTCAATTCAAGGTACAAAATGTGTAAAAATAATACGAAATTTAGAAACAATTTACTTTCGCTCAATATGGCCACCTTTTGCCTTCACTATGGCCTTGAGACGGTCCAAAAATGAATCGCAAGCTGCCCGAATGTGACTTGCAGGTATTTTGGCCCACTCGTGGACAATGGCTTTTTTCAGCGCCTCGAGACTGTTGTATCTTTTAGTTCGGACCTTGCTCTCCAAAATGGCCCAAAGAGAATAATCCATCGGATTCGCGTCTGGCGAATTCGAGAGCCATTGTGTGGACGTTATGAAGTTCGGAACGTTGTTTTTCAGCCATTCTTGGTTCACTCGAGCTTTGTGAGACGGTGCCGAGTCCTGTTGAAACGTCCATGGTCTGCCACCGAAATGTTTGTCTGCCCACGGCTTCAAAGCAACCTCCAGAATACTTTCCCGATAATATTGCGCATTAACCTTGACATCTGCGGTAACAGCGGCCCAAACCATTTTCTGTGGCGGGTGCTGCCTCCTGGTGGCCAATCGATGACTCAAATTCTCGTATGAACGGTCCCTCAAGTAAACCCTATCGTTTTGAGAGTTTTTCTCGTCAGAAAACACAATGTTCGGCAATTGACCGCTTTCGGCCAAGCGAAGTCCTTTATACCAAAGCGCTTATCATAACCTCGGGTAGCGATTGAGCCAAGTCCGTCCGTCCAAATCAGTGGCGAAGCGAGAGCGTTGAATGTGGGGGGTGATGAGCCTCAAAATGCCGACTCGATTCAACAAATTACCGACAAATAACCGATTCTGAATTTTATTTCTCGAATATTGCGTGAAATATCCGAGATTTGCCAACTGATGTCACACCCCCGCAACCCCACCTCGCTACGCCTCGGTGACTAGAAGAGCTAGAAACACCAAACGTTTTTTGAATCATGTCAATATCTTTCCCCTATCCCACGCAGTAGACTTTTCACATTTTTTGGGCATACCGTTTAATATTTTCATCTGAAATTTAACATAGTGATGCGTTATGGTTCCACGCATGTGTGTCTCAAAATGTTTGTAAACAAAATCGGACAAATACAGCAAAAGCTATAGTCAAAAATATACAAACTGCTTCAATATTTGATTCTACCTAATTATGGTTACAAGTGATCTCGAGTAACAATTTTTGGTAAGCTGATTCATGTGGCTCCAACGAACAAATTTACATCTAAATTTTATCGATGCGGACACCCCAATCCCCGCAATCGATTTACCGTGTTACCGGTAGACTATATCATATAGCTCACATAGGACGAATCGGTCCAAAAAAAACGTTTTTTATACAAAATTCATTGGGTTTCGTTTATATGTAAATATATTTGAACTAAATTCGTTATTCAGATCTTTTTTCAGGTATTTAAGCACTGTGTCAAATTTGATCGAAATCGGTTGACTTTATCATACATATACTCTCATAGAACGATCGTTCAAAAATAAAATTTTTGTTTAAAAATTCTTCTGTTTTTGGTTTTTTATGAAGGAACCGGATTTTATTGCAAGCTAGTGGTACAAGGTATCCCAAAGTCGTCCGCGCCCGACTTTACGTACGCTATTTTTTTACTCTCTATTTCACGATTTCCACCGACCAAAGTTGTTTCCCTCAGTTTGCTTAATCAGCTTTTAATGTGGATGGTGGCAAGGTATACTTGTACAAGGTAGAGTAATGCTGCCGGCGTCATTACCAATTTTAGTGAGAGCTAGAAAAAGCGAGAGAGTGCTCTGCATTAAGTTTGCCATTATACCATGTATAAGTATACCTTGGAGCTGCTATTGATCTGTTAAAAGAAGTCAACGTCGCACAGTGGGCTTGCGTGCCACAAAAAAAACATTGCAAAAATCATACTTTCTAAGCCAATTGCGATATTTTTATGAAGTAAATTCGATTGAAAGAAAAATCTTAAGGCTTTATAATAAGTATTCATGAATGGTGATACGAATTCTGAGAGCTGCGCAATACTATTGGGGAAGTTTGGACTTTGTTGACCGTGCAATATTTGACATTGAAAAATGTGTACATATTTTAGGCAGTAAAAATCTTATACAAAAAAGGAAATCGAGGAATGGTACCACGCAACCGCGTTTGAGTGCCCTGACCGCCACTGCGTGACTCACGCGGTCGGCGTGCAGCTTCGCATTTGTTCGATTTTGTTACAATAAACAATTACAGATGACACATAAGGAGAACCAGCAGCAGTTCCGATAAATAATAAGCTGAACTTATATTTTTTAAGTATAATACTCAATTTTGGCGGTTAAGTAAAAGCTGTGGAGGCTTTTCCAAGTGCAACAATGGGTCTATCTTCGAGCAGAGTCACCTTAAACTAGACGCTTCAAAGCGTTTATGTGAGGATAAAAAGCCCTTACAATGATGATTTGTGATAATGTTTCCAAAACGTATAAACGATTTTCGAGAGCATGTCGTCAGACATAAAATCAAGGACATTCTTATTATTGATTTCTTCCAAATAGCATTCCAGTCCCAACAGGTCCGCTGATGAAATAATACTCAATATATTACAAATGTCACCTGAAGAAGACGACAAATCTTGACTTGATCCTTTTTGTTACCGTATATATTCAGTTGTAGTGACTGGTCGTATAAATATGAATATTGTATTTATACATATTTTTTAAAAACTAAATAAAAACCACTCAACCACAGAATTTGTCAGACATAACCTAATTTTTTGGTATAATAAAAGGATGCAAGAGTTGTAGAAAGTTAGACAAGACCTAAAATATGTTGAATCAGCTCAGATGAGAGAAGCACGAAAAAGAGGTCGTTGACAAGATGCGCAAATTGCCGTGGACAGAAGAAGACTTTCCTTGTCAGCACTACTCAACTTTGATCATAGCTCTTCTTCCAGATCGAATTTCTTAACTCAAAAAGAGGTGCGTAAATCACTAAAACTTCCAATGTGACCTTCATAAAAATTTGGAGTCTAGCTTGTTTTCAATTAGAGAAGCAGTAAGTCAGGGCTACCCATATCTTCCAGCGAAAATGGTATCCAAATTATATTTAATATTTTTTGTTATTTATGCGTCTAATATACAAAGAATGTCATCAATCAGGAAAAAAAAAGTTACGAGATGACATTGACAGTACTCAATGGAGTACCACGAGAGACATCCTAAGACTAGAGGTGGAGAACTATCGATAGTACTATCGGCTCTATCGATGGTTGAGCACTATCGAGCTACCATCGATAGCATCCAGACATTTACGATAGTGCCGATAGTGCTATCGATAGTTCTCCGATAGTTTTCACATCACCAAATAGTACAATTTGCGAGTTTATTTGTGGCGTTTGCTATAAAAATATTTTTTTTAAACATCTTGATTATTGTTGTCTGCACTTTATTCTTATTAATGTTTATTATAATAGCCGTCTCATGAAGCTTTTTCAGAAATAGGAAAAAAAGCTTACAATGCTATATTTCTTAGTGTTGCAAAAATCGAGGAATTGCTTGTATCGAGTGTTGCGATTACCGAGTTCATACTGTAGCTATGAAGTATTTTGACTTTGTGTCGAATTTAAGGAAAACGTCGAATCTCCCTCACACTCAGTGTATCGAGTGCTGAAAAGCAGGCATGTAAGGAGCACCCCTTTAAATTTGCACGATCATCTGAAAAGATTCCGCCCTGGCTTGCAAAATCATGTCCCAGATTCCAGCACTCAAGCTGCAGGTATTTCGGCGGATATTGACAATATCGCATCGACAAGCGGCAGTTGTAGATCGTCGATGCATTCTGTAGCTTCGTCTAATTGTTTCGGAGAGGCGAACCAGGCTCAAGGAAGCAAATGTAAACATTCTTTAATTCTTGAACCAAAACTTTTGGATCAAAAAACATGAATAACGTATATGCATTTTCTTGTTTAAAAATTTAACAAACTAAATGTAAAACCAAATATGTTTAATATTGTGGACGGGACTATCGTCGACTATCGATAGTACTATCGCCAACTATCGATGGTTGTGAAACTACTATCGTCGACTATCGATGGCGCCGACTATCGATAGTTCTCCACCTCTACCTAAGACTATTGTGAATCTTGCTGCTATAAAGTAAATCAAAGTTCAACAAAAATTCTGTGGTTGCGGTTTTTATTTATTTTTTAGAAAATATATGTATATACATGCAATGTTTCCACATTTGGATGAATATTTGACGGATACAATGTTGCGCAATGTATGCAAGGAGCTGCCGCATTCGGATACAGTTTTTAAATGCCGCAGTGGACATCTGCCAAGTGATGTTTGTTATTCGCGCATAAAAGTTTATGGATTCAAGGATAGCCTCGAGTCTATTTAGTGCCTTTGGCGACTCCCTTTGAGCATAACCAATTAAAGTCTGAAATTGTAGCTCAGATATTTGGTCACAATCTCGATACTGCGCTGGCAATAATATTCAGAGGGATTAGAACTGCATCCAATAGATCAAGACATTCTCAAGCGCATTGTGCCACCTTTGCTACGGCCAACTAATCCGGAAATATGTCAAGAACTGGCATTGGACGCGACTAACCTTTCCATAATTGCTGAAAATGTGCCGCTAGAGACCTTGGAACAACTCTATATAGCTGTATTCATCCAAATATGTAATTATTTTAACATGGCGCTGGAGATATACATAATGTTACGCATTTGTATGGCCGAGGTTTTTAAAACTTAAAAGGAAATATCAAAGAAACAGAAACTGCGTCTCTCGTATGGAACAGGTTTTTCAATGGATCTTCTGGTTATTTTGTTTTTTTTTTTTGTTACAGAACTATTGATATGCATATAAATCAATTGTTTTATCGTATGTAATAAGATCTTAAAATAAAATATCAATCATTAATTTGGTTCTAGAACTACAAAAAAAATTGTTTGCTTACCGTTTAAATATTATAATTAAATGTTTCGCGTAAAATTCTGACATTTAACATTAAACATTTACAATTTTTTTTTTTAAATGAAAACTTTGAATTTTGAAATATTTATTTAATTAGATGTGTGCCGAACGAATTCACAACTTAGACTGAGCTCTCCAGAAATTCGATTTAAAGCTACGACTTTGACATTTGGAAAAGAAACAAACCAGGGCTACTATGTTAAAATTATTTCGTTAAAAGCTTGCTTTGTTTTCTATTTATTTGTTATGCGAATTTGTAGCGCCTTGGTACATTTTGAGAAACTAGATCAGATGAGCGAAACACGAGAAAGATATCACTGATAAAATGCGCGAATTGCCGTGAACAGCAAGGCAGAGAAGACTTTCTTCAAAAGCGTTGACATCGCTTGGCTCTAAATGAGGCTGCTTAAGTCATATCGCATATTTGCCTTCAGATCTTATCACTTAGTTATGCGAGAGGCAAGCCATACGTGATTTCTCATAGCTTGTCGAGCAGTCAGTCCAGCACCACTCAACTTTGATCATAGATCTTCCTCCAGATCGAATTTCTTATCTCAAAAAGAGGTGCGTGACGAAACGCGTGAATCGCTAAAACTTCCAGTCTCGAGGCCAGATTGTTTTCAATAAGATAAGCTGTAAGTCTAGCGCTACCCATATTGAACTTTTCTTCCAAAGAAAATTATGCCCAAATTATGTTTAATATTTGTTGTCATGTGAATATCCATCTTATCAGGAAAACAAAAGTTACGAGATGATATGGGCAGAACTCAAATGAGTACCACAAGAGATATCCTGAGACTTCTGTTAATCTTACTGCTATAAAGTAAATCAAATTTCAACAAAAATTCTGTGGTTGCGATTTTTATTTATAGTTTATAAAATATACTTATATGCAATGTTTGCACATTAACATGAACCCTTGCAGCTAGTCCTTAATTATTGTTTTTAATAAATATAATTCATGTCAATTTTTTAAGACGCTCTTTGTTGGCCGGGAGCATTGCAGAAAAAACAGGCTCGAATGAATAAGCCCAAGAACAAAATCCTTTATACAAAATAATCAAGACAAATTCCCCGTCAAGATTTGTCGTCTTCTTAAGGTGACTCTTGTCATGTATTGGCTGCATTGTCGTATGTTGCTATAGCCAAACAAACACAAGTCGGCACAGTTAAAGCATTTGGAAATCCTTGGTATTGAAAACGCTATCTCTTGCAGAATGCTGCAACAAATGAATCAACCAGGCGCACTGCAATTCCTTAAAATACCCCGAAGCCAAAATTTTTCTGAAAAAGACATGGAGTCACTCTGTGATCTTAGCCAATTGGAATACTTTGATATCAGCCATTGCGATAAAGTGACAAACAACTTGGTAGTTCGTCTGGTAATTTCTTGTCAAAATCTATGTCAAATTTGTCTGACCTCTTGCGACAAAATAGACGATGCACTAGTCTACGAAATTATTGAGAAATAATAATAAATTATTGCAATGTCACTGTGTGATCTTAGCCAATTGGAATACTTTGATATCAGCCATTGCGATAAAGTGACAAACAACTTGGTAGTTCGTCTGGTAATTTCTTGTCAAAATCTATGTCAAATTTGTCTGACCTCTTGCGACAAAATAGACGATGCACTAGTCTTCGAAATTATTGAGAAATAATAATAAATTATTGCAATGTCACTGTGTGATCTTAGCCAATTGGAATACTTTGATATCAGCCATTGCGATAAAGTGACAAACAACTTGGTAGTTCGTCTGGTAATTTCTTGTCAAAATCTATGTCTAATTTGTCTGACCTCTTGCAACAAAGTAGACGATGCACTAGTCTACGAAATTATTGAGAAATAATAATAAATTATTGCAATGTCACTCTGTGATCTTAGCCAATTGGAATACTTAGATATCAGCCATTGCGATAAAGTGACAAACACCTTGGTAGTAATATAAACAGTAACAATAACAATATAACAACTAAAACGAGATAAACAATTTTAATATCTATGTAAGAAGTTGCGTCTTAACACAACTACTGTTTGAACGAGTTGTGAATTATAAGCTGCCCTAAGACTTAACGTAACCATATTTTTTATTTTTAGAATTTTTATTGGTTACAAAGAATTTTGTAGTGCTATAGAAGCTATGAAATACCCTGGACCAATGACGTATTTATAGGTCTTAGCAAAGTGACTCAAATTTGACAATTTTTGGCTATAACAACCGAAGTTCGTAAAAGATTGTGTAGGCGGAAAAAGCAGCTTGATGAACACGTTGGAGTCTGCCCTAAAGTTACCTAAAGTATAAGCAGAGTGATTTGAGTTGCTCTCGGGGATGATAAGAGAGGGCTACACCAACAAAACTTTCTCGTGAGAAATGTGAAGGAAGATTTATTTGGTTAGGTTGTGAGATGTTGGGGAATCATTTTTGCTTCTGACATAACTTGGAAATGATTTGGGTCGGGGGCGCAAAAAAAAAAGGAGGCCGGCTAGCAACGAAGTATTCCTACCAAAATGTATCCTTGAGAAACATTGTAACTTAATAAGCTCACAATAAACATCATTTGAAAGTGTTTATTATGACTACTCCGTTTGGGTCGCAAATTATTTATAAAGGTGTGTACGATGAAAGAAGACAAAGATGGACTTCAGCAGATTAATATCCGCTCAAGAGCCAGGCACAATTTGATGCGTAGTTTTGTTTCAAAACGATTTCAAGGCTTCTTAACTTTGTTTATTGATTTGACAGAGTTACCAACCACAGCCCATTCCCTGAAAAAGGATTAAACATAGTAGCCCGGTTCAACATTTTTGGAAGTGTCAAAGTCGTAACTTTAAATCGAATTTCTACAGAGCTCAGTCTACGTCTTGACCGCGTTCGGAACACATCTAAATATTACAAATTCTAAATTAAAAGTTAAATCTAAAAATTGTACAATCCCTCATAAGCTGGAGGAACGCTTCACCTATTGGAGATCGACATGATAGACGATAAAACATTAACTGATTTACATGCATATCAATAGTTCTGTAAAAAAAAAAAAAACAAAAAACCAGAAGATCCATTGAAAAACCTGTTCCACACGAGAGACGCGATTTCTGTTTCTTTGATATTTCTTCTTAAGTTTTAACAACCTCGTCCATACTACACACATGCGTAACATTATGTAAATATCCAGCGCCATGGAAAAATTATTATATATTTGGGTGAACACAGCTATATAGAGTTGTTCCAAGGTCTCCAGCGGCACACCTTCAGCAATTATGGAAAGGTAAGTCGCGTCAAATGCCATTTCTTGACATATTTCCGGATTAGATGGCCGTAGCAAAGCTGGCACAATGCGCTTGAGAATGGTTTGATCTATTGAATGCAGTTCTGATACCTCTGTGAGTATTATTGCCAGCGCAGTATCGAGATTGTGACCAAATATCTGAGCTACAATTTCAGATTTTAAGTAGTTACGCTCCAAGGAGTCGCCTAAGGCACTAACTAGACTGGAGGATTTCCTTGAATCCATATACTTGAATGCGCGAATAACAAACATCACATAGCAGATGTCCACTGCGACATTTAAAAGCTGTATCCGGATGCGGCAGCTCCTTGCATACATTGCACAACATTGTATCCGTCAAATCTTCCAAACGCCGTCTTTTAGTAGGACTCAGCTGGTCATCATGGCTCTCTGAGTTCGATATTCTCAATAATAAATCCAATGTGCCACATTTACATGAAATACTTTTTTTTTTGATACACTGACTACGTACGTGAGTATGTGTTTTTTTTTTAATTATAATTAACGTTAGATCTTTTAGGCAGTGAAAGTCCTTTCCAAGAAACAAAATCGATGAGTCACGCTACCGCGTTTGAGGGTCCAGACCGCCACTGCGTGACTCACGTTGGCAGTTGGCATCGGTTCAATATTGTTACACTAAACATATACAAAGGAAGGAGAACCAGCAGCAGTCCCGATAAATAAATGGTTGAACTTATATTTTTTAAATATTTCATAAGGACCAGCTGCAATGGATCATGTTATATATTTTATAAAAACTAAATAAACACGGTAACCACAGATTTTTGTTGAACTTTAACTTACTTTATGGCACTAAGATTCACAGTAGTCTCAGGATGTCTCTCGTGGTACTCATTTGAGCAATGTCAATAGATGGACATTCTTTGTATATTAGACGCATATATAACAAAAAATATTGAACATAATTTGGACAGTAAAAATATCATCTATATGTTTGCAAAACTAAAGTCAACGTTAACTCCTACGCTTCAATAAAATAGGAATATGATGATGGTAGGCGTTGAAACGGGGCATCATAGGCAATATGATTCAGAGGTTGCATGTTTCTCATCACGATTTCTGCCGCTAAGGAGCTATGGTTCTGTAATAATTTCTTCTATAAAGTTTTGATCAAAGTACTTTCGTTGCCATATATTTCTATACCCTAACCCTAGTTTATTCATTCCAAGAGTAAGATCAGAGATCAAGAGTCTTCAAAGTACCAAGCTATTCGGCATGATGCGTGTCCTGAGATTAAAAAGGAACGGAACTCAGAAAAGAAACCCCTATGAAGCTTTAATGCGGTTCTTAATATACGTGCAAAGATTTTTTAAATTGCAAAAAATCGAAATTTCTGCATCGAATTCGATCCGGTTACTTTTATAGTATTGATGTAAATCGAAGTTCATCTACGTGCTAAGATATCGACATAAATCTACAAGCATGCTGCGAAAAAGTTTGGGTCCTCACCTCAGAACAAAGCTTTACGTGATCCACTGCCACATTATGAAAGATTTTGATGAACTGCTTAATGAACGCGGAATTCCTAAAATCCGAGTAATTCCCGATAATCCCCAATTTCCACAGTTTTCATCGTATTGGAAATGCAATAGTCGGAGTAAGATATGGACATGACTCTAATTGGATCTACATGACGATAAAGCGCATCTAGCGATAAAATTTTGACTCCCTAACTCTCATAGTCTCTGAGCTGCTTTTGCTGATACGACCAGATTGAAATACTCCACTCGGCTGTTCCTCCTGTTCATAATAGCCTTGTGGGTAAAAAACTAGCTAGGTAGATAGAAGATACTTTTATCCTAATTCTACGCCAAAATTATTGCATACTCATCGCTCATAAGATCTAAAGTAAAATTTTGGTATGCAGCATCATCAAAAGTAATTCCAAAAAAAGAGTTCACACTACCTAAAAGTATTATTTTTTTAAGAAAAGAGTACCAAGGTGCTACAAATTAGCATTACGAATAAAGACAAATCAAAGCTGGCTCGATGACCGAAATTCTAAATTCCATGTGCATGTTTGAGGACCCTTCGGGCGCGACTCGCATAGAGGCGTGGTGATTGGTGTTCGGTCGAAATCGGATTAATTCTGATTACGTCGCAAACAAACGCAAATACAATGGATAGAAAAATTATTGGCACAACTATAGATCACGACTGCAAATAAAATAAGTAAATCAACCAATTTCAATTATTACATTTGTTTTTACGATTTAGAATCTTCTACACCCTCGTCAATTCCTTTATATTATTTATGTGCCATAATGTCCAGAATATTCTTATAATTTTTCTTGGTTACTAAGAATTTGGGAGTACTACAATAGTGTCTTCTCGACTATAGATTAACCTGAACTAATGTGGTTTTTATTGGTCTTAGCAAAGTGACTCAAATTTGATAATTTTTGACAAAAACTCCCGAAGTTGCTATAGGATTTGAATAAAGAGAAGATGCTTATCAGCGAGTTTTAACTTATTTCTTGGGAAGGGTTTGAAGTAATTAGTAAAGACTAAAAAGACATTGTGTGTTTCAGTCTACCAGTTTTGGTGATTATTTCGGTGCAGTTAATTGTGAAGGAGTCTAGGAAAGTCACTTTTTATACCCTTTATCCAAGGAGGTACAGAAGGACTTTAAAGTTTGTGCAAGCAGAAAAAACAGCAGTCGGCCCCTAAGCTACCTAAAATATAAGCAGAGTGATTAGATCACTCTGTCTGTCAATCCCTGAGAAACCCTATATCTCGGGGATGATAAAAGCTGCACCAACCAAACTTTCTCATAAGAAATGCGCGATGTTGGGGAAGCTATTTCCGGAAAGGGCCAGTGGGAGACAATTCAGTCAAATCAAAGCACTTTTACGGGCGCCAACACTCGTCAAACCAACAACGCTTGATATTTTCATTTTATTTCATAGGCGGGTCTTCTGTTGCGATGACATTGACAGAACCAAAATGAGTACCACGAAAGACATCCTGAGATATTCCTTCGGTAGTTGCTGGACAGCCATATTTTACTTTATATCAGGTTTCAATGAAGCTTCCTTCTTGAAGTTGTCCAATTCAGTAGTAATAACTGCTCAGCAGATGATGAGCAACAAATTCCAACATATGCAGAATTCCACAGCTCAAAACAAAAACAAATGATGAATCTGGTTGCATATTTAATGGCATCCTGATCAGAACTCGGACAACAGAAACCCCTCCGCATAATTCTAAAAAGCAAGGGATACCAAATGCATCAAGGAAATGTATAAATGTAGGGAAATAATGTTTATAGACAGTCGGTAGATGTCATATCCTGAGGTTTTTCTAATTCTAATTTCTTATGTTAAATGCAAACCCACACAATTTTATTGAAATTGGACCATTTAATGAAGATTTTTAAAAAATCGTTTGATGAGCAATGCTGAAATTTTTATATTTACCTACAAATTTAATCCATTTCCTTCCAATAAATATTATAAAAATTAACAATAATTTTTTCGTTTTATTTTTTTTAACATCGTTCCACTAAATCGATTTGATTTAAATTCACACCATATAAAGAACGTATTGTTGATATCGTGATTGACATATTTAAGGAACATACTTAAAAAAACATAAGAAAATTTCGTTTTTTTTTTAAGAAAACGTGTTGGTCTCCTGCGCTTCCATTAAAACAGGACTAGGATGGCGGTAGGCGTTGAACGGGGCAATGCACCATAGGCAATATAGCTGAGAGGTTGCACGCTCCCCATGACGATTTTGGACGCAGCTGATGAGTAACAGACAGAAAGCATCTTACACCTGCTATGCGACTGCCCGGCGCTTCTTAAAAGACGAACCAAGTTTCTGGGTAAACCAGTTTTTGAGGAACTGGGCAGTCTAACCTATGTGCCCATAGTAGATCTGGCTGCTTTCGTCGAATCCTCAAAATGGTTCTGCAACATGAGACTTAGACGATTAATGGATGTACAGTTTTTGATCCTCTTCCACAATCTCTCCCTTTCTTCAATTCCTTTCCTTCCCTTCTTTTAATTAGGCAACGCGATGGACCTCATGGTCTCTGGTAGACCTCAGACACTATCAGAGCTGCCTATACAACCAAACCTAACCTAATCACAAAAGACATCCCGAAACTTGCAAAAATAAAATCAAGTCCAACAAAATTGAGGCATAACGATACTCTTTATTGTAATATGCGTATAAGTTTATGGCCGTCTGCTATTTGCCATTTTGTATCTGTGTCTGATATCTGTGGTGTATGGTGTATTACATCCGGGATAAGAAGATACATGTCTGCAACAAAATCGAGCGAATGCAAATCTTCACGCCTCCGGTTGATGCCCTCCATGGGGGTTGCGCGGTACCATCTTCGATTTTGTTATACAGTATAATTTGCTTAGCTGCCTCGATACTTAGCTGCATCGTCAAGATAAGTGCCTCAAATTCACTTTCTGCTGCACAGAAAGTCAATTTTATATGAAATATTTTAAGTTAGCAGCATTGAAGATAAGTGCATTTGACACATACGTGCCTCCTACCGGCAGATTTTTTTGGACATTTTTCGTAGAAAATATTGCATTTAGCTGCGCCATCTAAGGGAAACTGCCTAATTTTTAAAAACATATGTTGATATTCGCTGAGAATGTCATTTTGTGCTTTTTTTCTGCGCATCTCCGTGATTGGCCTTACAGTGAAACAAAAGTTGCAAATAGTAAAGGCGATCAATAATAAAGTTGCAAAAAGAGAACTCTGCCCAAAGTACAAGTTGCTCAAAATGACGACATAGCCGCAACTACCTACATGCACGAAGTATTGCCTAATTTAATAAGGAGCTTTGGTCCAAATAATATCTTTAATTGTTACGAAACTGGGCTTTTTTATCAATCCTTGGCTCCAGACAATAATGCAGTGATGAGGAAATTGATAGTGATGATGGCAGTGAAATTGATTGTCCATTCTTTGCGCTAAATTACAAGAATTTTTTTAAAATCTTAGTGAATTAGAAGAAAAGTCTCTTACACTAAGCATAAAAACTGCCACACAGAAGAAAATAACCGACTTTTTTAGATAGTGACATTGTGACAAAAAAGTTTCCGGAATTTCCAAATAAAACGCAAAATAGTTAATCTTTGTTAATATTTATATGCCAACGCATCTTCCAATCTTCGAAACATTTTTTAAGTATAGGCTTTGGCTGGGATGGCATTCAGCTCTCTCATCGCATTCTGTTTTATGGTCGGTATGGAGTCAAAAGGGGTTTCCGAAGTGGAGTTTAGGAAAAGTCGCACGGGGCCAGATCTCGACTGTACGGTGCCTGGCCAATGATATTATTTATATTTATCAAGTTTTTCCCTTAAATGCTTTCACAATCGTGGCTCGATTAGACGGCACATTATGGTCGTGCAAAATCCACGAATTGTCTGCCCACAATTGCGGCCGAAACGATGGACTCGTTCACGCAAACGTTTCAAAACAGTCACATAATACTTCTTATTGACCGTTTGTCCCTCTGGAACGTATTTATATTGCACCATACCACGAATAGCAAAGAAAACAATGAGCATCACCTTGATTTTTGAGCGACTGTGGCGTGGTTTTTTCGGTTTAGGCTCGTTTTTTCAAGCAATTTGGACGATTGTTGACTTGTTTGCATCTCGTACTTGTAGACACATGTCTCATCATCAGTTATGATGCTTCCAATAAAGTTTGGATCAGAATTTTCACGATCCAGCATGTTCATTGCGATCTGCATCCGCTACTTTTTTTGAAGAAAATTCGGAACAAGACATGTTGAGCTCCCGAGCTAACTCTCTAACACAATCTCTATGACGATTTTCGAGCACGGTTTCCCTTACTTTTTCAAAGCGGTGGTAGAGGTGGAGGACCGGGCGGAACGAAACGGGTCTTCTACGGTCTCCCGT
Organism: Chymomyza amoena; assembly: GCA_037043745.1. Taxonomy (NCBI): domain Eukaryota; kingdom Metazoa; phylum Arthropoda; class Insecta; order Diptera; family Drosophilidae; genus Chymomyza; species Chymomyza amoena. Next base: position 6,480 of record JBAMAX010002731.1, on the reverse strand, counting down.
CCATCTTTAAACGCTTTATACCACTTGTGCTTTCAATAAAACAGAATCCCCATAAGCTTTCTGCAACATTCGGAGCGATTTCGCATACGAAATATCGTACAAAACACAACATTTGAGACAAACTGAAGTTTATTTGGTTGTTTCTTAAATTAATGATAAATATTGTAATATGAGTACATATTAATGATGAATTTTTGTTTGATAAACGTTAAATTGTCTGAAAAATTCATAACTTTAAGTTTCTTAGCAAAACTACTCGCCAATAAAAAAAAAACAACAAAATTTAAGTTAGCAAATAAATTTCTTTTGTACTTACTTCAGTTTGTCATTGTATGTGAAAAATGTTTAAACTTAAAATTTTTAACTTTTTATAATTTAGGTCAGCTTGCATCAAAGTCGAAACGTATACTGAGCTCCGTAGAAATTCGATTTAAAATGAAAAACTTTGACATTTCCAAAAATGTTTAGCAGGGTTACTATGTTAAATCTGTTTGAAAACGGGTTCATCACAAAGTGTTTCTAAGTCTTTGATCTTTGCAAAAATGGTAGATCCTGCCTTCGTTGGCAGCACGATGGCGACATGATATAGTTCTACGGATACATATCCAGCGACAGGGCTTCTATGTTTAAATTGGTTGAGGGAATGCAGTATTTTTTTATTTTTGGGGTGGCAACTCTGTCAAGGAACCCGAGAACCACCGAAGACTTAGTGGGTTTATTACAAAGTGTGTCTAAACCTTTGATCTTTGCAGAAATGGCGGAGATTGTTTTTCAGAAAAATTGCAAAGCTTGGTGGCAAGCTAGATCGCAAGGTGCAAACATATCTGCAGGGATGATTCGTTATAAAGGCGAAGCAAAAACGTTTCGGTTAGGTTTTATGTTGTGGGAAATTCGGTAAGGCTAGTTAAGTTGGGTTGGTTAGAATGAGATCGTGGTAAAGTCGGGGATGGCTCTAAATTGCAGTTTTTAGACAGATTCACTTTTAGCGTGTCCAGAGCGAGTCGCGAAATTTCTATAGCACATAGGGTGATTTTTTTGGCGATTTTAAATTTGGCTGTAAACAGAAGTGCAACTTTCTTCAAAATGGCTGTCATTAGAGGCAAGCAAAACCATCCAAAGCAAAATATTGGTATTAAAAATCGGCTCGGCACTCCACTGAAAATCAAAAGCCCCTCAACTTATTTTTTAAAGTTTATACCCAATATGCTAAAAATAAAAATAATTAATTTTTAATATTAAATGCTGCATTATAAGATTCTGTTTATTTAATGTGTTTCGTGCATTTAGTAACATAGTAAAATGGTGTTTGCCATACATCGCAAAATGTCAATGAGCTACTAACCAGTCGAGAGTGAATCGTGAGCATAGTGACAGATCGTCTTACGCGTACCTGGCAGGACTTGTTCCTACTGAAAATGAAGGAGTGAATAGGGACCCAATAAACAACGGATTACATTGTAACCAGGGGCACAATGTACAGGCTGAAGCTCCTGCTGCTTTTCGGATCACTATCAAAGCTACTAACCAGTCGGGAGTGAATCGTGAGCAGAATGGAGGACCTTCTAACGGGCAACCAGCAGATCCTGTTCCTAATGGCAGACACTCTAACGCTGCTGCTGTTGGATCTGTCAATATTGGAGTAAACACAGATAGCTTCTGGTCAGGACTTGATTATGAGCAGAACGGAGGACCTTCTAACGGGCAACCAGCAGATCCTGTTCCTAATGGCAGACACTCTAACGCTGCTGCTGTTGGATCTGTCAAGATTGGAGTAAACACAGATAGCTTCTGGTCAGGACTTAATTATGAGCAGAATGGAGGATTTTCTAACGGGCAACCAGCAGGTCCTGTTCCTAATGAAAATCACGGAGAGGATAATGAAAGTTCCGAAGAGGGAGCAGTAGAATCATGATCAAGTACAGCCTGGCGTTGGATATTCGGCCCAAAATCAGATTTCAATTAAAACAGCTTAACTTGAAGAATAAATATGAAGCTCGTTCTATTTTGTCACCATTAAGTATTTTACATCATAATCCATCTTCAAACGCCCCTCGCACGAGTCCTCACGGGCAGGGTCCTCCAGTGCTCTGGCGCGGTACCATCGATAATCCGGATTTATAGGAACTTATATGTCATCCTTGGTATTAACGTAAATCGAAAATTCTGTTTATGTTTATGTTTCTGAAGTAAAATGTCAATTGTTAAAATAGTTATACAGCATAGAAAAAAAATTTTTGTTGCTTACCTTTTCATATGCAATTGCGCACTGCAATTCCTTAAACTACCACGAAGCCAAAATTTTTCTGAAAAAGACATGGAGTCACTCTGTGATCTTAGCCAATTGGAATACTTTGATATCAGCCATTGCGATAAAGTGACAAACAACTTGGTAGTTCGTCTGGTAATTTCTTGTCAAAATCTATGTCAAATTTGTCTGACCTCTTGCGACAAAGTAGACGATGCACTAGTCTACGAAATTATTGAGATCCAACTAAATTTTCTGACTAGACTAGACGCTTCAACGCGTACACCTGTGGATAAAAAGCGCTTACAATGATGATATGTGATGTTTCCAAAACGTTTGAATTGATTTTCGTGAATGTCATCAGACATAAAATCATGTCCATTCTTATTGATTTTTTTGTAAATAGCATTCGAGTCTTGGATGATAACGCTTTTGATGCATCCCGCAAAAATACAAGAATATTTCCGGTTATCGATGCAGGCAATTCCTTATCGGAAAATTTAGTTGAATCTTCTCAATAATTTCGTAGACTAGTCCATCGTCTAGTTTGTCGCAAGAGGTCAGAAAAATTTGAAATAGATTTTGACAAGAAATTACCAGACGAACTACCAAGTTGTTTGTCACTTTATCGCAATGGCTGATATCAAAGTATTCCAAATGGCTAAGATCACAGAGTGACTCCATGTTAATTATAATTTTTTACTTACCCATTTGTGTTTTTTTGGTCAGTGTATAAGTTTTACTAAAAATTATTATTTTTAGTTTTCACGAAAATAATTTGGAATTTTGTTATATTTAGATGTGTCCGAACGAGTAACAAACTTAAACTGAGCTCTGTGGAAATTCGATTTACAGTAGCAACTTTGACAGTTTGTAGAAATTTTGAACAGGCCTACTTGGTTTAAAAAATGTTATAAAGGGCCTACTTCGTTTTCGGGCAACTATTAGGTAAATTTATTTTGTTTTATTCCTTTACAATGTTAATTCGGAGTACCATGATTTTTCACAGTTGCATCTTAAGTATAGGTTCAATTAATAGTTTAATACCAAACTCGGCACAAAAGGGGCTAGGACCTGCCTTGCGGCACCCTATGAAACCAAATTAAGTAAAGTGGAATACAAACGGATCACTCACTAATCAAAGAAGTGAGAAGTGTTCAGGATATAACAACATTTTTGGAGTTGAGCTGGTGGATAAAGTTGCAAGGACCGGTGCAGCACACTGTGGGATTGATAACCACGTGGTATGGGACCTACTGAGAAAAGAGGTGAATAACAAATAAATGTTTCATTGGGAACAGAAGCCAGGACTTAAACAGTCAAAAACCATCCTCCGTGAGAGGTTCAAAGTCATGATAACTCACGGGAAGAACACCGTGAGAATCCTGAAGGGCCTTCTGAAGGGACATTGTAGGCTCAGCATGTATTATGTGAATGTATGTCACTCGCCGCTAAAAGAAACAAGCTCCTGGGCATGTACGTTCTCCCACCGGAGATCGTTGTTACTATAAGCCCAAGCAAAATACTGCATACATGCAGGCCATAGGATTCTTAGGAGGGATCTGGAGCCGTGAAGGGGGTACAATACAGTCCACTTGGGTCGCAGCACATTTTTACACCCAATCAGCCAGATGTGTCACCATTAAGCTGGATGTTCCAGAATTTTGCAATTATATTTATAATAGCATAATCTATTTACTTATGTATTTTATTTATGTACATAATTTTTAAAACTATTGTAACAATTTCTAATAAATAATATTCCTTAAATATTATAATTAATTATCTTGCATTTATTATATAAGATATTACATAATTTACTATTATATTTAACTTCCATTTTAAGTTAACGATTTGTAGTTTATTTTCGCTGAATAAACTTTTCTACATAAATAATAAATGAAACTTGCATTATTTATTTTTTTCCATTAAAAAGTAATAGCCGAGAAGAACTTTTCGATTAAAAAATATAAATAAATGCATATGTGTATGTTGCCGACCATAACTTTAATCTGAAAACAACTAAAAAACTATTTTTTTTTCTAATATTTCCATACAAAATGTCTTGAAGCCAGCTGATACTACCAGGCGAACAGAAATGCAGAAAATGCAGAAAGTAACTTTAAATTAGCAACTAAAAGTATGCTACATAGTTTTGACATAATAATTTGTATTTTTTAAAAAGTGTAGCATACTTTTAGTGACAGCTTTAGAAAAATTTTTATTCTGCAGCTGCTTGCTTATGATTTCTGTTCCCGGTTAGCTAAAATCCATTTTGAGTCAAAATTTTGAGAAAATCGATTTAAATTTTTTTTTTGCCAAATATTATGAAATTCAAATTTTTAATTTGAGTAACGACGGTCTTAGTTAGGTATTCCTTAGGTTTTAACCTACAAAATGTTTCTTTGATATATTTTTAGAGCCCAGCAACTGAAACAAAATATTCTTTTTTGAAAAACAAAAAACCGCCTTTGTTTAATGTTAATTGATTTTATTTTTATTTGAATAACAATAATAATTATAAAAAATATAATAAAATATTGTAATTTACAATTTTAGACTGTTTATTAGACTTTTTTATTTGATCAATTTTTTAACAACCAGAAGACGGAAATATAAATCTTCTACTTTAAAAATTAAAAAAAAGTGGTTTTGAAAGGTTTTTTGATTTGGATTTTATTGTTATTTAACATATTAATCTAATGAGTTGGTTTTTATCTTTATTTATTTTTTGTTCCTTTCATTTAAATTCTAGATTAAGAGTAAATGTACTTCAAGCTTAACATATTCTAATAACTCTAATTCAAGCTTTTCCGACTCTAAATAAAAAACAAAGCCTATCCAAGCATAACTTAATAATCTTAAAGCAATTCTAAACGTAATGAGAATAAGTTTATTTTTATATCTTTTACTCTTACTGAGAGTATGTTAACTTGTATGCACACATCCGACAGGATTTGGATTTAATAGAAGAAGTTTTAATACCAGCTAAGAAATAAATGTAGCTTTTATTTCGCTGCTCATCCGTATTAGGCCTCTTTGGTGTCTTGGATCTGAAACAAATGGTTCAAGTATAATAAATTTGTAGAATTAAATTAATTACTGATTTGTGGCTGCCTAAGATGGGAAATTCCTGTTTTATAGAGAACAAGGTAAAATTAGTCCACACTCGAGGGTCTTCTTTTTGTTGCATTCCAGGTTCTTTTGTCAGCAGCACTCCAATTTTTTCCGTAAAATGATTTCTAAGAGCATTCCGTCTTGAGCCTGGGATTAGCGATTTCAAAATCGTAAAAATATTTGTAGCTTTAAAAATTTCGCAAAATAAAAAAAATATTATTTAGCAATGTTGGCTGCTTCGTCCTTTCTTTAACTTAAGCTCCATAAATTACAAGCCATTTAAGTTTTTGATCGAAAACGTAATTCTCTAAAAAACCAATAGGTAAATGTAAAGAAATATAATAAAAATCAAACATAATCCAACTTAGAGCAACGCAAGTTTTGCAAAAAGTTAAAAATTTAACTTAAATAACTTTTTGAAATATTTCATATCCTTTTTAATTTGATTTGGTTTGTCAAAAATTTGGAATTAAGCTTCCGTAATATTTCTGCCTATATGAATTTGTTTAAAGTAACAGGCTAACAGCAGCGTTAACAGATAAAGCAAATGCATTCAATAAATGCTGGATCAGCTGTGCAGCGCCATATTCAAATTCACTCTCATACTGAAATCCAAGCTTAGATCTCCAGAGAGAGACAAATATAGGCTTATATATTGTTAAAATAATAGCTGTTGAAGCAGTAAAGCACTAAACGAATGCAGTTACATTTTTTGCTTGTTTTATTGTTTACAGCTAATCCTTATACAATGGCAGAACTTTTAATTGGCGAATCAAATTTCGCATAAATTTGCGGCTACTTGCTGTTAATTCTGTTCGCCTGGTAGATCAGTTTGATCGCTTTATTACCAATTTTAAAGCAGCTATTAATCAACTGCTTAACAATTTGCAATGAAATCAGTACTAGTGGTATATAATAAACAATATAATAATAGAATAGAGACAAAATCCTATGCTAAGTAATAGGTGAACAGAAACTCTGACAATGCAATTTATATATTAAATGGAGGACTACTTTTAATTAGCCAATTACAAAGCTCCCGCGAAAGGCAGCGGCACTTTTTAGCCTCATGCTCCCACTAAACTCCATTTTAAACAAAGAGCGGTGAAAAATAACTG
>JBAMAX010002729.1:0-74993 GCA_037043745.1 Chymomyza amoena | reverse complement strand
GTTTAATTAATAGTTTCATTAAGTACAACACGTCGGAAATGGGAAAAAATGTATTATTAGCGCAGTTTTATTTTAATAAGAAAATATCATTTAAACTATTATTATTATTAGCGGCCGGGATTTGGAATGTGTTAGTGCATACGTGTGAGTGTAGAGTAGGGAATAGGAATAGTTTCGGGTACTGCATTTGTTTTAATTCTGTTTACCAAGAAAAATCAACTTTTAAAATTCAAAATTCTTGCGTACAAAATAAAAAGCAAAGTTACACCTCAGCAGCAGTCCATCATATATTAGTAATCTTTTTTGACTGGATAATTATTCTCATCAACATTCAGCTTTATTATAACAGAACCAACTACCGCAATTTCATGGAACGGCAAAACTACAATAAACGCTTCTGAGATAAGGCCGTGCTCTAACTTACAATTCCAAAATGAGACTAGCTGATCGATTATGATAAGCTTGAGGCCGAGCTTTGTTTCTCACAACTGACAGCAGCTGCGCAGCCGCTGCTCGTGACGTCGTCGACCTCGCGCTTCGTTCAAGACGTGAGAGATTCTCTTGAGTGCCGATGCGTTGGAGAGCTTTGTAAGCTCTTGCTTTGGTGCAAGAACCCAGTGCCCAATTTGCACATTGGCAGAGCCAAGCGTTAACTTGTGTAGATATTTGTTTTTGGGTAACGGTACTTGTTCCTACTTTACTGTTGTTTTGTTGCTATTTTCCTTGTGAGCGTTGGTACCTTGTTTGTAGTTGTTGTTCCTTTTATGCAGCTATTTTTCGGCACTCAAGCAACAAGAAAAAATAAGCAACAATGCACAGAGCAGAAAAATAGCAACAAAACAGCAGTAAGTCCAAGCAGTTCGGCACGGGAACTGCTTGTTTGTTCGGCCGTTTTGGCGTTTCATTAAATTGCGGCAGAAGTTCGAAGAAATAACGGACAACAAAAGCAGCACGATATTGATACGTTATATTTTTTTGAAAAATTTGCTTTGCAAGGCGCCGCCAGATAAAGCAGCGTTTGATTTTTGCTGCCGCCACATGATTCTAAATACGACGGACGACTTTGGGATACCCTGTATTCCCAATATATTTTCATATAATTTAATTTCGATAGAGATGTAAAGAGTCGCATTTTAAAGAAAAATTTTAACTCTTATTATTATTTATTTTGTAGGCCGTAGTGGGAATTCTATATTCCATTCCCACTTAAAAGAAAAGGAAAAATTGAGATTTTGCTGCATTAAAAACTGCTCCAATAGTAGTCCACCTTCGACGCTGCATAAATTTCCGACGGAAAAAATAGAAAGGGAGAAATGGATGTCGCTTTGTAATATAAAGCCGCAAATGGAAAACTTTTCCAGCCTTTTCATTTGCAACATCCATTTCCATCCCGATGATATTTTGGGGAAGAAAATAAGAAAAAATGCATGGCCTAGAATGAATATTGAGGAGCACAATAGTGTCGGTGGTACGAAAAAAGAATTGCTCTCATTGCCAGCTCCAGCAATGGATGAGCCAAAGAAATCCACAGAAAAACAAAAAGTCGAGATCACTTCATGCACGAGGCTTTCGGATAACTATTTTCAGTTAATCTCTTCTGCCCTCGTTGTGAGCTATACTGCCGCAACGCGACGCACTGGCCAAAAATGTACTTCGATTTGCTATCGAAGTATGAAAAATTATTTGAAGGAAGCGATTGTATGAAGCAGGAAAAATGCGATTTATCCGTTTCCTTTCAGCAAAGCAACACGATGTGGGAAGCACGGTTGCAGAGCAGTAATGCTAAACGTATCGAGGTTAACGATGGAATAAATGAGGAAACGAATGCATTTGGCAGCATGCTTTTGGCAGGAAAGCGTAAAAGGTACACTCCATTGGAGAGAAATGTATTGCTTAATAGCAACTACCAATCTGCCAAATGCTACAGGTTTATGCGATCTAGCCTGTCGTTTCCTTTGCCGAGCCCTCAAACCTTGTTGAATTGGAGTCCAATCAGAAAAATAAGCCCGGGCATCGATCAGCAAGTCTGCGAAAATATTTGTAAACACGTTACAAATATAGACGAAGCAGAGAGGCACTGTGTTCTAGTTTTTGACGATATCCACGGTCGTTCAGAACTAGAATACAATCCTGCCACTGATCAGATTGACGGCTTCATGAACCACGGCAATGGGAAACAGCTAAATCAAGTTTCTAACAGTTTTCTCTTTTTCCAAGTAAAAGGCCTGGTGCAACCGTGGAATTACGTGTTTTCCTACTACTGCAGCGCTGATGGGGTGAACGGTACCGATCTCAAAGCAATTATTACTGAAAATGTAAACGCTTTAACAGAGATCGGCTTGCACGTAAGGGCCATTGTCTGCGATCAAGCACCTATAAGCCGAAACGTCTTCAAATTCCTAGGCGCCAGCGGCAATTTGAAAATCCTTGACAGAAGCGGGCGTAAGGTATATTTGATGTATGATTATGTGCATCTCGTTAAGAGTTTACGGAATTGCATGATGACAAACAAGATACAGACACCAACAGGGGTTGCTAGCTGGTCCGTAATTTCGGAGTTGTTTGCCATTGACAACAGAAGCAAAACAACGCGTATGGTCCCGAAAATAACAGATGCGCATATAAACCCAAGATTTTATCAAAAAATATCGGTTAAGCTTGCTACACAAATTTTTTCAAAATCGGTATCCGACGCCATAACAGTTTGCTACGAAAACCAGCCATTCTCATGGGAGAATATGAAAAAGGCACGAGCAATGATACATTCGACATTTTAAACTGCAGACCAGTTAACAAAGGTCAGTAAAATCCATACGCTGCAGACAACGAGGTCAAAGCCAAAATGCTTGAGAGCATCAAATATTTCGAAAGTTTAACACTCCAACTCAACTACAACTACTGCCACAAAGGTCTGATCGCCACCATGCAGAACATGCTAGAGCTTTGTGATGACATCATAGAGGAAGGAACGGCCAAGTTTATACACTTATCACGCTTCAACCAAGACAGCTTAGAGAATTTTTTTGGTGCTCTTCGTTCGAAACTCGGGAACAACACAAATCCTTCAGCTCGCGAAATCCAATATCTCACTGCACGTCTTCTATCGATGAAGATCGTCACAAATAAACATTTGCAGGGAGCAAATTGTGAAAATGATGACGATTTGCAGCTGAATTGGATTTGTGATAGTTCGAACGACACAATCAGCTTTGACCACGATTACTTGGAACATGAAATCGAAATCCAAGATGGAGAAATATTGAATAACCCCGAAAATTTCGGAGAAATGGCATCAAGGAGATACTTCGACGGTTATTTGATATTTAAGAAGAAGTTCAATTACACGGAAAGACCCATCAGTGGATCTGATAGCAACAAAAAATTTTTCCGAATCTGTGCTCCTCCTTAAGAATGCTTCGGATATGTTTTACTCTATTTGCAACTTGCATTTTAATATCTTTGCTCAACAATTTAAGCAAAACGCACACAAAAAAGATATTTGCAAGAATATGGTCAACATCTGCATAGAGAAAACTAACAAATTGTATCCCGAATGGTTGCAGTTAGCCACCAGTGCTCCCATAGCAACGATCGGTCAAAAAATCGATTTTTTAACAATATTTGTTGTATTTCGTTTGTTTTTTAAAATATTGCGACCAAATTTGGCACTTGTAAGTTTTTTATTGTTCTTATGCATTATTCCAAATTTGATTACGATATCTTCATGAACAAACGAATTATCCATCTAAAACTTTTTTGTCGATGGAATTTCAATTTCCTTGTTTACAATAAGCGTCGTAACTTAAACATTTATCGACCGATTTTAATAAACCATAACTTTTCTTACTTGGAATTAATATTTCTTTAAGATTAAATATAAAAAAGTAAAGGTGCTTTAACAAAATGTTATATAAAAATGACTTCAAAGTGTGAAAATCGAATAAAAAAAGTGTAAATCTTAGATAACTTTTAAAAAATCTCGTAGTTGCTTTGTATAAAGTATAAACAAGTGTGTATCATCTTAAAGCTTGAATCTTCTTCTTTCCAAAGCCGTAAAGCAATCGAAAATCGGTTGAAAAATGGCGACGTTGTGATAGTGGGAGTGATCGCAGTACCCGAAAAACGGTTTTCAAGCGATAACTTCCGATTTTGGGGGTGTTAGACAATTTTGAAACACACTATCGTGATCTACTCGTCAAGACCTACAACGTACACTAGGTCACTTGAAAAGTTCTAAATCACTGTTGGACAGTGTTATTGATGATAATAATCAGAAAAAAGGCCCGGTGGATGTTGCAAGATTTGCAAAGATGTAACCGAGAATCGCAACAGGCTGCCAAAAAATTAAAAATAATGAAAGCTTAGAATTGGTAAGAAATCTAAAAATGTTATACTAATCAAATATATCAAATTCTAATAATCGAAATTTTGTATCTTTTTCAGGTTCATGTAGTACATACATATAACAACATCGAATACAGTTTGAGCAATATGTCCGATGTTTAATAATGCTGCAAAAAACTGGTGGTTTGAATTGGTAAGAATTTTTAAAAATGTTTAATTTACTTTAATAATTCTTGTAATAATTCAATTTTCATCTTTTCCAGATCCATGTTACACACATTATAACATGGAATTCAATTCGAATGGATATTATCATGTTTTGCTACTGCTTCGAATTGGTAAGAATTTTACAAATAGTTACATTAATTTCATTAAAATAATTTAAATTTGTATCCTTTGCAGGTCCATCTTGTATTCAAGACAAGATGGAATTCAGCTCAGAAGTTCCAAATAGTTGTTGATTCACAAGAATGCTGCAGAGTTCCTGTGCTTAATTTCAATACAATGGTCCACGCTAAACAACTTATGAACACTTTGTCTACATAAAGGGTGATTCATTAGGACCGTTTTTTTTTAATAGGGATTTTCGTGTGGATCACGCGTGATCCATGACAGCTGTCAAAGGCAAAGTTGTTCAGTATCCATTGGCAAATCATCATGGAAAGCCGAATGATCTTCTTGCACGTTGCCGTTTTAGTGAATGGGCTCTTGGTAAGATCGATGAAAATCCGTTGTTTTCCACCAAAATTTTGTTCAGTGATGAGGCCCACTTTTGACTCCACAGTTTCGTGAATAAGCAAAATCGCCGTATTTGGGGAGAAGATCAACCCGAAGAGGTTCACCAGCTGCCATTATATCCAAGAAAAACCACGGTTTGGTGCGGTCTGTGGGCTGGTGGCCAATGATTGTCCGTATTTTTTTAAAAATGAGCAAGGTGTGAACGTTACCATCAATGGCGCACGTTATCGGACCATGCTAACGGACTTTTTGCTGTCTGAAATTGTTGCCCGTGTTCTCGACGACATTTGGTTCCAACAGGATGACGCTCCGGTTCACATTGCCAATGAAACAATGGCTCTATTGCGAGGTCAATTTGGTGAGAGATTAATTTCACGTACGGGACCCGTACCTTGGCCGCCAAGATCGTGCGATACCACACCGCTCGACGTTTTTCTTTGGGGTTACGTAAAGTCAACAGTTTACGTGGACAAACCAGTAACGATTGAGGCCTTGGAAGCCAACATTACTCGTGCTATTGGCCAAATACCAATGGAAATGCTTGAACGAGTCATGGAAAATTGGACCTTCAGGATGGACCACTTAAAACACAGTTGCGGCCAACATTTGAACTAGATTATTTTTAAAAAATAAATGCAATAAATATACCTTTCGAAATCATAAATAAAGATCCCATAATTCCTTTAAAATTTGGATTTGCCAAATCTTAAAAAAAAGGTCTTAATGAATCACCCGTTATTCTTGATGCCCAAGATGTAGACTAATTGTAAATTTGTTGTCCATGCAAACCATTTAATTGACTATGTTTGCCGAGGTAAACATTAGACGCTGCTTTTTAAATAACACCACGCTTTCGAGGAGGTAAGATTACTTAAGATATATTAGCCGGAATCACTCACTAATAATATTAATATTCCCACAGATATCCTTAAAGTGCAAATTAGAGAGACCTTTGAAGAGGAACAAATTAATTCCTTTTTTGTCCTCTCAAGTGCGAGATGCGCCAGATTTTTTCGAGCTGGAGCATAATTAATTGAAACTTGGTCCTATTAATACCACTTCCCCACACTCTACTTTTATAAACCGCTGCATTGGATAGTATGCGTTGGAAGGAAATTCTTAACAATTAAATAAATATTATTGGTTTAACTTAGTCTAGATTTTAGTAATAAGAAATAAATATTAAACAAATAAAATATTGTTTGATTTTTTTTTTTAATAGAGTAACTTAAGAGAATTAAACCTAAAACTAATAATATATAGATTATTTAGTATTTATAAGAAATTTGTAACAGTTTTAGTTTTAGTCGAGACACACACCACCAACGAAAGTACTTTCACGGCGAAAGTGAACTGTCACTTTGACATTCACTTGACATAAGCCTCTGTTAAGTAAATGTTAATTAGCTTAGCCGAGTTCATGGCCTCGTAGTCTTCCGTTTGTCCGATCTTTTTAATTTGAACCGTCCTAGAGAGCAGTTGGATGCTGCAACTGGCCAATAAATAAATATCCAAAACCTTCGCGCAGCCGCGCCTACAAGAATTTAAAAAAAAAAATAAATAAAATAAAAGTTTGATAAATATCATAAAAATGTTTGCTCCAAATATGTTTGCAAAACGGATTCTGAAACAATTTGAAGGCAGAGCCACAAAACTAATTGCGTATGCTGACGACATCGCTGTAGTAGTCACAGGCATATGCCTTTCAACTCTCAGTGATCTGATGACAAGGTCACTGGACACGATTCACCGATGGGCCACTAATGCAGGCCTAAACGTTAATCCGGAGAAGACGGACCTACTGCTCTTCACCAGGAGATACAAAACCACGCAGTGGACCCCACCTAAACTAAACGGCTCTCTACTGACTCTGAAAACGCAAACTAGATACCTAGGAGTGGTTCTGGATAACAAGCTGCTGTGGAAGGCCAATGTGGAAGAGCGTGTGAAAAAGGCCAGTAATGCCCTATACGCATGTAAAAAGATGCTGGGCTGCACTTGGGGCCTCTCACCCACTCTAATGCATTGGTGCTACACAGCAATTGTTCGTCCGATACTGCTCTACGGCGTCCTAGTTTGGTGGAAGGCGACAACCAAAACGACGTACCTGAGGCCACTGGACCGCGTTCAGCGACTTGCATCGCTGTGCACTACAGGGGCTCTCCGTTCAACACCCACAGCGGCGCTAAACATCATTTTAGATTTACTTCCGATTGACCTCTACGCGGAGTACTCAGCTGTTCGAACAGCTGGGCGCCTAAAAGCGGCGGGTCTTTTTAAGAACATTCGCTACGGACATAGTTCAATAGGACAGGGGCTCTCTGACAAAATTGACTATGTCATACCGCACCTACAATTTGGGAAAAGGGTTAAGGTGACGATGGAAGAAGACGTCTGGCGTAAAGGCCTTATACCCAGTCACAATACCTATAACCTATTTACTGACGGCTCAAAGATGGAAAAGGGCGTTGGTGCTGGAGTATACTGCTCCGAGCTTAATGTACGTCAAAGTTACAGGCTTCCGGACCATTGCAGCATCTTCCAGGCTGAAGTATTCGCCGCAATGAAGGCGGCTGAGCTGGCATGCACCAACACTTCAACTGGAATAAAGATTAACCTCTTTATAGATAGTCAAGCCGCTATCAAGGCTATTGTATCGCACTGCACATCCTCCTTCCACGTCCTTGAATGCCAGGCAGTCATCCAGAGATTAGCTGCGGCTCGTAAACTGCATATATACTGGGTGCCTGGACATAAAGGCATAATGGGGAATGAAATGGATGCAATTGCCAAAAGCGGTGACCGATCAAACATCTTAACGCTATGCTGGAGTGCAACATGAAGCGCAGAGCTGAAGCTAGATGGAAAAATCTAGACACCTGTCACACAGCGAAAATCATGCTGGCTACTACGGCAGAAAAACAAAGTAATTTCATAATCAAACTCTCACGCACTGAATGCAGGACCATCACGGGTGTGCTAACAGGACACTGTCTCTTAGCGAAGCATGCGCATAGGATGGGACTAACGGCAAGCGAATCATGCAGGATCTGCAGGGATCCGGAAGTCCCTGAGACCCTAGCACACGTACTCTATGACTGCCCAGCCATCTCTAGACATCGTTCGACCACCCTAGGAGAACCAGCGTTTGTCGGTCTAGAAGAGGTGGCCAGGCTGCAAGTTGGGCGGCTACTTAATTTCGCTAAAAAAGTAAAATTTTTAACCGACCATCACTTTGCGTAATAACCTCAAATCTGGCACAGCTAAGGACCAAAAGGTCTATGCTAGGCTGCACTCTGTTGTGGCCGGCCAGTGTATCCTAACCTAACCATATGTTTGCAAAACATATGATGCAAAATTTCTGCAATAAGAACTAAAAGTTCAAAGGCCTCAAAACCAAAAGTGACTACCAACAAAAAAATAGCATCAGAGGGAGAAAACGAAGCTGACGCTAGCTAGGTAGCAAAATTGATGAGCAAATCAGTCTGCCGCCGGTGAGAGATATGCGTACCTCGAGGCGTTGAGCCCAAAAACAATTATAATTCAATAATATAAAACAGTGCTTAAAAAATGCCATATACATATACCTACATATACACAGGGTAAAAAATCCGTCCCCTGAAAATATTATTTAAATTCGAAGTAGTAACGGCGTGGGTGTGTGTGGCGAAAATTTAAAACCGATTAAAATTCAGAAAAAAAAAAATCACATATATTATATTAAGAAAATATATGTAATAATTATAATAATAATATTAGGTATAATAATAAGAAATATTTTTTTTTTGTTTAAAAGAGTGGAAATTATCTAAATCAAGTTGACTAAATGTGCAAACGAAAAGTTTAACATAATAATTAGTCAAAGACCAGTGCTTCTCAAACCTCGCGTAAAACCATAAAACGCGCAAAAAGCGTGTCAAAAAAAAAAACTGCAGTGTACAAATTTTTGTTTGTTCTCTTTTTTTTCTGCTTATTTGTTTTATATATTTTTTTTTTGAAAACAACTAAAAAAAAAGTTATTATATGGTGAAAAAAAAATCCAAAATCTTATCAATATCTATATATATATATATATGTGTAATTATATGAATAATATATTAAATTGAAAGGAAATCGAAACCCAACTAAAATACAACACCAAAAAATAAAATTAACTCTGCGAATACCATGGAGGCCTTCACTGGATGCGACGGGGTGAGTGTTAAGTTAAAAAACATTATTTATATACATATAAAGGGTGATTCATTAAGACCTTTTTTTTTAAATAGGGATTTTCGTGTGGATCACGCGTGATCCATGACAGCTGTCAAAGGCAAAGTTGTTCAGTATCATTGGCAAATCATCATGCAAAGACTAACACCCGAACAACGTTTAAAAATTGTGCAATTGTACTACGAAAATCAGCGTTCTGCAAAGAATGTTTTTCGTGCGCTGAGATCGACTTATGGTCAACATAATCGACCCACCAAACCCACAATTCATAACACCATCACCAAATTTGGGACCCAGTATTCATTGTGAGATGATACACGACCAAATCGACCACATCCAGCACGTAGTGAAGAGAATATAGCGGAGGTAGCTGACAGAGTTCACGATGACCGCGAGGAATCGATTCGGCGCCGATCGCAACAACTTGGCCTGTCGTATTCAACCACCTGGCGCATTTTACATTTGGATCTCGACTTGAAAGCATACAAAATTCAACTCAGGCAAGAATTGAAGCCAAATGACCTTCCTGCACGTCGCCGTTTTAGTGAATGGGCTCTTGGTAAGATCGATAAAGATCCGTTGTTTTCGACCAACATTTTGTACAGTGATGAGGCCCACTTTTGGCTCCACGGCTTCGTGAATAAGCAAAATTGCCGTATTTCGGGAGAAGATCAACCCGAAGAGGCTTACCAGCTGCCATTACATCCAAGAAAACCAACGGTTTGGTGCGGTCTGTGGGCTGGTAGAATCATTGGTCCGTATTTTTTTAAAAATGCCGCCAAGATCGTGCGACATCACAACGCTCGACTTTTTTATTTGGGGTTACGTAAAGTTAAAAGTTTACGTAGACAAACCAGCAACGATTGAGGCCTTGGAAGTCAACATTACTCGTGTTATTGGCTAAGTACCAGTGGAAATGCTTGAACGAGTCATGGAAAATTGGACCTTCAGGATGGACCATTTAAAACGCAGTTGCGGCCAACATTTGAACAAGATTATTTCTAAAAAATAAATGCCATTAAATATCCTTTCGAAATCATAAATAAAGATCCCATCATTCCTTTGAAATTTTCATTTGTCAAATCATTAAAAAAAAAAGGTCTTAATGAATCACCCATTATACTTATCTATATACATATTAGTTAATATTTTTGTTCTTTTTTTCACTGAGTTGTCCGATATCTAAAAATTTCTATATAATAACCATATGTCTTGTTGTTGCAAACGTAACAACAACGCAAAGCGGACAAAAGTTTTATGACGGTTATCGCTTTAATGCATTGTTGTTGCATCAAATTACACTATGCAACAGTTTTTTGATCCCGGCTTCAAAATAGTTGATCCCCATGTAAAATTTCACGCTGAATTCAAATCTGCTTAGAAAAATGTTGAAAGTAGAACAGTTTTTGAGATATCGCCAAATTTGCATTTTTCATGTTTTGAAAATAGGTTAGTCTACTAAAATACAATTTTCTCTGGTTTTAGTGCACCGATTTTTGTAAACTGGGACGAAAATTAAAGACAACAAAATTATTTCTTTAAAAAATTACAGTTGTTGATAATGAATTTTAGTAAAAGATTTGATGATTTTTCAATTTTTTGCTGACTTTTACTGAGTTTTTTTCGATCTTTCCATAAAAATTGCACCGGTTTTAGATATTGATATGATGGCGTAATTTTTTTGCCCTGGTGCATCAACATCGGGTAAAAAATACTTCCGCATTTGCAGTATTTGGTGAAATAACTCAAATTTTATTTTTTATGACTCTGAAAGCACATGAATTCTATTGCTCTCACAAGCTCAAAAGTTTTGCATTGGTCGCAAAATGTCCTCTCTGACATTGATATATAACTAATATATCGAGTTTTTGCTAGTTTTTTCAGTTTAAGAATCACATCTTACCAAGCCAAATAAGAATAAACATTGAGCATTAGGAGTTTTTATTGCAGTTCAAGTTAGCAAAAAAAATTCAAATGATGTAGACCGCTGTTGTTTTTTGTGCAGACTCTGTGTTTCTCGCAACAAGATCAGGAAAATTTTGAAATTTTGTTGCATAGTGTTATTTATAATTTATTATAAGTCTTAATTCGTAAATAACAAGTCATAAAACTTTTGGACAAGCCCCCGTCAGCAATACGCTTGTTGTTGAGTTTTTTTTCTCTAGCTCTATATATTTTTTTTGTTGCTTTTTTTGCAAACGGTTGAAGCACATTAAAAATCATATGTTCGCATAATTACAATGCGGCGCACAAAAAAATAGTCAAACTTGATTTATTTATACTTTCACTCATAGTTGTAAGAATAATTATAATTTAATTATAGTTTATCGAATAAGATATAATTTCGTCTACATAACTATCTATACAATATATATAAAGACAAAAAAAAAAAAAAATGTCACTTATAAACATGATTCTAGTTCGTTAATTAGTTTAATAAATTCAAAAATTAGAAAAATGTCTGCAGAAAAAAGTGAATATACAGAATAAATTGTTACGCCAAAATGAATTGCTAAATTTTCTATAATATTTTTTCTATATAAAAGGGTAAGGTAGGCAAAGCAGCCTCTTTAGGGATTTTTCCTTTAACCTAACGCAACGAAAAATCATGGCAGGGTGGGTAGAGAGCGTAGCGGCAATAAGATCTTAGCCTGCTTTTTAAATTATGTCTGTTGTCTGTCTTTTTCAATTTCCCTGTTTTTCTCTTGTTGATATATTTTTTTTTTATTAGTTTTTGTATCCATTTTTTTATGCGGGACTTTATGTTTTTATGTATTATGGGTGTAGTGGGTCCGATCAGCCAAAGAAGACCCCCAACCACTGTTTTTGTTAGCCGTAGTGCATGGTCCCGACTGCATCCCCCGACAACATTAACCCATATCTGCTAGCGTAGAGGACTTACTCACAATTAAGTAGACATCAGCCTTTGGTCCATCGGTGAAGAAATGGGATTGATATATTTGTGAGTAAGTTTGGCTCTATGCTAGTAGAGCACCGAAGACTTGACTTTCAACAAGATTCATTTCGCTCAGTGTACGTTACACTTGGTGAGAGTACACATCCAAGTCGCAGCTCCACAGACTCTGCACCTTTCCAAATCCAAATGAGCACAAAATGCAAATAAAATTGTAGGTTCGCCCATGCAAACTGGCATGGCATGTTCAGCTAAGAAAGACGACCCTTGCTCAAAAAAGTGTGGTAACTGCCGAGGAAACCACACGGAAATTTATAGAGGCTGCCTAGTGTATAAGGAGTTAAAAGGCAGGTTCAATCAACGCATGGCGTCTGTAAGATCCACCAATGCACCGAAAGCATTTACATCCTCCCACATGACTGCTTCTTTCGACCCAGCAAACACAATCAAGGGCGTATTATTCTGTGGAATGCGAACGGCGTCTCACGGCACAAACTAGAACTTTCTCTCGGCTAATGAACCCTAAAGGGAAACAGTTGTATAACGCAATCATCAAGCTGAGCAACAAACTGGGTTTTCCTACATATTGACCAACAGACTCAAGAAAGCTGCCAGACCTAATCGACTTTGCAGTGTCGAAAAATGTGCCACGAAATTTGGTAAATGCCAAATCACTTATGGATCTATCATCGGACACCTCACCAGTACTCCTAAACCTTCAACAACACCCGATTCACATCGAGGCTTACGACGTAGAGAACCAACTGGCTAAAATATAAAAAAATGTAAGTTCACATATTGAGCTAAGTCCACGGCACAACGTCGCAGCCAATATTGACTGCACATTAGAAGCACTGGAGACCACATTGGTTGCAGCGGCACGTCGAGGGAGGAACCTGCAAAATCTACCCTTATTACAACAAGCTACAAGTTAACACAACACTTCACTTCACCCCCAACTCCCACGCTATTTCAAGTACTCATACTAATCTCTCATCGCATACTCAATCGAAGCCGACACTGGACACCACGAGCATCTGGCATCGATCAACGGATAGACCCTCAACAACGATCCGCGGCTAGAACCTCAACAACGCTCAACGACTAGACCCTCAGCGACGAAAGGCGACTTGTGATGAACAGGCATACCTTATACTTATAATAAGGTTCAATAGAAATAAATAAATTCAATAAATTTGAATGTAAATGTAGGATTGGAAAATATAGCAAATTGGTGTTGCAAAACTTTATAAGATATTTGGCCTATTTGGTATTTGCATGGTAGTTTTTTGCGAACAAACTCTGGCAGCCCCATTTATCAGTATTAAATACTAAGTCTCCAATGTCACTAGTGTCACTAGAGCAAGAAGAAGAAACCTATTTCCGGCTTGCATACGCCTATATAAGCCAGCCTCAAGCTGAGAGCCATCTTTTCATTAAAACAACGTGCAAGAGTCCAGTCATTAAAATATTACCAAGATACTTATATATACATATACAAACGTTCAAAACGCGTGTGCTTGATGAATTTGATTTGGCATTTGGGCCTAAATTTGGATTATATTACCACCGGTGCAAGCCGAAATATTAATCTTTTTTGGCCTAGGCCACCTAATGTAAGTAAAATCCCCAAATCCTTCCAAAAAGAAAAAAACCCAGATCACTGACATAATCATTTAAAATCAGGCAGTGCGTTTAGCTGATGCTAAACATAGTAATTCGAATTGGACAGCTCCATCAGCAGCCTTCGACGTCAACATAGCTTCAACATAGCAGCGCAGCAGTTAGCACCCCATCACTAGGGACAAGGCGGCGTACAACAGGGAATCACAAACTTTACATCTAAAACACAGACACTTATTTACACATTTTGAGCACAATACCAATAAAACTCAAAAGAACAAAAATCAATTGTAACTAAAAAGAAAAAAAAAAAAAAAAAAAAAACAGAGATCATAATAAATAGTAGCTCTGCCCCAATTAGCAGCCAACATCGACGTGAGGAAGGCCTTCGCCACGGATGGAATACGGGTGAGTGATATTGGAGTAGTGATATTGTTTATTGTGATCTTTAACTTTTGTGACTATGTACCTAAAAAGATACTGTTTAAATGATGTATAATATGCATGTATATATATGACATATATATGTATATATTTTTGAAAATTTGAAATTGTAAAAGTGCAAATTGAACTTGTTAAATTGAAGATTGAAAATTGTACATTGAAAACTGTAAAATGAAAACTGTTACTTGAAAACATTAGTAATCTGAAACACACAAAAAAAAAAAAACCACAAAAAGAAAAAAATTAAATTAAAAATTTAAAAAACCCCCGAACTTAAGTAATTTTCATTTAAAAAGTGAAAAATAATAAAAGAAACTTAATGTTAAAGTACCTAAGAATCTATTAATAATTCTAAAAAAAATACGTCGCGTTGGGGGACACGCGAGGGCAGACGTCGTTGACGGTCGTATCTTACATGCAAATTTTTTGAAGTAATTCTATGAAAGTTTTTGAAGTATTTTCTTAATTTTGTTTTTAAGTTAATCTTTGTTGCTTAATTAGACTATTTGTATTTAAATTGTTAGTTTAGGAGCGGTCCCCCAACGCGACGTATTTTTTTAGAATTATTAATAGATTCTTAGGTACTTTAACATTAAGTTTCTTTTATTATTTTTCACTTTTTAAATGAAAATTACTTAAGTTCGAGGGTTTTTTAAATTTTTAATTTAATTTTTTATTTCATACTTTTTATAGGTAGGTTAGGTTAAGTTAGACTTTAGTATATTATAATATACTTACTATAATTTAGATTCTTGTTAAGGTATAGATTACATTTAAGGTCAAGCTCGTTTGCTTTTTTTTTACGCATTCTCCCCACTTTCACTCCCCACAACTTTTAAACGGCTCGACCGATTTTCATCATGTCTAGGAACACTCGCACATAAGTCACCTTTAATACAAAAAAAAAATAAATTGAAATCACTGCATGCGTTCGGGAGTTACGATGCCACAGACAGACAGACAAATTTTAAGCCAATCGGACAAAGTTGATGTTTTTAACTTCAAATGGCCATAACTTCTAAACGAGAAGAGATAGAGCAAAAATAGCCTCAGATTCGAATCAGTGGCGTCGTCAGCTTCAATAGGACCAAATTTTAGGCCAATCGGACAAAGTTGATGCTTTTAACTTCAAATGGCCATAACTTCTAAACGAGAAGAGATAGAGCAAAAATAACCACATTTTCGAATCAGTGGCGTCGTCAGCTTCAATAGGACCAAATTTTAGGCCAATCGGACAAAGTTGATGCTTTTAACTTCAAATGGCCATAACTTCTAAACGAGAAGAGATAGAGCAAAAATAACCTCAGATTCGAATCAGTGGCGTCGTCAGCAACAATAGGACCAAATTTTAAGTCAATCGGACAAAGTTTATGTTTTTAACTTCAAATGGCCATTACTTCCAAGAGCAAAAATAACCTCAGATTCGAATCAGTGGCGTCGTCAGCTTCAATAGGATGAAATTTTAAGCCAATCGGACAAAGTTTATGTTTTTAACTTCAAATGGCCATAACTTTTAAACGCGAAGAGATAGAGCAAAAACGCGAAGAGATAGAGCAAAAATAACCTCAGATTCGAATAAGTGGCGTCGTCAGCTTCAATAGGACCAAATTTTAAGCCAATCGGACAAAGTTTATGTTTTTAACTTCAAATAGCCATAACTTCTAAACGCGAAGAGATAGAGCAAAAACGCGAAGAGATAGAGAAAAAATAACCTCAGATTCGAATCAGTGGCGTCGTCAGCTTCAATAGGACCAAATTTTAAGCCAATCGGACAAAGTTTATGTTTTTAACTTCAAATGGCCATAACTTCTAAACGCGAAGAGATAGAGCAAAAATAACCTCAGATTAGAATCAGTGGCGTCGTCAGCTTCAATAGGACCAAATTTTAAGCCAATCGGACAAAGTTTATGTTTTTAACTTCAAATGGCCATAACTTCTAAACGCGAAGAGATAGAGCAAAAACGCAAAGAGATAGAGAAAAAATAACCTCAGATTCGAATCAGTGGCGTCGTCAGCTTCAATAGGACCAAATTTTAAGCCAATCGGACAAAGTTTATGTTTTTAACTTCAAATGGCCATAACTTCTAAACGCGAAGAGATAGAGCAAAAATAACCTCAGATTCGAATCAGTGGCGTCGTCAGCTTCAATAGGACCAAATTTTAGGCCAATCGGACAAAGTTGATGCTTTTAACTTCAAATGGCCATAACTTCTAAACGAGAAGAGATAGAGCAAAAATAACCACATTTTCGAATCAGTGGCGTCGTCAGCTTCAATAGGACCAAATTTTAGGCCAATCGGACAAAGTTGATGCTTTTAACTTCAAATGGCCATTACTTCTAAACGAGAAGAGATAGAGCAAAAATAACCTCAGATTCGAATCAGTGACGTCGTCAGCTACAATAGGACCAAATTTTAAGCCAATCGGACAAAGTTGATGTTTTTCTCCCCACTTTTACTCCCCACAACTTTTAAACGGCTCAACCGATTTTCACCAAACATGTCTAACAACACTCGCACATAAGTCACCTTTAATACAAAAAAACTAAATTGAAATCACTGCATGCGTTCGGGAGCTACGATGCCATAGACAGACAGACAAACAGACAGACAAACAGACAGACACGTCAAACTTATAACACCCCTCTTTTTGCGTCGGGGGTTAAAAATCAAGAAAGCTAAAGTGTAACCTGAGCAAAAAAATTCAGATGTAAACAAAAAAAAAAAAAAAAAAAAGCCCTGTACACCCCACGCTATAAAAACATCAGTACCTGTCCTGATCAATTTTGCAATTATTTTCTACTGTACACAAAAAATGTTATGAATTAGTGTCATCATGCGCCAAAGCTTTGCAACAAAGAAACCATAAAATTAATACCAAGCATATAACCATGAAAAAATGTTAAATGAATATTAAGTATTATTTCTGTAAATTTTTTTTTATGACTTGGTAAATGACTGCAAGCATACTTGTTAAATTTTGGTATCACAAGACTTATACGTTTTCACACTCATCTTTGATTTTTTTGTATCTTATGAAACGATAAACAATGTCAAGCATTTACATTCATATTTATATTTAAGAAAAGACCTATTAGTGTGTTAAGATCCACCCAATGAAGGGATATTATATTTTATAATTTTATGAATAAATTTGTTCTCATTATGAAATAGAACGGTGTTAAGATTTCTTAAAAGAGGATAGGGTAACAGAAACATTAGGGAGTCATGTCAAATTCGCACTAAATGACTCATAGGTAGGGTGGGTAAAGACGCGTAATGTTGCAAAACCAACTAGCAACATTAATCCGTAAATGACATCGTTGGTATCTGGTTGAATCGTCTGTCCGTTTCTTCTTTAATGTAATAGTATAATATAACCTGGCAGGGGCCTCCACACAAATTTTATTTATGTTAATGTCGTACCTCCAAAATAATCATCAAGGTACCCCCCCACCGGCTGTTTTGCTAGCTGAATTTCGGAGCCCAAGGGATGGTCAAATTGGAAGGAGTATTGGTACCCTTTTTTGTCCTTGGATAGGAAGGAAGTTAAATACCCTCAAACAATTTTACAATACTGCGAAGAAAATTACAATAAATTGGCGCCCAACGTGGGGCCCAAAAGAGTGCCACTATAGAAATTATTAAATTATAAATTTTAGTAGTTCTTTTTTCAATTGACTCTATACTGATTTTAATTTGCTTTGGAATTGCGATCTTAGTTAATTGTTACTACATCGACCACAAATTTAATCATTCCAATAGTGTCATTGTGTCTGAGAACTATTTTTGGAAAATTTCTCCTAATTTAATTATGTTTTTACAGAATGAGAATACCTAGGAAAACTCAGGACTATCATAATTTGGCGTGACTAAATCAGTGACCGAGTCGAACTTGTATTTGATAGGGCTGTAATATATATTTAAATTTTTGTTTCTTTCGAATTTGTTCTTTCATTAATTATATTCGTGTTTTGCAGACCCGCAATGAAACTGAATGTTTCTATAAGATGATATTCGTCGATTGAGCAAACAGTCTCGTTAGCAGGCATTGTAAATGATTACCTTCTCATTTTATTTTCTTACGTTTTGTATTTGCTTGCAGAGCATTCAAAATTAGCTCGTAAAGCTCTGGAATAGCATTAATTTGGCGAGGCTAAATTAGTGACCGAGTGGATCCAGTTAATAAAGGGTGCTGCAATCTGTACATCAAAGTCTTTTTCGCTCTGGATTTTTCTGGTAGCAAGCCTATACACTACAGAATACATTATGTTTGGAACTATCCGATTTTGGCGTTGCCAAACGAGATCCATGTAATATGTTCGGTAAATGTTTTGGACAAAGCACTAGAAAAATACGTTGCAAATCTTTTCAGTGTTTTTGCACCAGATATCAATTGTATTGTCATTTACGTGTCAACATTTGTTTATATTACCCTTGAATCAAACTTTAGGAAAAATTTCTTTTGATTGAAAACTAATTTGTTAATTCTTTGGAATTTTATATTATACTAGCCGTCTTCGCTCGCTCGTCTAGATCTGGTATCTTTCCTATTGGAAAACATCGTACGATTGATCCATGAGTGGATTAATTTCATGATAAAATTTTCAACCACTCGCCATCTTTACATTTTAACCATGTTTGATGGAGATAATAATAATGTTTACCTATAATGGCGACAGGATGTCTTTTTTTTTATTTTTTCACGTTCACTCAAGACAAACCACAGAATGAAAAATATTGCGTAACGCGCCGTCCAAATAAGAATATGCGCATGAGGCAAACCCCTCTTTTGCCATTCGATGCAATACATCCACGCCTGCGTTTCCCCAAAAATACAATGTTTTACGATCAAGTCCAACAATTTGCTCACTTTTTGTTTGAATATCCTTGCCGTTAAATCATGACGGTCGGAGGGGACCTGGCCGGGCAATAAGTATTCTTTTATTTCTTCCCAATCCGGATTACACGTGTATGTAATAAAAAAGTCGGGTCGGCCAAATGAACGGACATACACCATGGCATCTTGTGCATATTCATGCATATGTCTAGGGCTGCCAGTAAATGTTGATGGTAATATGACCATTTTGCCAATGTCAGAAACATTTCCATAGTTTGCAACCGCGTCACGTAAATGTATGTACTGATCTGAACGCAACGATTTTTGATTTAAACGAATGAATAGCAAACGTTCAGATTCAATTTTTGCATACATATCTACGACATACTGGTGAAAAAGCTGACGGCATTGAAGAATATGATTTGTTCCATTCTCAGGGATCATTAAGCGGTGGGAATAATAATTCATTGCAGAAACTTTTTTATTAGTTTGTTCGCCTGTGATGGGGTTTATTTGATGAACATTGAAATGGTATCCATCTTGCCCCTCCCAAAAAATTATGGGATACTGCAATGCATCCTAGGATCGGTGCGTTTCAGATACTCGCTGAAGTTCATTATTACGTTTTTGAAGGATAATGTCGCGAGAATCACGCTGCTCACCTACGATGATAATGGCAAATTCGTTCACTGTCGGTGCATTGTACCGTCCGGCATGCTGCCCATGAGGCGTTTTGTCAGCTCTTATCTGAATAGCATGGTTATCAGCCGGCAATTTGTCTATAGAGGATTTTAATAACCTTACTAATGAGTTATGCTGATGGAAAAGTGCTTGCAAAGAACATATAATTTCTCGTTTAGTGCCGGTATTGCAACGTGCATCGACTTGTGCTTCTTCGTCACCCATGAAATAAATTTGTAAAAATTTATGTTCAGCGTCCTGAACTGGTAACAAAGATCCTACGCTGTGGTAAATTTGTCCTTGATTTCTAAAGGTCGGCATGAACTGATTTATACAAACTCTTCCTGCTCCAAATGAAGTCATCTGGAATGCCGAATGTATTTTCGAATGTTGCGCAAAAAGTGACTTGAATTCGGAGAATGACCCGAAAGCAAAGACAACAGGGGGTCAGGTGGTGGGAGCAAAGCAGGCAATATAACTTTCCCATTAGCACAACACATTCCTAATGTTTCTTTGTCAAACTTCAGAGAACAACAAAAACGGCACACTTTATCCATTTTGCCGAGCTGGATGCAAACTGTAATCGAAGTTCGCATTATAATGAAATGCACCCAGATTTAACTCAATATTTCCTGAATGTCGAGTTGAATTTGTACGCATACGCATCCTCTCGAGTCTACGGGCACGCTGATCTTCCGTTTCAGAAGCTCGAGACTGGGCAACTCGAGAACGATCTATTTCCATTCTGTCTGCACGTTGTTCTTCTGTTATTCTAGAGCGTTCAGTTTCTAATCTCACTGAATTATGTTCTTCAGTCTCTGACGCTCGCACACGCTTTTTCCTTGGGGCTGCACTTGTTGACGGACTAAGGGACGATCTTCGCCTAAGAGGCATTTCGCTGTATGAAATCTAAAAATAAGGTTTATAAAGAAGCTTCTGAACATTTTTAAAAAGTCCCATTAAAATCGGACAAAGGGTTTCGCGTCCAACCAATAAAATAAATTTTATTTGCTGAAAAATTGTTGGTGCTCACTTATTTGAGGTTGACTTGATAATGAAATATTATACGAAAGTTAGTTAAGAGGAAGCGACGTGGTCTGCTACGACTCTTTTGCACGGATTCACTTAAATTCACTTTAAATTGTTTAACTTTTATTTTTTTTCTGGTTTCACTTGTTTTTTGTTGAAAACGTTTGATGCTCACTGAAAGAAGGTTGACTTGACAATGAAAAATTTTAGGAGCGTAGTTAAAAAATATTAGTTAATCTGACAATGTACACAATGCCAACCTCAATTAAAAAAAAAAAATTTATTGGAAAATGAAATTGTCGCTTTTAGTATTTTCAATTTTCCTAATTTTTCTGTAAATTTTCCAATGATATTACATAGCCTATTCGCGAAGCTTCTGAACATTTTAAAAAAAGTCCCATTAAAATCGGACAAAGGGTTTGGCGTCCAACCCCGGACAAACAGACATACACTTTTTTTATATATAAGATATATTAATAATCATAATTAATATATTATTCATTTCTGTAACTTCAAAATGCCACTATTACGAAGTACAGAGAACTTAGCTTTTGAGCTACAGCAAGCAGCTATTGCAGAAGTTACCTGTCAAATCTGCGAAAAAACTTTATGGGAATCGCAAATGCAAGTTGTAGTTACAACATGTGAACACTATTTCCATGATTCTTGCATTTCGGATTGGTTAACGAAATTAAATGAGTGTCAAGTTTGTCATAAGCTGATTCATGTACGCGACTTAAAGTCGGTAACAGTTTCAATGACAGCTGACCCACCAAATAATGAACCGCCGAAAAGTGCAGGAGCAATTCCGAAGGTTCATGATACCCGATATAGAGGCAGGAAAAATCCTAATTCGGAGCAAGAACCTCAAATAATCCTAAACGAAGATATACCAAGTATTGAAAGTTCCAATAAGCGAGGCTTAGGTCGTAAACCAGTCAGGCCAAGAAAGCCAAAGCAAACTCCACGTAGCAACTTTCCTATGCAAAGCGTAGAACCCATAGATTATGGAAAAATTTTTACCGAACTAGAAAACATAGTCTCTCGTCAGTTCGCTAATTTAAATTTGCACGGCCAATCAAGTGCATTGCCAGAACGCGAGAGCAATCCTCGACTTAGTTATGGGTCATATGCGACCAACTCTCGTTCCCATTTGCGTACAAACCCTGAAAAAATAACTCAGCTTATACATAGTTGGAACGTAAAGTTCGATGGCTCAGCTAAGGGAATCACCGTAGAAGAGTTTATTTACAGAATCAAAACACTCACAGAAGATAGTCTCGATGGCGATTTCGATGCTCTTTGTAAGAACTTGCATATTCTGCTTGTAGGCAAAGCTAAAGAGTGGTATTGGCGATACAGAAAAGAAAGTCTTCGTATTATTTGGACAGAATTTTGTATAGCCTTGAAACTCCAATATAAAGACTATCAGACTGATTTTGATATATTAGAAAACATTCGCGGTCGAAAGCAAAGACCAGGCGAATCATTTGAGAGCTTTTACGATGACGTGATATCTATTGCATCTCGTCTAGACTCTCCCATCGAAGAGGAAAACCTCATCCAAATCCTCACCAGAAATTTATTGGCGGATATACGACATGAGTTGTTGTATGTTCCTATTCTGTCCATAGCACATTTGAGGAAATTAGTGCAAATGCGCGAAAATTTGTTAGGTGATGTAGCTAACAAGCGAGTGAATAAACCTCCAGCTTGGCAAGCTTCCACTAAACGTAGCATTGCTGTTGTTGAAGACGAAGCCGCTTGCGAAGTAGCTCCCAGTAATTTGGAAGTTGAAGCTATTCAAGGATCATCAAAAGTATACCGCTGTTGGAATTGCGATTCCGAAGGGCATACGTGGGACATGTGTCTTCAAGAACGTAAAGTTTTTTGTTACGGTTGTGGAGCAAAAAACGTTTACAAGCCACAATGTACCACTTGTATTAAGAGAAAGACGGAAAACTTGCAGAAGGGACCATTCTTGCTAAACGCTCGATTGGCCCCGAAACAGCAATAAAAAATTTATTAACTGATTTACCGGCTAGCTCAGATCTATCGTTGGAAGCTAAGCCATTCCCAGACAAGACACTTTCAGACCCGATGCAGTCTAAAAATTCAAATCCTCCACGTTTATTTCCCATTAGACCCTACCATGAACGTCTAAAAGATTATGAAGCGGTACGAGCTCGAATATTCGGTTCGAGGGAAATAAAACCACATGCACGGCCTAATCGTTCTACGAGGCGTATACGTAAATTTTGGAAAAACGTTAGAAATACTAGACGCTTGCTTGTATCTGCAATTTTTGATGAGCATTCGGATGGGCGTTTTTACACTACTGTCTCGTTCCTTGAGAAACAGGAAAAGGGTTTAATTGACACCGGAGCTAACGTTAGTTGCGTGGGTTCGACATTAGCAACAACTGATTGGTCAAAATTTCCGAAATATCGGCGTATCGTTTCGAAAGTTAAAACTGCTGATGGAAAGCATCAACCGGTTATAGGCTTCATAGTAGTGGATATGAAGTATAAAGGTCTATCTCATCCAATAACACTGTTCATTGTACCGTCTATTAAAAAGAATCTTATATTGGGCGTGGATTTCTTTAAAAAGTTTATTTTACCGCAATGCGAGATATCTTCAATTAACTTGGAACCTTCGCTTAAAAATATTGTTAACCCAGACAGCTCTGACAATTCAATCCTATTAACCAATGTACAACGCAGTCAGTTGAATGCTGTTATTTCTCTATTTCCATCTTTCGAAAAGCAGGGATTAGGGAAAACGACTTGGCTTGAGCATCACATTGACGTGGGCAATGCCAAGCCAATCAAACAAAGGTTTTACCCAGTCTCACCCGCAGTGGAAAAACTTTTGTACGAAGAGATTGACCGAATGCTAGAACTTCAAGTAATAGAAGAATGTAACAGTCCATGGAGCTCACCATTACATTTAGTTATAAAACCTGGCAAAAATAGAGGTTGTTTAGACGCGAGAAAAATTAATGACTGTACGTTAAAAGATGCCTATCCTTTACCAAGCATCGAAGGCATTTTCGCGCGACTTCCTAAAGCGAATATTATCACGAAAATCGATCTTAAGGATGCATATTGGCAAATTCCGCTATCGGTAGCATCTCGTGCTATTACAGCTTTCACAGTCCCAGGACGTCCGTTATATCAATACAAGGTTATGCCTTTCGGATTGTGTAATGCTCCACAGACGATGTGTCGACTTATGGATCAAGTTATACCGCCTGATCTGAAATACTGCTGTTTCGGTTATTTGGACGATTTGTGTGTTGTGTCAGCAGATTTTGAATCGCACGTCACTGTCTTGATGCGATTAGCAGAGCAATTTCGCAAAGCGAACCTTACTCTTAATTTAGAGAAAAGCCAATTTTGCGTCGCTGAAACAAAATATTTGGGCTTTGTGATAGGACGGGGTGGAATTGCCACAGACCCCAGCAAAATTGAATCAATTCTTAAATGGCCTAGCCCCAAGTCCTTAAAACAAGCTCGCGGATTTCTTGGTTTAGCAGGATGGTATAGGAGATTCATTGCTAATTTTGCAGAATTAACTACCCCAATAACTGATTTGCTGTCAATCAAATGTAAATTTAAATGGACGGAAGATGCACAAAAAGCTTTTGAGCAACTTAAGGCTGCCCTTACTTCAGCGCCTGTACTACTCAATCCGAACTTTAATAAGAAATTCTTTCTTCATTGTGATGCAAGTGATCACGGTATAGGAGCCGTATTGGTGCAGCTCAATGAAGAAGGAGATGAAAGGCCAGTGGCATATATGTCGAAGAAATTGAATTCGGCACAAAGAAACTACAGCGTGACTGAAAGGGAATGTTTAGCAGTTGTATTAGGGATTGAACGCTTTAGATGCTACTTAGAATTGCAAGATTTTGAGGTAGTAACTGACCATGCAAGTCTAGAATGGCTTATGAAGCAGGCAAACCTGAAGGGACGCTTAGCAAAATGGGCTATGAAAATACAAAGCTATCGGTTCACAGTCAGTCATAGAAAAGGACGAAATCATGTAGTTCCTGATGCGTTATCGCGCATGTATGCCGATGATGTTTGCTTGATAGAGTCATGTGGTCCTGAAATCGACCTAACTTCACCTCATTTCAAGAATGCAGAGTACCAGAACTTAAAAGATAAAATATCTACAAATCAAGACTCTTACCCAGATATTAAAGTTATGGACGAGTTCGTGTACATACGTACTGAACATGATGATGGATCTTCGGAATCAAGTCATTCTGCTTGGAAACTTTGGATTCCGAAAGATCTAACTGAGTCTGTTATTCGTCGAGCACATGACGTGGTCATAGCGGCTCATGGCGGAATTAATAAGACTCTTGAGATCATTCGTAGGCATTTTTATTGGCCAGGAATGGTTTCTCAAGTTCGAGACTACATCCGTAGCTATGAAATATGTAAAACCACGAAATCACCAAACTTCACGCTAAAGCCTCCAATGGGACAAAAAGCTGAATCCATGCGACCATTTCAACGCCTGTATGTGGATATTTTAGGTCCATATCCTAGAAGTAAGCAAGGCTTTACTGGAATTCTTATTGTTCTTGACCATTTCTCAAAGTTCCATTGGTTGTGCTTGTTAAAAAGGTTTTCTTCTAAAGCAATACAAGAATATCTGCAAAAACATATATTCTGTGTATATGGTGTACCCGAAATTGTAATAAGCGACAACGGATCGCAATTTAAAGCAAATGATTTCAATGTATTTTTAACGTCATATGGAGCTCAGCATATGTACACTGCCTTATATTCACCGCAATCAAATGCTTCAGAACGTGTGAATCGATCGATTGTTTTAGCTATAAGAGCGTATCTGAAATCTGACCAAAAGGAATGGGATCAGAATATTCATTCGATTAGCTGTGCTCTTCGAAATTCTGTGCACCAAAGCCTAGGCTGTTCGCCTTATCAGGCCCTTTATGGCTTTAACATGGCAACTCATGGCGAAAATTTCAAACTGTTGAGAAATCTAAATGCGTTATCTGAACCTGTTTTCTGCTTAGCTAGGGATGACCAGCTACAAATATTGCGAAAGGATCTTCATAAAAACATGAAAATTGCTTATGATAAGCAAGCTGCTAATTATAATTTACGAACTAAACCTGTAAACTTTAAAGTTAACCAAGAAGTGTTTCGGAGGAATTTTGTTCAAAGCAACTTTGAGAAAGGGATAAATGCTAAACTTTGCAGAACCTTTTTAAAAGCACGAGTGAGAGAGAAATTAGGAAATTCCTACTATGTCCTCGAAAATCTTGATGGAAAATTAATTGGAACCTTTCATGCTAAAGATATTCGCTCTTGAACTATTTTACGAAATAAGAGGATTTTCTGTATCCTTCGCAGCGTGAAGCACGGCGAAGTAGACAGTGGTGTGATGAACAGGCATACCTTATACTTATAATAAGGTTCAATAGAAATAAATAAATTCAATAAATTTGAATGTAAATGTAGGATTGGAAAATATAGCAAATTGGTGTTGCAAAACTTTATAAGATATTTGGCCTATTTGGTATTTGCATGGTAGTTTTTTGCGAACAAACTCTGGCAGCCCCATTTATCAGTATTAAATACTAAGTCTCCAATGTCACTAGTGTCACTAGAGCAAGAAGAAGAAACCTATTTCCGGCTTGCATACGCCTATATAAGCCAGCCTCAAGCTGAGAGCCATCTTTTCATTAAAACAACGTGCAAGAGTCCAGTCATTAAAATATTACCAAGATACTTATATATACATATACAAACGTTCAAAACGCGTGTGCTTGATGAATTTGATTTGGCATTTGGGCCTAAATTTGGATTATATTACCACCGGTGCAAGCCGAAATATTAATCTTTTTTGGCCTAGGCCACCTAATGTAAGTAAAATCCCCAAATCCTTCCAAAAAGAAAAAAACCCAGATCACTGACATAATCATTTAAAATCAGGCAGTGCGTTTAGCTGATGCTAAACATAGTAATTCGAATTGGACAGCTCCATCAGCAGCCTTCGACGTCAACATAGCTTCAACATAGCAGCGCAGCAGTTAGCACCCCATCACTAGGGACAAGGCGGCGTACAACAGGGAATCACAAACTTTACATCTAAAACACAGACACTTATTTACACATTTTGAGCACAATACCAATTAAACTGAAAACAACTAGCACGTATGTTGGTTGCAGCATAGTTATTTAAATATACGAGGTGTGTTCAAAAAGTAGGGTGACTTAAGCAATTTCGCGGGCAACGTATTTTCGATTATCGATTTTTTTTATTTTGTTGTGTTGGTACACTCTTCCCGAACATCTGTACCAAATTTCAAGTGAATGGCATTTTTTGTTTGGTTGTGAGAGGCGTAAAGTTTATAAGTGTTTAGCGTGCTCGGCGATTTTCTTTTTTTTCGGTCTTGGCTCATCTGGCCGCTTCCATTGGGACGATTGGGCTTAAGTTTCGATATCATAACCATATACCCATAATTCGTCACCAGTTATGACCCTTTTGAGTAAATCTGGGTCGACGTTGACGTCATTCAACAGCTCTTGAGCGATGCTCATGCGATGGTTCTTTTGGTCAAAATTTAGCAATTTCGGAGCAAACTTCGCTGACACACGTCTCATGCCCAAAACGTTAGAAAAATTTCATGGCACGAGCCAAGCGATATACCGACATCCTCAGCAACTTCTCTGATAGTGATTCGACGATTTTCCAAAACAATTTTCTTCACTGCTTGAACATTTTTATCAGTTGTTGACGTGCTTGGGCGTCCAGAGCGAGGCTCGTCATTGGCATCTTCCCGGCCATCTTGGAAGAGTTTGTACCACTTGTAAACATTTTTTTTACTCAGAACAGTTTCACCGTATGCTACTGTCAAAATTTCAAGTGTTACGGAGCACTTTTTTTTATTAATTAATTAATTTAATCCGTTGATGCATATTTTTCGATAGCAAAAAATCGCCGAGCACGCAAAACACTTATAACCTTTACGCCTCTCACAACCAAACAAAAATGCCATTCACTTGAAATTTGGTACAGATGTTCGGGAAGAGTGTACCAACACAACAAAACAAAAAAATCGGTAATCGAAAATACGTTGCCCGCGAAATTGCTTAAGTCACCTTACTTTTTGAACACACCTCGTACAAATGTTATCTGAGCATTGTTAAAAAATAAATTTTGTAATATAAAAAACGTCGATTGTACAAGTGAAGTTTAATTGTTGTAATTAACCATGTCCCAAGACTTATCATCATTTTCGTCTAACAAAGTCGCTGCTGCTGCAATGGCAGAAAATAATTCTAACGGCGCTTCTAGCACGCGTGAAGCAGCTGGCTTCCAAAATGGCGCGCTTGCTGCCAAGAAGGCACATGGAACAAAAGGTTATGAAAGCGATGACACCAACTTTTCGTCTGATCTTGAAAAGACACCACTTAAGCAGCAAAAACCGTGCCCAAAGTCAGCAAAAAAAAAGCTGCACTCCAAATGTGAAGACGATGTTGACAACATTATTAACGAAGCGCCCTCCTGCTTGCTAGCAGCTATAATGAAACCGTGTCCATTATCAGCAAAGTCCAAAGTGTCCAAACAGAGCTTGCGTAAGAGTTGGCTGCCTAAGATTTACCTGGACAGAATTTGCCCATAGTTTCACTAAACCGGCAACTGTGCCCCTTGCCCGAAGATGAACTTTATGAAGCTATTTGAATTGATTTGAAACTGCTTATGCAAAAACTAAAGCACCAATTATTTAGCGATTGTAAAAGAATAATTTTGTTTGTAATTATATATCTTTGTATAAATAATTGTTCATATATTCCAATAAACTGAAACGAATATGTTTCGGGCTTGCCCAGCTGCACTAACAGGAAAAAAAAAACTCAAAAGAACAAAAATCAATTGTAACTAAAAAGAAAAAAAAAAAAAAACAGAGATCATAATAAATAGTAGCTCTGCCCCAATTAGCAGCCAACATCGACGTGAGGAAGGCCTTCGCCACGGATGGAATACGGGTGAGTGATATTGGAGTAGTGATATTGTTTATTGTGATCTTTAACTTTTGTGACTATGTACCTAAAAAGATACTGTTTAAATGATGTATAATATGCATGTATATATATGACATATATATGTATATATTTTTGAAAATTTGAAATTGTAAAAGTGCAAATTGAACTTGTTAAATTGAAGATTGAAAATTGTACATTGAAAACTGTAAAATGAAAACTGTTACTTGAAAACATTAGTAATCTGAAACACACAAAAAAAAAAACCACAAAAAGAAAAATCAAGAAAGCTAAAGTGTAACCTGAGCAAAAAAATTCAGATGTAAACAAAAAAAAAAAAAAAAAAGCCCTGTACACCCCACGCTATAAAAACATCAGTACCTGTCCTGATCAATTTTGCAATTATTTTCTATTGTACACAAAAAATGTTATGAATTAGTGTCATCATGCGCCAAAGCTTTGCAACAAAGAAACCATAAAATTAATACCAAGCATATAACCATGAAAAAATGTTAAATGAATATTAAGTATTATTTCTGTAAATTTTTTTTTATGACTTGGTAAATGACTGCAAGCATACTTGTTAAATTTTGGTATCACAAGACTTATACGTTTTCACACTCATCTTTGATTTTTTTGTATCTTATGAAACGATAAACAATGTCAAGCATTTACATTCATATTTATATTTAAGAAAAGACCTATTAGTGTGTTAAGATCCACCCAATGAAGGGATATTATATTTTATAATTTTATGAATAAATTTGTTCTCATTATGAAATAGAACGGTGTTAAGATTTCTTAAAAGAGGATAGGGTAACAGAAACATTAGGGAGTCATGTCAAATTCGCACTAAATGACTCATAGGTAGGGTGGGTAAAGACGCGTAATGTTGCAAAACCAACTAGCAACATTAATCCGTAAATGACATCGTTGGTATCTGGTTGAATCGTCTGTCCGTTTCTTCTTTAATGTAATAGTATAATATAACCTGGCAGGGGCCTCCACACAAATTTTATTTATGTTAATGTCGTACCTCCAAAATAATCATCAACGTACCCCCCCACCGGCTGTTTTGCTAGCTGAATTTCGGAGCCCAAGGGATGGTCAAATTGGAAGGAGTATTGGTACCCTTTTTTGTCCTTGGATAGGAAGGAAGTTAAATACCCTCAAACAATTTTACAATACTGCGAAGAACATTACAGACTCCAGACGATCAGCCACTTGACATCGTCAGCCGTAACCATAAAATATCAAAAACGGCAGCGCCGCATCCAGCATGAGCATTGTCAGCATTTCCTAGTTATAAATACAACTGTTAGAGTATTAAGATCTCAGTCATTGTTAGAGTTTACACTAAGGTCTGCCGAGGCATTTCCGCTGCAGTCAGGTCTGCCAAGGCACTCCTGCTGTAGGCGGTTTTGTGACAGTCCAGCTCTCGCTTTGTTACAGTTAATTTAGTTTGAGTTAATACTCAACGTTCGGTTTTCTATCATCCGAAGTAGTTTTAAGTTAAATATTAAAATTTTGAATAAAGTTATTTTTTAAATAAAAAGTGATTTTATAATTTACATATTGAACAGCTTGTTACTGCTAAGCTACAGCTACGACGTGAGTGGCAGTCCCACAGATCCCCATCTGCTAAGCTAAAACTTAATGAAGCAACACGCAAACTCACCAGGGCGCTGAAGCTCGAAAAAGAGCATTCCCAACTCCGGTACATTGAGAAGTTGTCGCCAACGAGTACTAAATACCCACTGAATCTGTAGCTCTTCAATCTTTAATTCAATTTATTGCATCTTGATCTGCTATTCAAAGCTTTTACTATATCTATATATTTGTTAAGAGATCCAACCTAGTGAGGTGTTTCTACTTTGTTATAAGTGCATATATACCTATATGATACATTATTGTTTTATAGCTAATATATGTGATTATTATTAAAGAAAAATCTTATTGCATTGGTTTGAAGGAATATGTTTCTAATGAAGAATACCTATAGGGCACACTCAAACCTAAGCACTCCAACCGAGACAGTTATGTCAATAAGAAACTCTTCAGGACAGTGGGCACGTAATGATGAAGACAGGTCGAGCACTTTCGTCGCCCACCTACAAAATGTGTTCCAGCCAAACCCGGCGACTAACTCATTCGTACTACCGTCTAGACCAAGTGGCGCCCTAACACGCACTGAACCACTAATCACTTATTGTTAGTCTCTATTCGGTAAGATGCAATAAATAAAGTAAAAAAATAAAAAAATAAATAAAATACATATGCGCTTCTTTGCGGACAATGGTCGTCGGAATTGGATTAAACAGGAAAACCCAGCGATGCAGACTCTCATCAGTAAACAGATTGATGTTGACGCGCCAATAGTAATGGTGCGTAAGAAAAACGTCCAGTGGCGGGAAGCCTCGCTTAGTTTTGCTTAACCGGGAGGAGAAATGGATGGTGAACCGG
This sequence comes from Chymomyza amoena, assembly GCA_037043745.1. Taxonomy (NCBI): domain Eukaryota; kingdom Metazoa; phylum Arthropoda; class Insecta; order Diptera; family Drosophilidae; genus Chymomyza; species Chymomyza amoena. The sequence goes on along the minus strand of JBAMAX010002729.1, from coordinate 43,673 downwards.
TGGCGCACCCGGCACTTTATTATGCTGGAAACGTTTAGTTTTTCGAAAGTGTCGGGTTGCGGAGGCTTTACGCTGTCGGAGCTTTCCGAGGCGCAACTCAACCTGCGTCAACAAAACGTAGCCCAAAACCGGCTTAACCGGTTGAGGCGGTCGTTGGCGCAGGAAGATGGAAATAGGCGGAGGTGGCAGCTCGTAGAGGACGAGTCCGCATGGCCTGCAAAGGTGCTGAAGGCAATCCGGCGCTGGCTACTGCGCGGTCCTCCGCAAAACGTTGGCGGGCAACTCGTAACTGTTAGGGACGATATGCATAGAGTGCCTTGGAGTCGGGGCGGAGAGATTAAAGTCTTCGTCCTGACCCAAAGCCAACATTAGACAAAAAAAAAAGCAAAAAAAAAAGGAAAACAAAATAATAACAAGGATTTAATGTAAAAGTACACATGTCGATGCAAATTAACAGCTGTGGGCACAGCCAAGTGAGTACTGGGACGCGGTGGTCGTAGAAAAAATGAGCAGAGCTGCGCTTTGGGATAGCTGGTGGTGCATCCCAAGTAGTGCACAGCGAGTGTAGGGAATTTCATGGACCTTTGCTACGTGGGCCGTTGACTCCGATTAAAGGAGCACGGGAACCAGCAAAGGTTTAGGCAACGCATCTGGCTACTCTCCCAATGAGGGGAGGTAGCGGAGCGTTTTGGGAGGCCGTTCCACCGCATACTACTTGGCAGAGCAACAGCTGGGCCAATACCAGCGACCCCGAAACCATAGATTTTTTTTATTTTACCGGAGGAAGGGGGGAGTGTGAGGAGGCAAATCGCCACCTCACAACATTAAGCTAGTTTGCCAATAGGGCCATAGGGATACTGCTTGCACTCCTTGGTGAGAGTACTCTCACTAATACCAACAACGTCTTGGTGAGAGTAAACATCCAAGTCGCAACTTAACAGACCCTGCTCCCTTTCAGATACAGATCCAAATGCGGTCAAAATGCAAATAAAATTGCAGGTTCGCCCATGCAGACTGGCATGGCATGTCCAGCAAAGAAAGACGACCCTCGCTCACAAAAGTGCGGTAAATGCGCAGGAAACCACAACGCAAATTATAGAGGCTGTGATGAACAGGCCATACTCTTATAGTTATAATTAGGATTAATAGAAATAAATTAACTTAGTAAATTTGAATGTAAAATGATATTAATGAAATATATATCAAATTTGTGTTGCTTTATTAGGCGTATTTGGCATTTTTGGTACTTGCATGGTAGTTTTTTGCAAACAAAACTCTGGCAGCCTCATTTATTAGTATTAAAAACTAAAGTCTCTGTAATGTACAGAGCATGAGCAATTTGAATAAAAACGAATAAAACCAAAAAAGATCATATCGATAAATGGTGCCCATGCACTCGATCCCAAATTCAATAGTCTGGCATCCCCATACTCGATACTTTGGTAGTGCACTACCCAACACTCTAAGCTAGAAGAAGAAGATTATAGCTCGTTGCATATCCGGCCTACACGGCTATATAAACCCTGTTTGAAGCATGTTTAACCCTTTTTATGGTGTGACTGCTCAAGCAAAGTGCATTGGCGAATTTAATACAAGTGTGTACATGAATATATATAACTTTACCACGTGTAAAAGTGGATGTAGTAGATAACGGCTGTGTGTTCAAGTGTAGTTTATTTGGCTACTAGCCACTCAAACGCAACCCCAAAACTGCATTAATTGATGATTTTATTGAGCGTCGAATAGACACTATTTCCAGTAAGTACAGTGCTCCCAGGGCTCCCTCAATTCTAATAAGAATTTTTTATTAAGGTGCGTTAAAGAAAAAACCATACGGAAAACAGACCAACTTAAAGCAGGTACGCAGCCGGCACAACAACAAAATTGCTGCAACAGCCTAACCTCAATCGTATCTATCAGCAGTCACCTCAACACGCCCCCTCATCTATATTTCGGAGTTCGCAAAGCGCTGCTCAGCATCACCCTGCTTAGCGTTAAAACCCTAACTTACTGGCCGAGAAAAAGAACAAACGAAAACAAAGAATAAATAGAAATATATATATATGTTATATATTGCTATATATGCATATACATATATATAGTTTCTCTCAACTGTGTCAAAACTAGTTACATATGTGCGTTATCAAATCCAAAAGCAAGTGTTAACTTATTAAAATTTGTAAAATGATCTATTTGATACCATTTAATTTGCTTGTTAACTTTACCAAATCCAAGAGAAAAATCTAAATTTATATACGACCCAGTATTCATGTCTAACTTTTATAAACCTTAAATATTGAGCAGCACCATACATCGTGGGAAGGCCTTCAACACGGATTGGATGGTGGGTGAGTTTTTCAACAAAAAGAAAAAAAAAAAAAAAAATTGTATATAAAAGTAGTATTAAATACTTGGGTCCCTTTATTGTAATAACTGTTCAAAAATATAAAAGGTTGGTTATTAGTACCTACTTAACTCAACCAATAAAAATTTAAATATGTAAACAATAGTTAAGATCAAAACAAAACTAAGACAACAAACAAAAACAAAATAAGATAATGTGAAGAAAAAAAAGAAAACGAGTAAATGGTACCAAAATGAAAACAAAAAAACGAAATAACCAAAGCTGTAAAGAAAAACAAAAAATTATAAAAAGCGTTACCAGAACACAAATGTAAACCAGATTGCTAAGTGCCTATCTCTATTAAAATGTTTAAAAATTTAAAATTTTGAAGCACTCTAAAACAAATAAGAAAGAAAGCAACAACAAACACCAAACTGTAATGAAGACTTAAACAAATCTATCACCCTGAACTATTCATGTCTCTTTAATTTATATTTCATATTAGTATATATAGTTATGTAAAGACTATATATGTATATAATCCCCTGTAAGACAAAACACAAAACATGAGAAGAAAAGCAATTACGTACTATGAAACTACTCCAAGCGGAAATTATGAATTATGAAGTTTTTTGTTTAAAATCTATTAAGTAAATAAATTATATTATAATGGAATAGAGTGATATTATTTTCCTAAAGAAAAGAGGATAGGGTAACACAAATTAGGGAGTCATGTAAAATGCGCATGTAATGACTCATAGGTAGGGTGGGTAAAGACGCGTAATGTTGCTTGCCAACACCAACTAGCAACATTCACACGTAAATAACATCGTTGGTATCTGATTGCATTGTCTGTCCGTTTCTTTTTTAATGTCATGATATAATATAACCTGGCAGGGGCCTCCACACAATTTTTATTTTATGTTAATATTGTACCTCCAAAATAATCATCAACATACCCCCCCACCGGCTGTTTTTGCTAGTTACATTTTGGAGCCCAAGGGATGATAATATTGGACGGAGTATTGGATATAACATCTACTCAATAATGCGTTGGGAACAATACCTAAATTGACGCCCAATGTGGGACACGAAGTTGAACATGACATTACATCTCCAATGTCAATTTGACATTAGCGCAAGAAGAAGAAAACTATTTCCGGCTTGCATACGCATATATAAGCCAACATGAAGCTGAGAGCCATCTTTTATTACCACAACGTGCTAGAGTCCAGTCATTATCATTGTTTGAAAAATAATACCAACTTTCATGTTGAAATGAAAAAGTAAAATCTCCCGCTAATGACGTGAATTCGGTTTATAAGTTGACATATTTAATTAAGTGTAACTATATGACACAAACAAAAATTAACTAATATCGATGTATGGTTATATTTATCGATGTCAAAACTGATGGAAAACAGCTGTGATTTATTTATTTGAACTATTACTGGCTACTAGCGCCATCTTTTGGAAAACGGCGGGAGCGAATTTCAAAACGCGTGTGCGTAATGAATTTGAATTGCTATTTGGGCCTAAGTTTGGATTACTTTACCACCGGTGCCAGCCGAAATATTAAAAATTACCACGATCCTAATTGTGATCTTGATTATTCTATTATTGGCATAGGCCCACCAAATGTAAGTAAAGTCCGCAAATCCTTCCCAAAAGAAACCCAGATTACTGACAAAATTATTTAAAATAATACAGTGCGCTTAGGTGATGCTAAACATAGTAATCCGAATTGGACAACTCAATCAGCAGCCTTCGACGTCAACGTAGCTTCGACAGAGCAGCGCAGCGGTTAGCAATCGCACCCCATCACTAGGGACAAGGCGACGTACAACAGGGAATCACAAACTTTACATCTAGAGCTCAGACATTTATTTTCTAGCTTCTTTATTAAAAAAGAAAAAAAATCAATACTAGCACAATACAAATAAAACCCAAAAACCAAAAATAAATTGAAACTAAAACAAGAAATCATAGTAAATAATAGCTCTGCCCCAGCAACCAACATCGACGTGAGGAAGGCCTTCGCCACGGATGGAATACGGGTGAGTGCTTTTGGTGTAGTGATGTTATTTATTGTGATCACACTATGAAAAGCCAGTACCAAAAACTCAAAACTTATTGAACCCAATATTGTAGTCTGGAAAAATGAAAAATTTGTAAATCAGTACCTATACTGATCAATTTTCTAGTTATTTTCTATTGTATAAAAAAAAAAAAGAAGGGAAATACTATGAATTCGTGTCAAAATGCGCAAAAGCTTTGCAACACCCAACAGGGAAAAAACCCATAAAATTAATACCAAGCATATAACCATGCTAAACGGTTAAACGAATATTAAGTATTATTTCTGTAATTTTTATCGTATGACTTGGTAAATGACTGCAAGCATATTTGTTAAATTTTGTATCGCAAGACATAAATTTCTACACTCATCTTTTATATTTTGTTTGTATCTTATGAAACGGCAAACACAATGTCAAGCCATTTACATTCATATTTGTATCTAAGACAAAAGACCTATTAGACCTATTTGTTAAGATCCACCCAATGAAGGGTGGATGAGTAAATTTGTTAACTCATTATGAAATAGATCCGTGTTAAGATTTCTTAAGGGAGAGGATAGGGTAACAGCAAATTTGGGAGTCTTGATAAGATCTGCGCGACAAGACTCATAGGTAGGGTGGGTAGAGACGCAACATGTTGCCCAACAACCAGGCAACTAAAATATGTGAATGATCTGTTCCGAGTGTGTCTGTCTACGTGTACTTTATATTTTGTCTGTCTATCCGTAATGGCAGGGGCCTCCAAAAATAATGGCTGTTTTTGCTAGTCGTTTCGGAGCCCGAAGGGATGGTCCATTTACAGAACATTGGCCTATCGATGGAAAAGGGGAAAAATGTATTATTAGCGCAGTTTTATTTTAATAAGAAAATACCATTTAAATTATTATTATTATTAGCGGCCGGGCTTTGGAATGTGTTAGTGCATACGAGTGAGTGTAGAGTAGGGAATAGGAATAGTTTCAGGTACGGCATTTGTTTTAATTCTGTTTACCAAGAAAAATCAACTTTTAAAATTCAAAATTCTTGCGTACAAAATAAAAAGCAAAGTTACACCTCAGCAGCAGTCCATCATATATTAGTAATCTTTTTTGACTGGATAATTATTCTCATCAACATTCAGCTTTATTATAACAGAACCAACTACCGCAATTTCATGGAACGGCAAAACTACAATAAACGCTTCTGAGATAAGGCCGTGCTCTAACTTACAATTCCAAAATGAGACTAGCTGATCGATTATGATTAGTCTGAGCTGAGGCCGAGCTTTGCTTCTCACAACTGACTGCAGCTGCGCAGCCGCCGCTCGTGACGTCGCCGACCGCGCGCTTCGTACAAGATGTAAGAGATTCTCTTAAGCGCCGATAAGAGCGAGAGCTTACAAAGCTGTCCATGTAAGCTCTTGCTTAAGTGCAAAAGCCCAGTGCTCAATTTGCACATTGACTTGTATACATATGTACAATAGAGGCCAAAAGTATTTTGACTAAACTATGCGAAGTGTATTACCGCTTATATCTTTAAACTGAGAGAAGTTACGAAATCCATTTTACTTTTGAGAGATAGAATATATAATGGGCTTTAAGTGAGCAAAAAATTTACGTTTTTTAATTTTTTAATATTTTATTTTTAATGTGAGATGATGATTTTTTTTGGTCAAAAGTATTTTGACAATTCGATTAATTGCAATTTTTTTTATTCACGTAAGGTAAAAACATTGTTTAAAAGTAGTTTTTATTTATTTTTAAGGATTATAACCAATTTTCTTGCCCTTTGGTTTTCTTATAATCGACGAAAAACCTGATTCTGGCAAATTGTCCGAAATAAAATAGTCACGAAATGTAATGGCGATTTCCGATGAAATATCAAATTAGATTTTGCAAAATGCTTAGATAAACCATTTAAAAAAACAAATTATGAGACAAAATAAAACGTATTCTATAAATAATACAGTCAGTTCAGGAAAACACGCAAAAGGACGCTATAAAGAACGGCATTAAACTAAGACAATTTTAGAAAAATTCCTTAATTACACCAAAAGTTTTATAATTAAATTAAAAAAACAGCATAATACATTAATTAGTAGAAAAAAAGTTAGAAGACACCTAAAGGTCCCCAGTATTATCAACTTTGTAGCTCGTAGAATCCTTAAATTTAAAGAAAAAAAAAAAATAGGTTTAAAATGTTAACATTGAATAATATGAAAACATATATTTTAAATAATATGAAAACAATACACGATAGTTTTGAGAAGACAAAATATGGATATATAAAGTTCATTTCAATATCCAAGACCGAAAAAATAAGTTTATTGAAGGTAATTAAAGAATGTTTGGCAAAAAGCAAATGCTTTTATGGGTAAGTCTAACTCATAATGAAGGCTCATTATTGTTTGAATTGTTGAAGCTACTTTTACTTGGATGATTTAGTACCAAAGGTAGTAAAACTGGACACCTATAGATTTTTTCAACCTTTTTTTTCCACTAATTAATGAATTAAGCTTTTTTTTAATTTAATTCATAAAACTTTTGGTGTAATTAAGGAATTTTGCTATATATATTTGCTATATTTGCTCTATAGCGTCCTTTTGCGTGTTTTGCCTGAACTGGCTGTATTATTTATAGAATACGTTTAATTTTGCCTCATAATTTCTTCGTAAATGGTTTATCCACGCATTTTGCCAAATCTAATTTGGTATTCCGCCGAAAAACCGGCATTACATTTTGTAACTATTTCATTCATTTATAATCTTTAAAAATAAATAAAAACAGCTTTTAAATTTTGCAAACAATGCTTTTACCTTACGGGAATCAAAGAAATTGCAATTGATCGAATTGTCAAAATACTTTTGACCACCAAAAAATTATGATGATTCACATTAAAAATAAAATATTAAAAAAATGAAAAACGTTATTAGGTAAATTTTTTGCTTACTTAAAGCCCATTATATATTCTATCTTTCAAAAGTAAACTTCTTTCAGTTTGAAGATATAAGCGATAATACATTTCGCATAGTTTAGTCAATATACTTTTGGCCTCTATTGTAGCAACAAAACAGCAGTAAGTGCAAGCAGCTCGTTCGTCCGGCACTAGAACTGCTTTTTATTCCCTTTACCGTATGGTACAAAGGGTATATTAAGTTTGTGCAAGCCGAAAATGATGTAACATATAGAAGAGAGTCGTCGGAGACACCCCAAAGTTACCTAAAATATGATCAGGGTGAATAGAGAAGTCGATATTACCCATGTCCCGTTTGAACGCCTAGATCTCAGAGATGGTAAGAGCTAGAGTTACCAAACTTTCACATTAGATCCCATATTATTCCATAGGAGACAAGTTTATTTTATTTTTTTGGTATCGGGGATAAATTATATACCTCCCATTTGGGTGTTTGAGACGACCTCGACAAAAAAAAGTTTCAGATGAATAATTCGTTTGTTCATTAAGATATCATAGCCAAATTCGGTATTTAAAAGTTTTTTATGGTTCCCAAGTACTGTACCAAATTTCATAAAAATCGGTTGACTATATCATATAGCTCCCATAGGGCCGATCTTCCAAAAAATCGATTTCTTAACAAAATTTATTGTGTTTCGTTTGTTTGTTGAGATATTGGGACCAAATTTGACATTCGTGAGTATTTTATAGTTCCTAAGCACAGCACTTAATTTAATCCAAATCGTTTGACTAGATCATATAGCTCCCATAGGACCAATCGGTCCTAAAACACGTTTTTTACACAAAACTCGATGTGTTTCGTTTGTTTGTAAAGATATTTGAACTAAATTCGGCATTAAGATCTTTTTTAAGGTATTTAAACTGTGTCAAATTTTATTGAAATCGGTTGACTATATCATACAACTCCCATAGGAACGATCTGTCAAAAAAAAATTTTTTGCTTAAAAATTCTTCTGTTTTTGGTTTTTGTGAAGAAGCCAATTTTATTGCAAGCTGGTGGTACAGGGTATCCCAAAGTCGTCCGCGCCCGACTTTACGTACGCCATTTTTTGTAATAAGAATATACGGCCAAGGGCCATGTATCTAACTCAGGTTAAAATGCCGCCAAACCGTGATGTGCTTAATTCATATAAACAAACTAGGCAGGTGCGTAATGCGCAAAGGCGTGAATTGCCTAATCCCAGAGTTGCTGAAATTTATAGGTAATGGTCTGAGTTTTGGGACCACCCTAACTCGGACTGGAAGCAACCAATAAACAACAAAGCAACGGTAAAATTCACCGTTGCATCGAATGTTCTTATCTTCGCTTTGTGCATGATGCTCTTCAAAAGCTCAAAACTGCAGCAACGCATAGCGAGGGCTTGAAGAGCATCACGCAGAACTGACCAGCCAATGGCAATCGGCAAAGCGAAGAGAGCGCAACGTAATTTTTTAAAGGCAAGAGCACCCAAAGCTGTTGCCCAACAGCGGAAAACGGATGGCGGCTCTCGCTGCAGGGAAATGAGCGAGGGCCACATCAACAAATTCCGCCGCGGCGTTGATAGGTAAATTAGCAGATGAAGGCAGTCGTATAGATGTGGAGGTGGGAATTGATGGCAAGTTATATCGGGTTTTTCAATAAGAGCGCTACTTTTTTAAATAAAACAAAAACGGTTTTGGATATCAATGAAATTCTTTATTCCTGTGAAAGTACATTCGATGCCATTATGCATGGAACTCGATTTCTTTTGCATGGCCACCACGGGCACGCTTGCAAAAGTCCAGACGCTGAACCCAATTTTCGACGGCTTTCAAGCTTGAATCTACCGAAACTGCTGCAATTTCACATTCGATATTTGTACGAAGTTCATCAATCGTTGCTGGCTTGTTGGCATAGACCAAAAACTTGACGTAGCCCCACAGGAAGTAGTCTAACGGCGTCATATCGCACGACCGAGGCGGCCAATTGATTGAGCCATTTCGTCAGATAACACGTTCACCTAACTTGGTTTTCAATAATTCGATTGTGACATTCTCTGTGTGTAGCTTGTGGCGCCGTCCTGTTGAAACCACATATTGTCCAAGTCCATATCATCCAATTCGGGCCAAAAATATTTGGTTATCATTGAGCGGTAGCGATTCCCATTCACAGTAACGTGCCGTTTTTGATCATCACGGAAGAAGTACGACCCAATGACGCCGCCGGCCCATAAGCCGCACCAAACCGAAATTTGTTTGGGATGCAATAGTGACTCATGGAGTACGTGTGGATTGCTGAATGAGCCTCATCGCTGAAGATGATTTTTTGATGAAACGAACATACAGAAGACGCTTCTGGTGGTCAAGCGACTTCAGTTCTTGTGTCAATTTGATCTTGTAAGGATGTAGGCCAAGATCTTTTTGCAAAATTCGCAGTCACAGAGATGCCCAACGCTTGAGAACGACATGTGAGAGACTGATTGGGGTCTTCTTCAATTGATGCGCTAGCGGCAGCAATATTCTCGACACTACGCTCAATTGTTGTTGCGCTCTTAAAGTTGAGCCCACTGACACCGAATTTCGGTAGTAAATTTTAATAATTTCGACTCGTTGTTCGATCTTATGTCTTTTCATGATGAAATGGCAAACCTTATTGAAGAGAAATGTCAAGAAAGCGGAAAAAAATATGGCGTCGTTTGCTGTCCCTATCGATGTTTTCATGAACGCTTCAACGAATTTCAAATCTGATCAAACTTTATCAGATGCTGGTATTACTGCTCATCCATATCAAATACGTATTCTATTTGCGATTATTTTGGCAACATGTTTTCCATTAAATCCACCTGAATTGTGGATAAAATATCAAGATTATTTATCAGAAGATATTTTGTTTCGAGTAAGAATTCGGTTATGACAGACCCGTGAAGCGCGACATTCGAATAATAATGATGCAAGTTTGAATCGAGCTGCAAACTAATCTAAAAATCTTATATTTTTCCAGATAAGCTTACTAGAAGATTTAACGATGTTTATTCACTTTAAGAGTATTTTCAAAGTTTGGACAGGACAACGTCTGCCGGGCTCACTAGTTTTTTATACGAAAATCAATCAATTATAAATCTTTTTGTAAAGCTTAAAGGAAAGTTGGCTACGAAAAATTTAAGCTTGGATGATGACAAAGAAATAGTATAGTTAATTGATTAATAACTAATATGAATAATTGGCTGCTACCCAAATTATCAGATCATGGTTATTATGTTCCCAAAAACTGGAATGCGATTTTTTTATCTTCAGTTAATTTTAAAAATAAGAAATTAAAACCAATTTGTTTAGAGCTAATTGAATTAAATTATTCATTTAAAGAATTCTTTTAGTGAAAAGTCAACAAAAGCTTATAATTCACAACTAGTTCAAGCATGCACTGCCTAAATGCTGCTAATTATTGGTTTATTGCTTGTTTTTACTAATTTATTATTATTATTTTCGATTTAACAATTTTGTTATAAAGCTAAAGTTACAAATACATGGTCTATGAAAAAGTATGTGGGCACTGACTATATTTTTATATATGCATAGCCGGACATATTTTGGACAATGTACGTCTGAATCGCTTGATCGCAGAAATCCTAAGAGCTAGGACCATCATATTAAAAAAAAAAAAAAAATTGCCCTAGGGGGCTTTAGTATATCGGCGAAAATAAGTGAAGCGGGCCACTTTTTTGGCGACCTTCTCCGATTTTGATGATTTTTACACAGTTGGTAGAGCTGCTAGCCATTAGAAACCACGCCCAATTTTATTGCAAAATTCCGATTATTTATCGAGTTATCGATAACTGAATATCGGTTTTTTCATTTTTGACTATTTTTTGATAAGCCATATCTTCTAAACGAATAAAGATACTGATGCGAATTTTTTTTACATGACAGATAAAATATTAAATTTAAAAAAAATAAATTGGAATTTTTAAAAAATTTTTTTTTTAATTTTTTATCATTTTTAATTTTAAATTTAAAAATTGAAAAGTGATCTACCACTTTTGAAAAAAGTGTGAATGTCATTTTATGCGTGGAAGCTCGCTGAAAATGACGCAAAAATAAAAACGCGGTAACTCGTAGAACTGCAGAAGTTATGTTTATTTTTGTGATGGCACCTCGCATTTTCGCCATAGTAAACAGTCATCGCAAAATGACACAAAAACATAACTCTTCCGAATTTAAAGATAATAAGTTCAAACTTGACATGAATAATGGTTTTGACAATTTAAGATCAACTTGAAAATTTCAAATGAGTATCATGACCCTGTCTCCAGATATTTAAGGTCAAAGGTCACAAAAATCGGTTTTTTGCAAATAACATTTTCAGTGCTTGTAATTATTGCGTATTGTTCTAAAATATTGTAGGGCTTGAAATTCTCTACAAAATTGCCGTAGATCATTATTTCGTGCTAGTTACCCATCACGAGATAAAGTGTTCAAAGTGCAACGCATGTGCCAGACGAATTTTTATGGAATTTTCACATCAAAGCACTCCGCGCGTTTTAAGCTATATCTCACGAACGGTTAACTGAGAAGGTTATCCAGCATACCAATTTTGTAGCGAATTTTATGCCTTACAATTATTTAGAACATTGGGAATCATTTTAAAATACTGGTATAATGATACTCATTTGAAATTTTCAAGTTGATCTTAAATTGTCAAAACCATTATTCATGTCAAGTTTGAACTTATTATCTTTAAATTCGGAAGAGTTATGTTTTTGTGTCATTTTGCGATGACTGTTTACTATGGCGAAAATGCGAGGTGCCATCACAAAAATAAACATAACTTCTGCAGTTCTACGAGTTACCGCGTTTTTATTTTTGCGTCATTTTTAGCGAGCTTCCACGCATAAAATGACATTCACTCTTTTTTTCAAAAGTGGTAGATCACTTTTCAATTTTTAAATTTAAAATTAAAATGATAAAAAATTAAAAAAAAAAATTTTTTAAAAATTCCAATTTATTTTTTTAAATTTAATATTTTATCTGTCAAGTTAAAAAAATTCGCATCAATATCTTTACTCGTTTAGAAGATATGGCTTATCAAAAAATAGTCCAAAAATGAAAAAACCGATATTCAGTTATCGATAACTCGATAAATAATCGGAATTTTGCAATAAAATTGGGCGTGGTTTCTAATGGCTAGCAGCTCTACCAACTGTGTAAAAATCATCAAAATCGGAGAAGGTCGCCAAAAAAGTGGCCCGCTTCACTTATTTTCGCCGATATACGATTGAAATGCAAATAACAAGTAAACCAACAGAAGGCTTACCCTATTTTAATTGCTCACCTGAATGTTTAAAAAAAAACAGCAATTTGTTTAGAACGCAGATTTATAACTGGCACTGAAAATTCAGCTATGATTTCATGTCTGATTCAGGCCTGAACCAAACTGAATTGTCGATACAGGGCTATGAAAAAAAAATAAAGAATGAGTAATTTAGTTAGAACAAGTTACAAGTTTCATAAATAAAAAGTATTTTGTAAGGTATAGGTTATAAAAAAAATAATCTAGTTCACTTAACATTTGCCTTCAACTACAACGTAACTAAAATGTTTGGGAATTTTTCTCACATTCAACAAAATTTCGTATGAGCAGTAACAAGTTTCATAAATAAAAATTATTTTGGAAGGTATAGTTTATAAATATTCAAAAACAAAGAAAAAAAAATCTAGTTCATTCCATTTAAGGCAGAACATCTTTAACCTGCACCACTCACAGCTCCTTGGGCCACAAGTGCGTGCACCTCCATAGGGCAGAGCAGGCATGCGTGCAGCTTGGCGACAAGGACGAACGCGTGTAATCCTTATAACAGGACATGCTTCATAGGCGTTAGACACTGGTTTAATGGTGCACCAGTTAAAGTGGCATTCAAGTGCTGTTCGGGTGGAGTAATACTTTTTCTGCCTTCAACTAAAAAGCAACTTAAATTACTTGGAGCTTTTCTCACATTCATCAAAATTTCGTAACAAGTTAGTTAGATAAAAATTCTTGTTTCTGCGTAATATCATAAATTTCTTGGATCGTTTTCGGGAACAAAACCCCATTTGGCTATATTTGTAAAGAAATGGTAAGTAATAAAACGCTTTTGAAGTTAAATAATCTCATTCTTCTATTTTTATGTTGACAGACTTTCTAGGCAATGACGCTTTACGTTCAGAATGAAATCATAAGTCCAAGATTCTAGATCCACACCTGAGGGCCACCAAATAAAAATTAGTAAGATAGTCGGATGGGTATTTCATAAAGTAAATCCCGGCAAGCTTTCAGAAGAGTATAAGACGATGAAGCCAAAAATTAGGACAGTAAGGATTTATCGAGAACCTAATATATTTCGGTTTACCGCCGTATTTCGGACCCCTTCAGTACGTTGACAGACTTGAATACAATTCCAAAACGCATACGAAAATCTTTAGAGCCAGAAAGGAATAATAATTCAATCTTTGTGAATAGAACCTGCTCCAGTAAAGATTTTACTACAGATGCTGAGCCATACCACGGACGGCCCTGCTGAATCCTGCACCGCAGATGTTGAAACAGGCCTAAATGAGCTGGTTATGCAACATTTAGTAGTGTTGGACAACGGACGTATAAAATTAAATGTAGGTGGGTAAGTTAAGATACAGCCAAAAAAATATTTACCAAGTATTCATAGATTTTTTGCATTATAGATCCTCAATTGGAAGCCAATTCAATAAGAAATGGACCTGTCCACATAGAATTACAAGTCGTTATTTTTGAGAAGACTCTAAATTCTAGGTTACATTTGAAAGGTTTATTTCTGGAGAAAGACATGCTTCTAAATTTAAAACTAATCGATATCAAAGGACTATATTAGAATAATATGTGAGCTATTAATGAAAGCCGAGGACAAGTTACTACACCTGAGCAGGACTTGGACGCAACTGTACCTGGTCCATCATTAAACCAAACTGTGTCCAGTGCTGTGTAATGAATCTGAAGCTCCTCCTGTTATTAGTGTTGCACGCGTACATCCTTGCCATCTAGCTGCAAGCATGCATGCACTGTCCTCTGGAGGAACACGCAACTATGACGCATGGAGCTGTGAGTGGTGTGTGTGATTACGATATTTGAAAAAATAAAAAATAGAAATTCTACATATATACAGCGTGATTTTTTAGAGGTTCACAACTTTGAGTTTTTAACAGCTGATAGTTAAACTTTCTAATTCTTGTATTGTTATATTGACAGACCTTCAGCAGCCAGAAAGTTGCATCATCCATTAGATCCAATATTTTTACTATTATAACTTTATTCTTTATGCGGGGCTTGAAATAGAGGCTCTAAAATATAAAAATGTTTTTAATTACTCGGGATACAAGAATTTGTAGGTCTAAAGTGGTTTAGAAGGCTGTTATCAAGACTATTCAATTTGTCTTTATCAAATCGTCTACGTCAGTTACGACATCTGCTGTAATAGACTCTGCCGGTCGATCGAAGTCTCTAAGCATTTGTAATAGAATATCAACTGGAGCGGGTTTGTCCAATATTTACAAAAATTCTAAAAGTTATCATGAGATGGCTGTTCATTTACGTCATTAAAACAAACGAAGGAGATTGAAGAGTGCGATTATAAATATACTTAGATTAAAATAAATTTTTTATAATGCCTAGTTAAAAAAAAGGGTATTTTCGTTGAATGCGTAATATAACAGAAATATATTGTTAATGTAAATGAAACTAGCTTTATTGGAAGCGATAACTTAAGGACATTAATGTTTAAATATGAATTGAGGCCGATACGACTTAGGCGTACAAAGCAAAACCTAGAGCACCATTTAACGCAACCTTCCGCAGCATTTGTGGCTGTATTTCGCCAATAACTCTTCGAATGTTGACTTCCAGTTTGATTGTATGTGGGCTTATAGATGTAGACAAGTCCTGTGGATTATCCTCAATCCAAATGCGAAAATTCTTTTATTTAAGTACCCATTCAACCAAAAATTGGCTTCATTGGAGGACAAAGTTTTAAAACACGGAACCATTATTTTGATAAAAAATTTCCACAATTTTCAAGCGTTGCTCTGGTAAAAATCTATATATAAAATGAAGATATCATAACCAAATTTGGCGTTCGAAAGTTTTTTATAGTTCCCAAGCACTGCACCAAATTTAATCAAAATCGGTTGACTATGTAATATAGATCCCATAGGACCTATCGGCCAATATAACTTTTTTTATACAAAATTCGCTGTATTTAACTTTTTAATAAATATATCGTAACCAAATTTGGCATTAAGAAGTTTTTTAAAGTACCTAAGCATTGTACCAAATGTGAACAAAATCGGTTGACCATATCATGTAGCTCCCATAGGGCCGATGTTCCAAAAAATTGATTTTTGAACAAAATTTATTGTGTTTCGTTTGTTTGTTAAGATATTGAGACCAAATTTGACATTCTTAAGTTTTTTATAGTTCCTAAGCACTATACTAAATTTAATTCAAATCGGTTGACTATATCATATAGCTCCCATAGGACCAATCGGTCCAAAAACACGTTTTTTATACAAAATTCGATGTGTTTTGTTTGTTTGTAAAGATATTTGAAATAAATTTGGCATTCATATCTTTTTAAAGTATTTAAGCACTGTGTCAAATTTTATTGAAATCGGTTGACTATATCATATAGCTCCCATAGGAACGATCGGTCAAAAAAAAATGTTTGCTTAAAAATTCTTCTGTTTTTGGTTTTTTGTGAAGAAATAGGACTTTATTACAAGCTAGTGGTACATGGTATCCTAAAGTCGTCCGCGCCCGACTTTACGTCCGCCATTTTTTATATGTTACATACATTTTTGGCGTGTATAAACTTAATATACGCTTTGTACCAGACGAAACAGTGTATAAAAATTTGAGTACATACTGTATAAAGTTTTGCCATAGTCATTTTTTGGAGTACAATATCGGATTTTGCGTAGCGTGTAAGGGTAGGCGCTCTAAATTTTTTTAGCTTTTTAACAATATCTTCTGAAGTGCAGCACATTTATCGTAACGGTACCATATTGGGACCGAGTATTTTTCATAATGTGGGGAAAAATAGCGATAAAAATGTACTGGCTGCATATAATCAAAGAATATAGAACTTGATATAATCATAGAATATAGAACTACAGAACTATGCAATGATCTATGATCTAGGAAACTATAAAAGCCAGATAATTTTAGTAGTAGATCATAGAGGGACATGGATGTCTATAATCATAATAGAGTCTGCCTCGCCTGCGTCTATCTTAAAAAAAGTTGAATTAATTCATTTAAAATTCACGTATCAATCCCAAGGCTTTTACAAATAAAGCTTGTATTAACTCTAGCATAGACACAAACTCAAAGCTGTACTTAAAGCTTCAGCGCAGACACAAACCTTGCGCACAAGCATCTGAGTCGAATTGAACAGCTCGATATTCACATTAGGTTGTATGGTCCGCGGGAGGTATTTCATTTCCATCCTACCACCCATGTCTGGAAAGTTTTCCCCTATCCACCACCTTGGGGACGCGCCATCTCAAATTTACATGCAGGTTAACCCTCTCCTCACTGGAATCTCTTCAACGAATGACAATTTTTTAGTAAGGCGCCTTCCAACAGACACTGCTTGAAATGAGAGATCTAGAATCTCTATCATTGAGCAAGAAATCTTAGGTAACTTAGTAACACCTACAGGTGCCGGCTCTGAAAACTACTGGGAAAGATAGGCATCATAGGCACATGCTTCTTTGGCGGTCATAGCATCTTGATGCACGTTATCACAAAGGTCCATCCCAGATAATTAGGTTTGTCTTGGGAATTTCACTAGCTGAAGAGGTCTTGACTTAATAGGGATCACAGTAGCTGCTAAGGGTGACATTGCTTTGTTCTTTATAAAATTATTAGTTAGTAGGGCAACACTAATAATTCAATAGATAAGGTATATCTATGAGTTAAGCCTGCCATATACGCTTTGGAATCATTCCTAATCCGTTGAAAATATATGCGAACCAGTTGGTATAATTTAGCTAAAAAAAATCCTATAGAAGACAGGTGCCAGTTCGAGAGATATTTCAATAAAATTTTAGTTAAAAAAAATGCTTTTTTGATAGAATCAGATCCACGAAATAATTATAAGCGAGTAGAGTCGCCGTATAGCAGGATGACTTTCAAGGTAAAAGGGTCTAGACTCTCATTACCCAATCTTGCAGCAAATAAAATATATTCAGCAAAAAAATGCAGAGTATGTACAGGATGTTCGAAAGGTGATTCCAGATAAAAGTCACGGTAAAGGACAAAGAAACGATCAAAAGTATTAAAATAATAGTAAAATATATGGTTGGATAGTTGTCAATACCGTGGGTTTAAGCCTATTTGTGTTTGTGTTTATCGGCTCGTGAGATATACGCATTTTTGTGAATATCGTGAATATAGCATAGTAGAAAATTATTTAACATCGGGTATTGGACATTAAGTGCAGACAGAAGCGTAGTCGCAAAGGGGTTGAAATGTAGTTTCTGTGGGGCATGATTTTATTAGAGATGAGAGCTCTCTTAAGAATACTTAAGTTCGTCCATACGGTTTTTTAGAGAGTCATGAAAGTCAAATAATCCAAAAATCTTATGATTGTCTAGATAAGCTAACTAAGCTTTTACGATGTTCATAAACTTTCAGATTCTTCAAAAAGTTTGGGCAAGACAACGTCTGCATGAGGAGCTGGCTGCTACGATGCAGGTGTCCAGGTTGAGTCATAAATTGAGGTAAGCAAAGATCAAAAATCATTCAGGCATTCAAATGCAGTGCTTCTTCACTCACAGATTTCCACTAAATTATTGATGAATGAGCAAATGAGCCCATTGAGCTGGCTCAAACAATGCCAAAACCAACATACTACAATATCCAATGGGTAGTTTAAATCGAGATGACTTCATGTTGGAGCATGTTGGGCTTTTGGACTGTTTGGTTGTGCTTCGTTCAAACAAAACTACTGACTGTTGATAAAATGCAAAGGGCGTGGGGAGGACTACAAAGTGCTTCAAGTGCTGGCCACTAGGCAATTTCGAAGTTGCCAAGTCAGTCAGAACGTCACAATTTTCCATTAATTCAAGTCAGTTTATGTTTAAAATTGCACAATGAGCCAAAATAAGGATTTTGCAGTAAACCTGTTTGGGATATGTTAAGATTCCCCTGAACCAATTTTCCCAAAACCTTTAATTCAACAAGCCAATAATCAGATTTTATTTCATACGAAAGTACAAAAATAAAAACATTTTTAAGCATTTATAGCTTTGGCGCCTACTTTGCGCAAAGATTTCTTGTTAACCAGATTAGGCTTTATTACATCGAACGAAATCGTAAGCGACTCATCTATGGACATCATGGCGCCTGCATTGTCAAACTCACCGCAGTAGTTGGGTGCCGAAAATATGGTGACAAGCTGACGTTTGGCAAAGAACTCATAACCATCCTCGACCACTTGATGGGCACGGCAAATCAAATCGAGCTTGTGACGATACAAAAATCGGCTGACGACGTCCGAACCAAAAGTGACGCTTATGCCACGTGTATTGTCGCTCCAGCCTATTATGGAGGAATCCGGGTCAGACCAGAGCAGATCGCAAAGCAATCCCTTTTCAGGCACTTCACAAGGTCGTGGTAATTGAGCGATCTGTCTCATATTTTGCAGATCTGGACTCAGACCGCCATGACAGCAAAATATCTTCTCTTCCACTATTGCCGACACCGGCATGCAGCTATAGCAATCCACAAAAGTGCGCCATAATTTGATGGTATAACGACGCTTGCATTCGTCGTAGAAACCATAGATGCGATTGATGCTTGCACTTTCGTGATTACCGCGCAGCATGAACAACTTATCCGGATACTTGATCTTATAGGCCAGCAGCAGACACATGGTCTCTATAGATTGTTTGCCGCGATCCACATAATCACCCAGAAACAAATATTTGGTCATCGGTGGATGGCCCCCATGGTCAAATAAACGCAAAAGATCCACAAACTGCCCGTGTATGTCGCCACATATTTTAATCGGCGCTTCGACCTCCAGCAGCATTGGTTGACTTAGAAAGATCTCACGGGCACGCATGCACACAGCAGATATTTCGTCATCTGAGAGATGCAGGGTCTTCTTATTTCGAGATTCGATAATGATGTTGATGAGCTCCTCAAGGCGCGTATTATCGATATCTTCTACCGAGACTATCGACATTTTGAAAGTATTTATTGTATATTTTATACATTTATTTTTGGATTAATCTGGTATAACCTACTGAGGTTTGTTATTTTAATTTGTGACTTTGTAGGGAACACTTTACAAGACGAAGTAAAATCAAGTAGATGTTAATCCTACTTGCCTAAAGACGTTGGAACATAGATGATGGCAGTGGCTGAAATACTACTACTACGACTTCTGGAATCCTAGCTATTGCCCCGGGTCGTCTAAAACCTTGTGGGTTCCAGCGGAGAGCTTATCGGACGATGTTGTTATTTAATCATCTTACTGTGTGAACGATCCAGTTTCATTTGTGGCGTTTGATGTCATACGCTTCTTGTGTTTGCTCCGTGCGTGACCATAAATCGTTGTTTGAAATTCTTTGGGGCCACCGGTTTACAAACACCTGAATCTGAAAATTTATGCTGGATGTTTCTTTCCAGGATTCGCACCCGTAAAAGAGCACAGACTTCACGTTAGAGTTGAATATGCGAAGTTTTGTTTTGATGGTAAGTTAATTTGATATCCATATGGGGCCCATATGCAAAAGTAGATCTCGCTTTGCAAATGCGTGATTTGACGTCTTCGTCCACACCGCTTCTGTTGGTAACTACGCTGCCCAGATACGCAAGTATCGAACGCTATCCAACCTTTCATTCTGTAGTGTAATATAGGGATCCGTAGTCGCGGCGCATTCGCTGCACATGATTTTCGTTTTTGAACTCTTAATTTCTAATCCAACTTTACGCGAGCAGTTGCTGATTTTTTCAAGATTGTCTGGGAGATCGGAGCACTTATTATTATACCTATTATAATATAATAATAGTTACCTAGTTGTGCCAGGAATACCTTTACATAAAAAACATAATACTATAGAAAATAATTAATACTAGTCGCATTGTTTGCCAAAAAACTACAATCTATGATATAGTCGACCGATTTCAATAAATTTTGACAAAGTGCTTAAATACCTTAAAAAAGATCTGAATGCTGAATTTAGTTCAAATGTCGTTACAAACAAATGAAGCACATCGAATTTTGTATAAAAAACGTTTTTTTGGACCGATTGGTTCTATGGGAGCTATATGATATAGTCAACCGATTTGGATTAAATTTAGTACAGTGCTAAGGAACTATAAAAAACTCACGAACATCAAAATTGGTCCCAATATCTTAATAAACAAACGAAACACAACAAATTTTGTTCAAAAATCGATATTTTGGAAGATCGGCCCTATGGGAGTTATATGATATAGTCAACTGATTTTGATCAAATTTGGTACAGTACTTGGGAACCAGAAAACACTTTTAAACACCAAATTTGGTTACGATATTTCCATGAACAAACGAATTATCTATCTAAAACCTTTTTTTTTCGAGTTCGTCTCAAACACCCATATGGGAGCTATATAATTTATCCCCGATATCAAAAAAATAAAATAAACTTGTCTCCAATGGAATAATATGGGATCTAATGTGAAAGTTTGGTTATTCTATTAATATACCCTTTGTACCGTACGGTACAGAGTATAAAATTTAACGAAAAACATTTGGAATTCAAAAAATTCTAAATTTTTTCAACTTTATGAAGTTAAAAAAAAAATTATAATACTTTGTAATAAATTCAATATTTCCGCAAAAGTATAATGAAGATTTCGATTTGAATAAAAAATATTTTTAGGTATAGCTTACTTAATTTAACAAACATTTTTAAATATATCTAAAAATTGTAATTTAAACTTAGTTATGTTTGTTAAATACCCGGAACATTCACCATTCCTTACTATTTATCAATATAATATAAATCATAAATTAATTTTTTTCAAATCGACAAGTTAATTAAAAACATATTTCCTTCTAAAATTTTTAAGTGTTGAACCTAGTCTATTTAAATGCAAACATGGAAGCAAAACTTAAAAAAAAAATTACAAAACGATCAAAATAAATTTTTTTAAAGGTTTTTTTTAATTTTCAACTTTCGTCCGTTTTTTTCCATGCAAATTTTACAAACACATACAAAATTTTAAAAGTTTTCACATTTTTATTTACTCTCCTTTTTGGTATTAGGGTCAAATAAGTGAAACTTAAAAAATAAATTTTAAAATACTGGTAGGAAAAAAGCACCATATAAATTGATATAAGGTGAAACCTTGGTGAGAATTATGATTTTAGTCTTTTGTTTTGGTCTTGTCTAAACCTGCAACGATACAAAAATAATTTGTTTATTAAGGCAAAACGCAACAATTGGGTTTAAGACACAATTTATATGAATCAATATTAAATATAAATAAATAGTTTTCAATTAAACAATTCAAACAAAACAGTATAATCCTCTTTTTCCCGTCACTAAGCTTAAATCATTTACTTAATTATATGTACTATATTCAGTTTTTAATAGAATTGAATATAAAGAAAAATGCGATATAACTTTTTTTTCGGAAAAAATAGATTCCTTCTAAGAACTTTCCAATCAGAATTTAAGTATATAGGTATTTCTATACGAGTATAGTTTTGTTTCGTTAAATTTTTACGATTTGATGAAAATCGAAAGTTACGTCAAAGAACTTAATTTAAGTATATGGTTAAGTCTCAAATTCACATATTGAGGTTGTGTGAATAAACATGGTAAATTAATAACGGAGTGTGTGGGGTAGGGATCAATGCAATTTGGATGTAGATTTATTCACTAGGGCCGTAATCAGAAATTCGAATACCGCGAATGAAAGTTCCAAAACGCATACGTGCAGTGGAATACTCATTATGTCAGAGCCCAAGGGCTTAATTTAAAAAAAAAAAAAATAGAAGAAGCGCTGTTTTATAAAGCTAAATCTTTTCTGCACGAGACTTTTACCGCCCTTAAAAGACTTTATTGCGTATACGATATTTTGTTGAAAGGCTTGCAATTTTTGATTACGCACTTGAAATTAGAGAACAATTAACTATGTCTAATCTGATATATATAATTCTCGTGTCACAATGTTAGTTACCATACTCCTCCGAAACGGCTGGACCGATTCTCATGAAATATTATGTGCCTATTGGCATTTTAACAATGAAGTCGTTGGTGAATCTTTGAATCTCTAAATATTTGCTACCCAATGTAAGCAAATTAAAATGTCAAATGCCGTAGCACTATTCAATGTTTTATTGAATTTTTAAAACTGCTTCGTTACCACTTACGTAGATTATTTTTATCACCAAATTTAGTTATTATTTCATTTATACAATTATTGCCAAATGGAGGACTCCAACAAAGAACAATGCTTTAAATGTCGTGCTTACAACTAAGAATACCGGGTCTAAGTTTGCGCTACTAAAGTGGATCAATCAAACATCATAAATCTTGATCACCTGCGTACTGGCGCCATCTAATGTCAGCTTCTGCACAGTCACTTCCCCCATAAAGTGAATTTCTACACAAACCTGGAAGGCGAGCACTAAAAAAATTTTAGGTTGCTCCAGGCAGGTTTTGAATATAACAATAGACATACCCGTACAAGTACTCATACCTGGAAAATGTAATCTGTAATTCTTAGACGAAGAATCTTAGTGGTTCTTAAAGTTTCATAAGGCAATCTACGCTTTAGAGAATGACGATGCCAACACTAAGCAATTAAAATTTGTAATATTATATTATTAAAACTTAATAACTATACACATTTTTAAACTAAATTAATGCAGAACAGAAGCTTGATACCAAAATACTAACAACTAAAATCCAAAGAAGCTATCACTTCAGGCAACTTCCGCTTGAATGAGTTGTGAACTAAATGCGGTAAAACTAAAATATGTAAGATCTCAGCTTAACTGTATCAAATTTCTGCTCTTTTTCAAATCAAACAGTAGGTAAGATTTTACAAATTTAATCCGTAATATAATTTAATATATTATTTTCGCCCTAAAAATAAATTTTTAAATAATAATTTATGAGCGCTTCTAAAAATAATTTGCTTATACTTAAAACCACTCAGTAGCTCAATATATAAACGAGTTTAAAAAAGCCGATCGGTCTGAGAAATACATGATATAGTCAACCGATTTTAATAAAAGTTAGGTACTCTAAAAAACTGGCAAGTGCTAACGATATCTTCCAAAACAAACGAATTATCCATCTAAAACTTTTTGTTTTTTTCGAGGTCCTCTGAAACACCCCTATGGAAGTTATTCAATGCGCAATAAAGTAAAATAATCTTGTTTCTAATAGAATAATAAGGGCTAAAATGTCAAAGTTTGATTACTCTATCTCTTACTGTAATGATATTTAAAATGGAAGTAAATTTATTTGCATGGTTCTTATTCCAACATGGTTTTTATTTTATAAGTTGTTCAATACTTATTAATCGATACTAGTCGACTACAATTAAAGTTAAAATCTAGTGTCAACCGATTAACCGATTTCGTTCACGTTCATTGCGATCTTCAGCATCGCCAAGCTAATCATGAATTAAAGCTTCATTGTTAACTTCCGGTATAATTCCATCATTGGATTACGTTTTGCTTGACGTACTCGAAACAAAATATCTTCAGATATATAATCTTGATATTTTATCCATAATTCAGATAGATGCACAAAATACGCCATTCACTGTTCTCAATTGATTGAAACGATGTTGGATCTCGAACATTGATTTACAGCAATGCCAGTTTTTGTATATATGACAGTATACACACAAAAATCGATAATCACAAAAATACGTATATCTCACGAACCATTACACACAAACATATCGAAATAGGCTTAAAACCTCCGTATTGGCAACCTCTAGCACACGCAAAAAATAATATCAGATTTGATATTAATCGACGCGTTCATGAGAACCTTCGTAACACATAAAACAGAAGTTTCTTTTATATACATATAACCCTCCACAATTCGGGTTTCTATAACGCGGTTTCGCTACAAAGCGGTTCCCAAAATGCGGAGATGTGCTACATCACTTCTCCTACAACGCGATTTTTACGAGCTGGATAACCAAAAAAAAATGGAGAAAATGGAACATTCGCTTACGGTGTGGATAGAAGATATGACGAAAAACGATTGCCTTTAGATGGAAATGTAATTAAGCATAAAGCACTAAAAATATTTAAATATTTAAAGGAAATAGTACAATCGTCAATCAATGAAGTAATGGATTCACAATTTAAAAAGACAGGATAAAAGTGAATCCGCAGTAAAATATCCAGCAGAGCTCGGAAAAGTAATAAAAGAACATAATTATTTACCAGAACAAGTGTTTAACGCCGATGAGACGGGTTTGTGGTAGAAATGTCTTCAAAATCATTTGTTTCGAAAAATGAAAAAGCAGCTCCTGGCTTTAAGGTTTCTATAGATCGAATAACATTATTTCTGTGCAGTAATGAGTCTGGTGATTTTATGACCAAGCCAATGTTTATTAACCGATCATTAAATCCAAGATATATGAAGCGATGCAATTAAAACAACCTTCCAGTATATTAGAGAGCCAACAAAAAAGCATGGATGATTATTAAATGATTGGTCTTATTCTTGCTTTGTTCCTAAAGTAGAAAATTATCTAAAAAAAATAACTTAGCATTTAAAGTTTCATTACTTTTAGATAATGCGCCATCCCATACTACTGATTTAAGTCACCCTAATATTGAAATCGCATTTTTACCGCCCAGCACCACATCGCTATTACAGCCTTTATTTATTAAGCAAATCCTTTGAATTAATATTAGAGAAGATGGAGTCAGCAAATATGACTGTCAAAGAAGTCTGGAAACAATTCTCAATTTTAAACTGCGTTGAAATTGTTGATACGTCACTTAAAAAGGTTCGTAGTTCATCACTAAAAGCTTGTTTTGGAAAGCACTATTACCGGAAATAGACGTTAAGGAAACTGAAACTGATTTTTTTCTTAAGCAACCTTTTCGAAATTTATACCCTTTTCCGGTATGGTAAAAAGGGTATATTAAGTTTGTGCAAGTCGAAAATGTATGTAACATATAGAAATAGTCGTCGGAGACATCCCAAAGTTACCTAAAATAAGATCAGGTTGACAAGAGAAGTCGATATACCCATGTCGGAAATGGAATCGGCTAAGGAAAAGTTTCTTAAATATTATCGTCATAAATGGCGTAAAATGGAGAAGTGACTTCGTGAAGTGACCATAAGTATGTTTATACAAAGAGTGGTATCAGAATGAGAAGGATGTGATTGTGAATGAAAGGACTCGTTGCTTAGTCAATTATCTTAAGCCAGTAAAGAACAATACAATATTGTATATTAAAGTATTTGAATTCCGATTGCAGAAACATAGGATAATGACCGAAAGAACCAAATTTCTTAGGTTGTCTATAATAAAATGAAGCGTGCATCTAGTTAGAGAAAACCTGTTTCTGATCCTGTCGGGAGCAAAAGGACAAAGGCTGAGAGTTGAAGCAAGATCCATATTTTTTCCTCTCTCAGTAGCGTTTTTATTTCATCAATTAATATTTTCTTTTACAATGAAGAATCTGTTTTCAAACTACAATAACATACCTAAACATTATACAACAAAAGTTTGCTTTTAAATTCTAGTAAATTGACAAGAGCTGGCTAACTTTTAGAAATTGGATAAAGGCTGGAATACCGCCTGAATACAATAATTTTTATGGCTTTAAGGTCTGTGCAGGTCCTTGAAATTTGTTCATTAAAACTTTGCACATGAAAAACTGAATGTACTGGACAACGATCAGGCAGATTAGGCTGCCCCTTATCACTGCAACGTACAAAAAATTAATTATTCGCTACCTTCACAATGAAAAGCATCTGCCTGAAATTAATTTCTTCATTACATTTGAAAACTAAAAAAGTTTAATATTATTATATATAGGAATATTTGACCGTTAAACGAAAATGTCGTAACTCAAAAAATACGTTTTTGAGTTTATAATACCGATTTATTCGTTATAAAAAAATGCACATTGTGCAAAAATTTCATATTGATAGAAAAAATCCTTTCCATGTGAGAATAGAATACGCTATGCTGTTATTTCATTCCATTTATTTAATCGATTTTCGTTTAAAATGGTGGGGTCGATTGGACACTTTAAATGCATTTTCTGCAAAATGACTTTCTTCTTGTAAGTGAGCGACATGAATACCTGCTCAATATTTGGTTAATAATTAAATTAATATATTTATTAGTTCGCATTGCATTTCACATTAAAATCAAAGCAAACCAAAAAAATGGCGGACGTAAAGTCGGGCGCGGACGACTTTAGGATACCCTGTACCACTAGCTTGTAATAAAGTCCGATTTCTTCACAAAAAACCAAAAACAAAAGAATTTTTAAGCAAAAATTTTTTTTTTACCGATCGTTCCTATAGGAGCTATATGATATAGTCAACCGATTTCAATAAAATTTGACACAGTGCTTAAATACCTTAAAAAAGATCTGAATGCCAAATTTATTTCAAATATCTTTACAAACAAACAAAACACATCGAATTTTGTATAAAAAACGTGTTTTTGGACCGATTGGTCCTATGGGAGCTGTATGATCTAATCAAACGATTTGGATTAAATTTAGTACAGTGCTTAGGAACTATAAAATACTCACGAATGTCAAATTTGGTATCAATATCTTAACAAACAAACGAAACACAACAAATTTTGTTAAAAAATCGATTTTTTGGCAGATCGGACCTATGGGAGCTATATGATATAGTCAACCGATTTTGTTCAAATTTGGCACATTGCTTAAGTGGTCTAAAAAATTTCCAAACGCCAAATCTGGTTACGATATCTTTATTAAAAAAAGAAATATAGCGAATTTTTCTTTAAAAAAGTTATTTTGGCCGATCGGTCCTATGGGAGCTATATGATATAGTCAACCGATTTCGATCAAATTTGGTACAGTGATTGGGAACTATAAAAAACTTTCGAATACCAAATTTGGTTACGATATCTTCATAAACAAACGAATTATTCATCTAAAACGCTTTTTTTTGTCGAGGTCGTCTCAAACACCCCCATGGGAGCTATATAATTTATCCCCGATATCAAAAAAATAAAATAAACTTGCCTCCTATGGAATAATATGGGATCTAATGTGAAAGTTTGGTAACTCTAGCTCTTACCATCTCTGAGATCTAGGCGTTCACACGGACGGACAGACGGACAGACGGACAGACGGACAGACGGACAGACGGACATGGGTATATCGACTTCTCTATCCACCCTGATCATACTTTAGGTAACTTTGGGGTGTCTCCGACGTCTCCTTCTATATGTTACATACATTTTCGGCTTGCACAAACTTAATATACCCTTGGACCATACGGTACAGGGTATAAATAGTAATAAAAGAATTACAATGGATGCCAATAGAGGTTGGAGAATTCTCGGCATCGTTGAATGCATAGCTGCTTTGATAATAGCTGGAGTTCCTAGCAAGAGATCTTAAAATCTGATGTTCTGCTTTCCTATTCATAAATCTGAAGAGTTTACTTAAATACGTTCGTAACAATCAAAATTGGGATTCCCTGCAAGGTTTTTCTTTGAGGAGGCAACTCGTCAATTTGTAATCATTATTGGGTTGGTGATAAACGTCATCAGACTAAGATGCCACAGATGCTTTGTCATGGATACAAATCTTGGCAGGCGGTGAAAAAACAATGGTTTTCCAAAGCACACTACGTGTAAAATTCATTGAATGCGAAAGTCAAGTCGCTCGATTATTAACAGATTTCCTTTCAGTTCGCATTCAATGAATTGAATTAAATGGATAAAGGATCTTTAGGTTAAGCTGCCTCTCTAGGACACAAATTTAAACTGAAGACGAGAATATAAAAAGTATTTCAATTTAACATTTTTCCATATGTTGTTTATTAATTACAATTTGCACGCTTAGACCCTTCAAGGTTTTAAGCATTAAAAGCATTCGAAAACTGTTAATGTTCTTGGTAGCAAATACGTCATACGTCATGACTCACATGGTTTGTAGGGTATTGCAGTTGATTGGATCGTCTCTCGAAGAATCTGGATGTTTCAGAGCTGGATGGCACCAAACGTAAAGCCCTGCACAGCAGCGTTGTCAATCCCCGTGCTATTGTTGAGCATCCAGGAACTGGCTATCTTTACTTTACCAGCTGGCATTTTTAAGCATACATTGCCAAAATGGACATGGATGGCTCCAACTTTACACGCATACTTAACTGGAACGATGACATTGTTTGACCAAAAGCACTCTGCATTGACTACTTTACCGATTGCATTTATTGGGCGGGTGCTCATCTTGATTATATCGCCCACGTTGATCTTGAAGGTAGTCATCGTCACATCGTTGTATCTGGCAACCGCGTTCTTCTTGTTTTTGCCCTCAGCTTATTTTATTTGTGTCCACCAATAAGCTCTTGCATCAGTTTTCAGCGCGAATTCGCATCCATGATATTCATGATATGCAACGAATCGTCCTCCTGTTCCACTAGATTGGCTAACTCGAATTCGTTAACGCTTTTAAACTTACACATATAATAGCGATCTTCCAACTTTTCGATACCATATTTATAATACGATTGCTCATTTGCCTCAAAATGGGCCTCCGTTGCGGCAATCACCTCTTCATTGGAGCTAAATCTCTTTCCAGCGAGCATCCTCTCGAAGTCTGGGAACAGGAAAAAGTCGTTGGGGGCTAGATCTGATCAGCTTCACTTTGTGATCACCCAAAATTATTTTCTGGACTTTTTTGATGTTTCTTCACGCTTTAATTTTGGAAACAATTTCCGTTAATAACCGTTAATTTTGCTGGTGCAGAGTCCGAATAATGTTTTAAAGCCAAGTGGTGGCTTCAACACAATTTATTTTTCCCCATGTTTCTCACAATAATAAACATAATTTTCCATGTTTTTCATAATAACAAAAGTAGCTCCACTTAGAATGGTGTATCTCATGAACCAATAGTCCGACAGCTGTCAAATTCATACACGAATCTTTTGAAGGATTGTACTAACTAAAACTCAAATGGATTTAATTCTAGTAACGTCATATATGGATCAATATTTCCTTTGAACTATAATAATATATACATATTATGTGGCCACTTCTGATTTACACTGATGCGCACCTAATTAAGTCCACTTGGCTTATTTATACTTTATTTCTTATATGTAAATATGCACTCCAATTCAACGTTCCGTGTTCATTACCAATGTGTAATGGCAAATTGAAAGTCTTGTGAGCCGTCCAGTAACGCTTTGTAGAGGAAAGTCTTACCGGTTCCGTCAGGTCCATCTATAAAGAATTTCTTGTGCGTGGATTTATCGACCTTCCTATAACGCCGCGAGTATTTTTCTGGTCTTCGTTCATATTTTTTTTGTATAATAGAGGGATTTATATAAAATGAAACATACTGAAAGTCAGTCAGTTTAAATTTCATTAAAATGATATTCAGCTAATTAATTTTATAATAACAAATTTATAACGATGTCTTAAGCTATAGTTGAGTATTAATAATAAATTGTTACACATTATGAATTGCTAATCTTTTCGTTTTTTTTTCTATATGAAAGGTGTAAAGTTAGGCAAAGCAGCCTCTTTTAGGGATTTTTCATTTAAATGTTAACGCAACGAAAAATCATGGTAGGTTGGGTAAAGAGCGTAGTGGCCATAATATATTAGCCTGCTTTTTAAATTATATCTGTTGACTTCCATTACAATTTTTCTGTCTTTTTCTTGTTTGTATTTTTTTTTTACGCGTGACTTTATGTTTTTATGTATTATGGGTGTTGTGGGGAGGATAGGTCAAAGAAGCCCCCAACCACTGTTTTTGCTAGGCGTAGTAGAAGGTCCCGACTGCATCCACCGACAACATTAGCTCATATCTGCTAACGTAGAGGATTTACTTACACCTAGGAAGACATCAGCCTTTGGTCTATCGTAAGTTTGGCTCTATATTAGTAGAACCGAAGGATTGACTTATCAGTAATCTATTTTTCTGTGGCCACTACAATTTCAAACTTTTTTAACAACACAGCAAGTAGCTGCCAAATATAAAATTCAACACTTGAAAGATTTTAAAATCTTTGTTTATTGCGGCAGCTATGTAGGAGTACATACCTAGCTGAAATTGAAGTTCGATATAAAAAACAAAGGAACTCTGATTAGCGAACTTTACGCGTGTGCTGTCATAAAATTCCAATTTTTATACGAGTGAAGTACCAAATTTTAAGCACTTTTTGTGAAACTGCAAAAAGTGTCCGAGAAATAAAAAATACTCAGAACAAAATCACACAGAATGACGTCGCTAGAGCAAAATCGGCTGAGGTATTTCAAAAACAAAGGAAAGGACCAAGATGAGATGCGTCGCCGGCGCAATGAAGTGTCTGTTGAGTTGCGCAAAAACAAGCGTGAAGAAACTATTCATAAGCGACGAAATGTGCCCAATTTGGATTCGGACACAAATGACGATCAAATTCCGTCAAAACCAGAGCAACAGTTGTCCGTAGTGCAGGCTGCTCGTAAATTGCTCTCTTCAGATAAGAATCCACCCATTAATGATTTATTCAAAAGCGACATATTGCCCATTTTCGTTGAATGTCTAAAAAAACATAATCACACAATGCTGCAGTTTGAGGCAGCCTGGGCTTTGAACAATATTGCATCGGGTACTTCCGACCAAACCAATCAGGTGGTCGCCGCCGGTGCCGTACCGCTCTTCCTTCAACTACTCACCTCACCCGATCCGGAAGTCTGGGAACAAGCTGCCTGGGCTTTGGGCAACATCATTGGTGATGGTCCACAGTTGCGCGATTTAGTTATCAAGCTGGGCACTGTTCAGCGATTTCTATCCTTCATAAAACCGGACATACCCATCTCTTTCTGGCGCAAGGTCACTTGGATAATTGTAAATTTGTGCCGCAACAAGGATCCACCACCACCTGCGTCAACAATTCATGAAATCCTACCTGCACTTAATATGCTGATCCATCACACAACACAAACATATTGGTTGATACAGTCTGGGCTATTATCTATCTAACTGAAGGCAGAAACAATCAAATTCAAATGGTCATTGATAGCGGCGTTGTACCCAAACTTATACCGCTTTTGGGAAACAATAAGGTAAAGGTACAAATAGGTGCTATGCGAGCGGTTGGCAATATAGTTAGCGGCTCAGACGAGCAAACACAGGTGGTGCTGAATTACGACGCTCTATCGTACTTCCCGGCGCTATTGTCGCATGCAAAGGAATGGATACGCAGGGAAGCCAATTGGTTCCTTTCCAACATTACCGCTGGCACTCAGGCACTAGTGCAGGCTGTCATAAATGTGGGTCTCTTGCCTAAAATCATTGAGAACCACAGCAAGGGCGGATTTCAGACCCAGAAACAGGCAGCTTGGGCTATAGGTAATTTGACTGTATGCGGTAATCGCGATCAAGTTTTCAAATTAATCAAAGAAGGTGTGATTTCACCTTTTTGCGATCTTCTCTCGTGCCAGGATACGGAAGTTGTCTATGTGGTGCTTAGCGGTCTTCATAAAATGCTTAAAATGGCTGACTCACCTGTGCAAGATGTAGCCAATTTGATTGAGGAATGCGAAGGACTTGACAAAATCGAACGTCTGTAAAGCCATGAGAATGTGGAATCATCGCGTTTGAACGTACGTATTTGGGGGTCATAGATCATGTTTAAAATGAATTGAAAGATTTTGACTTCACTCTCAGCTTTAGAAGACATCAATATATTAACGTTTGATCGAGATATCCTGAAACCCCTCGAAGAAATTGGTTTGGCATTACCATCTAATGCTGAGTTTAATGTTGCATTAAAATTGTTAGAAAAGGAAAAAGACAAACCGGAAAACATAGACTGCAGTTTATTATTCTGTTTCCATACAAAAATGCATTTTTAGACACATTTCGTCTAATTAAAGCTTGCGAAACATTTGGAAGCAGTGCATCAATCAACGAATGTGTTTTTTCTGCGTTCGCACGTATAGATGTTGTGAAACGTATGTCAATGTCTAATGAACGTCTCCGAAACTTATCATTTTTAGCTTTCGAGAAAAAAATTGTAGATTCAATTTAGATGATATCATTTGTGAGTTCAGTAAAAAAAAATTGAAGAATTCAACTCTACTAAATGTTTCTCGTTGCAAGATTGTATTAATTATCAACATATATAAGTATACTAGCCGGCCTCCGGCACGCTCGCTTCGCTCGCTCGTCTAGATCTTTATTTTCTTCCAATGATTTATTTTTGTGACGAATTCACGAAATTGCTTTGCCTTATAAATTATTGCTAGTTTCTAGATAAATTCTAGTGTAGACAAAAAGTTACTTACTTATTATAAGTGTGTAAGTATGTGGTATATGCGTGAAATGGGCATGGAGCGCTATGAACGATAAGGGAATATAAAAATAACAAACGCCAAACAATATTATTTTCAAGTTATTATAGTTTATTACTTAAATTAAATTAATTCCGTTCAATAATTTAATTGTTTTGTTAAAGGGTTAATGATCAAGTTCATAATAAATGAAGTACCTGATACGGGATCTCGTTGTTTTATGTTTATGCAATATCCGTCTTGCCCCTTCCAGAATATTAGCGGATATTGGAGAGCATCATATGAACGATGTGTATCAGCAATGAACTGAAGATTATTATTTCTTCTACGAATCACAATTTCTCGTGTACCTGTACGATCGCCAACCATAATTCCAGCAACGTCTTCAACAACAGGTGCATTGAATCTACGAATATGTTCTCCAGCTGGTGTTTTATCAGGATTAATGACAATAGCGTGATTATCGCTTTGTAATTTGTGCATGTGTGATTTGAATATTTTCAACAATTCATTGTGCTCGTTCAATAGAGCGTCCAAGTCGCTGACGATGCGCCTGGCCAAAAATGAATCAAGGTTATTATAGTCACAACGTGCATTCACGCGATTGGCAAGTGCACTTCCGGAATCCTCGCCGCCCATGAAGTAGATTTGTAAAAATATATGTGGTTCGTTTGGCATTGGCAGCAATGAGCCCATTTTATGATAAACTTGGCCTCTGATTTTGAATGTAGAATTGTATTGTTGACCATTAGCATTAGTATTTCGAACTATTTCTGTTGCTCCAAACGATGTCATTTGAAAGCAGGAATTGAATGTTCGAATTGACTTCAGGAAAACGTTAGAATCTGGATCCGTGCAGATAAGTAAACCGTTCAATGGTTCAGGTGGTGTTTCAATTTCAGGTAGTTGCACTTTTCCTGACGCGCAACACATCCCAGGTGGCTCATTTTTAAATTTGAGAGCATGACAATGCGGACATTCCTTATCCATAGCACCAATTACCACTTTTGAATGAGCATAATATTCAATATGGGGGTCGTACTGGAATGCTAGACGCAAAAATGAATCACAATTCACGCAATTGCGGAATGCTCACACGTGCATCAGCATTTTGTTGCTGGACTTGATTCTGATATTCCCGATTTCGTCTCATTCTCATTCGAGCATTCGTATTGTATACATCTCGTTCTTCTGTTGTATGAGCAGAACGTGATCTTGCTTGTCTTAATCGACTCAACTCATTCCTTTGCGAACGTTGTTCCTTAGCTTCAGCTGTTCTTTGGGATGCTTGCAATTGAGTTCTACGCGAATGTCTACCAATGTTACGTCTTTTTGGCGGCATTATGTGCAAATATTGAATTGATCATATGTATTTTAAACAGAAATCAAAACATGAATCGTTAATAATTTTTTTGTTTCCTTTCGACAAAAACTATTAACTAAAAAATATTAGTTAATCTGACAATGTACACAATGCCTACCTAAATTAAAAAAAAATTGTATTGGAAAATCAAATTGTCCCTTTTAGTATTTTCGTCGCAATTTAGTTATATTTTATCAACCCTAAACAATCCTTGGACTTCCACGAACATTTCAAGACCAAAATTAGTCAAATCGGTTCAGCCGTTCGTGAGTAAGTAAGCTTAGAAGGAACATAACATTGTGACACGAGAATTTTATATATAAGATATATGTTATATATATTGTGACATATTCATATTGTCAACTACACCCAGGCCTTTTAATAAACAATAAGAATATGTTACAATTATGCTTACGCCAGCACTTTGCCGGTATTGCACTGCAGCTGCTTGAGTGAAATATTAGCTAGTGCTGACTTGTAAGGAAAAACCTAAAATGTAAACAAGCCAGCACAGCATAATCCATGGGAACCATCCCAGAATCGGAGGTTTCCTTTTTAATTACAGCAAAAGCATTAAGCAGTTCAATTTAAGACTAGTATACGGCGATACTTATAGTCCGTGAATTCGGTAGTTTAAGTTTTGATTTCAATAAAGTATTTTTTATTATTAATCGAAACCCGCTTTCCATTATTATATATATATACTAGTGGGCCCGGCAGACATCGTCCTGCCAGAACTTTTTGAATGCTCTTATAGTGTATAAACATCGCAAGATTCTCTAGTTAGCTTATCTAGACAATCATAAGATTTTTATATTAGTTGACTTTCATGGATCTCTAAGAAGCCGTATGGACGAACTTAAGTATTCTTAAGAGAGCTCGCATCTCTAATAAATTCATGCCCTACAGAAATTACATATCAACCCCTTTGCGACTACGCTTCTGTCTGCACTTAATGTCCTATACCCGGTGTTGAACAATTTTCTACTATGCTATATTCACGATATTCACAAAAATGCGTATATCACGAACCAATACACACAACCACATCGCAATAGGGTTAAAATCTTCGTATTGACAACCTCTAAAACACGCAAAACTCAGATTTGAAATTCATCGACACGTTCTTAAAAACATCCGTAACACGAATAACATAAGATTTTTTATATATATATATAGCTTATTTTAAAATTAAAGTATAACACAGAAATGTTAATTTTAGTACGCATTTTTTAACTTCCATGTTTATAAGTATATTTTGGGTTTCCTCTATATTAAATGACTTGACCAAGTAACTTAAATAAATAATTTAGCAATTAGAAAAGAATTAAATTATAACATTTTTAAACTATGTCTTAAGTTTAGCAAGGCAAGGTGAGCTTTTTAGTTCGTCTGATGCCACTATAAAAAAAAATATAAAAAAATTTGTCCAACAATTAAAAAAAATTTTAGGGGTGGCAACCCTTATCACTTAGAGGTATGAAAAATAGATGTTGGCCGATTTTGAGACCTACCCAATATGCACAAAAAAATTTATGAGAATCAGTACAGCCGATTTGGTAAAAATTTAAACAAAAATGTTAGGGGTGGCAACCCTGGGTATAAAAAATGGATGTTAGCCGATTCTCTGACCTACCGAATAGGCACACAAAATTTCATGAGAATCGGTCCAGCCGTTTCGGAGGAGTACTTTAACTAACATTGTGACAGGGAAATTTTATATATTATGTTAGATATTATTTAACTTTATTTTTTTTTATTTGGATATATATATATGTATGCGCACTGCTTTTAAAGCTTTATTTAGACGGTCTTAAACGGAAGTTAACAAATCAAAAAAATCCAAATACTTATAAACTGGTCAAGTAAATTACATCCTGAAAAAGAACTTAGTGCAAATGGATATAAAGCTGTGCAGGTTCTATATAAAATGGAAAATATTGAATCACGCCAATACTACTAAAAAGTTTAAAATAAAAATAATAAACTATATATTAAAAAAAATGTACAATTTGTTAAGAAAGAAATTAAGCTTTCACTAGCATTTGACTTAAACTAGTTGTAACTTATAAGCAAAAAGTAAATTAAATATGGCAAGCGTTTAATTTTCACAATTTTATATTTTAGTTTTTCTACATTTTCTATTTATAAACGGAGCTGTGGCGAAAAATTAAGAGGTTGAACATTTTTATACCCTGTACCGTATGGTACCAAGGGTATATTAAGTTTGTGCAAGCCGAAAATGTATGTAACATATAGAAGGAGACGTCGGAGATACACCAAAGTTACCTAAAATATTATCAGGGTGAATAGAGAAGTCGATATACCCATGTCCGTCCGTCTGTCCGTCTGTCCGTATGAACGCCTAGATCTCAGAGATGGTAAGAGCTAGAGTAACCAAACTTTCACATTAGATCCCATATTATTCCATAGGAGACAAGTTTATTACATTTTATTTTTGATATCGGGGATAATTTATATAGCTCTCATATGGGTGTTTGAGACGACCTCGACAAAAAAAAAGTTTTAGATGGATAATTCGTTTGTTCATCAAGATATCGTAAAAATGAATACCAAATTTGGTATTCAAAAGTTTTTTATAGTTCCCAAGCAGTGTATTAAATTTGATCAAAATCGGTTGAATATATCATATAGCTCCCAATCGGTCAAAAAAAAGTTTGTTATACAAAATTCGTTGTGTTTCGTCTCTTTGTAAAGATATTTGAACTAAATTCGGCATTCAGATCTTTTTTAAGGTATTTAAGCACTGTGTCAAATTTGATGGAAATCGGTTGACTATATCATATAGCTCCCATAGGAACGATCGGTCAAAAGAAAATGTTTGCTTAAAAATTCTTCTGATTTTGGGTTTTTGTGAAGTTACCGGATTTTATTGCAAGCTAGTGGTACAGGGTATCCCAAAGTCGTCCGCGCCCGACTTTACGTACGCCATTTTTATTAATGAATCTTTATTCAGAATCCCATTCGAAGCAAAGAGGTAGCCTTAAATAAAGTCTGGTCTGGTGACAAACTGTTCAATAGGCAAAAAAATATAATTTTAGCAGCTTAAAATCAAACAACAAAAATGGTAGCTCTTAACTTAGCCTCGAGAATAAAGGAAAGTTTTACAAGGCAGTCCTTAAGCCAGTCTGGACGTATGCTATGCAACTCTGGAGAAATATTTATGTAACCAGACGCCTTAAGCGACACCATGTTTTAGACCTTCCAGTCAGATTTTAGATATATCATGTTAAGTTTTATGTATTTATTTAATTAGTATTTTTGTTTTAACTTATGTATAACGTTTTTTTTTTATATATATTGGCTGATTTTATTGTATTTCAGTCAACCCTGTTATATAATTTAATGACAATTCATTTACCTATTATCCCTGGATAAATTGTAAAAAAAAAAAAAAAAAAATGTATGTACAAAAAATAGAATAGACTCAAAGGGTATTACCCTGCACCTTTTTCATCGATAAAAAATGTACAACATGCTCCTTCTTAGAACTTTCCATTCGGAACATGAACCAATTGGAACATCGATTTATTATCGATGTGGATTAGTTTCTTAGTGGCACTTTAGCTTTACGAAAATCTGCAAAACTTAACTTTGGGGGAACGGTTTAGCACATTGATATAGTTTAACAAACTTCAGCATCTTAGAGACTATGCGCACCAGCTGGTAAAGATTCGTGTCTCTGGCACATATAGTCTTCGCAAACGATGTAGATGTTCATATGGACGCCAGACAGTGGCGCAGTTTTTCGAGCACGTGCGTCTTACCTAAAACAATTGTGGGTCGCGAATAGGATTTTCAGCAGTACAACGATCCTTCTAAATTTTGCCGAAATTGCATCGCAAACAAAGAAAATTAGAAGGAACATAAATATATGGAATGGCCAGGTTGTAACCCAACAGAGTTGCTGTGGGATAATTTGGACAGACAAGTGAGAAAATTGCAACCAACTAATACAAAACAGCTTTGGACGTTTCTACTAGAATTACTGGAATCAAATTTCAACGGAATCATGGCTTAAATTGATTAAAAGGATGCCCAATCAAAAATATTAAAAAATATTTCCAATTCTGTTTGTATTCACAATGATAATTTTTTTGTAAATAAAAATAATAAATAACGAAAATTACGTTTATTTGGTAATTTTATTAATATTGTAAGCTGCACCCTAACTTTTGACCGGCAGTGTAAGCATGACCAATTTTTTGTTACATATATGTACGAGGTGTGTTCAAAAAGTATCGCGAATTTTGAATTTTCGCGGGTTACGTATATTCGAATTTCGTTTTTTTTGTGGGGTAATGTTGGTACTCATGTCTCTCACTTATGCCGACAAGCTCGGCCATTTTGAATGTTCACTTAATTGTTGACAGCTGCTTTGCTTGCACGTGTTTTGGCTCGTCTTCGATTTTGCCTATTCAAAAAAATGGATCAAAGAACCTGTATCAAATTTTGTGTGAAAAACGAAATTAAGTGCGCGGATGCATTCCGAATGTTGACTGTGGCATACGGAGAAGCTACCTTGGACCCAAGCAACGTTTATCGGTGGTAAAAAATGTTCTCAGAAGGCCGAGAAGGTGTGAACGACGAAGAGGTTGCCGGACGCCCGAGCACTTCAACAACAGACGAAAAAATTGATGAAGTGAAGAAAATGGTATTGGCCAATCGTCGAATCACGGTTAGAGAAGTTGCTGAGGACCTAGACATATCGATGGCTCGTGCCATTCGATTTTTATCAATGATTTGGGCATGAGACGGGTCGCCGCGAAATTCGCCCAAAATTGCTCAATTTCGACCAAAAACAGCATCGCATGAACATTGCTAATGAGATGTTGGACTCTGTCCGCGATGACGCAAATTTGCTCCAGAGGGTCATAACTGGTGATGAATCGTGTGTTTATGGTTATGACGTGGAAACCAAAGCTCAATCATCTAATGGAAGCTGCCGCACGAACCAAGACCGAAAGAAACGCGCCAAGTTTGTCGAATGTGAAAGTTTTGCTTACAGTTGTCTTTGATTGCAGGGCGTGGTGCATCATGAGTTCTGCCACAGGGTAGAACGGTCACACGGAATATTACCTGCAAGTTATGCGCAACTTGCGCGAACAAAGAACACGCTCGGATTTGATGGAAGAACACAAATTGGCTTTTGCACCACGATAACGCCCCTGCTCACACGTCGTTGCTTGTGTGCGACTTTTTGGCCCCTGGACCTTGTTCCCTAAACTGAAGAGGCTCATGAAAGGACGACGAGATGAAGACGGCATCGAAGGGGGAGCTGAACAAGACCAAAAAAATTTTTTTTTGAAGCGCTTCGAAGGTTGGAAAAACCGTTGGCACAAGTTGTATATTATACATGAGGATTACTTTGAAGGGGACAAAATAGATATTTATGAATAAATAAATAATTTTTGAAAAAAACACAAAATTCGCGATACTTTTTGAACACACCTCGTATTAGGAACTTTACTGAGAGCGTTATCGATTTCTCGAACATTTAACAACACCGGTATGTTTGACCCGCTAATTCTGGGATGGCACACGTTATATTCCTTCTTACGAAAAGCTAAGTAATATGATTGTATATCCATGTCAACTTGAAAATACAAGCTCGTTCAATTTATTAAGTTATTTCATTTAAATCAGAAGGAATTGAGTATAATTTCAAACTTTTTAAATTAAAAGAATAAATTTTGTACCTGAAATATTGCCTGTAATATTAAATAGAAGTTATAAACGGATAAGACTAAAAAGAAGAAGGTCGTCGCACTTTAAGATCTGCAATTGCAAGCAATTTGATTGAACATCCTTTAATGAGCGTATACATTTTATATAGACCATTGAAAAGATCCATGAAGCGCATGTATTCCGATGTGATATTGATGGGGCCCTTGGACGGCAACTACGTATACAATAGTTCAAATGGTAAGAACGAATTATTCGAATTAAGGTAACTAATGCCAATCGTAAATGTATACTATAGTACTTTCCAATTCTTCACCATAAAGATATCACCCATAATTATGATGGCATCTTAGTTGATTTCGCATACTTTCCAATATAAAAGATACATATATATTCTATAGCCAGGACAAGATATACATAAAAATATCATTGGCGAAACACAGACACCAAATATTCTATCGGTCTAAGGTCTGTAATATGGAGTTGAAAACCAACAATTAAATATTTACGATATTTGTACTCTACACCCGGTTTTAAATTGCAGGGATTCCGCCTTGCGACTCTTTAACAAAAGAGTTCCTTGACACCATTCAATAAATCGAGTCGTTCGCAGGCTAATGTGACCGAAGGCTTCTTCAAATTATTATTAATTCCTCTGATTCCAACGTTGTTTTTTGGACACATCCAATGCAAATTTTCTAATCATGTACAAGATTCGTGCTCAAAATTCAAAACGGGCAGAACTGGTTCTAAATTTCGTCTTGATTGTGAAGAATATTTGAATAGAGGCTAGTTGATTGCAAATCTGTAATCTGATAATTAAAATTCAAAATGGCGGACCAAAAATTTTAAAATATTGTTTGATTATGGTGAAAATCGAATAGAAGGTAATTACGATTGTTAAATCAGAGAGACCCCTACACTTATTTTTCAAATTATTTCAGATCCGCCATATTTTATTTAAAATAACTAATAACGAAATCAACTTAATTCAAATAAATAAATTGTAATTTTGTGTTTTTTGTTTTAAATTGAGTTAAGATTAAGCTCATTAAAAAAAAGAATCGAATTCTTCTCTCTAATTGTGTTTTATTATTAATTTTTGTAGTCAACGCGACATTAGTTGTATAAGTGCATACAGTGCTTTTCATAACTATAGGACAGTCGCAAATTTAAGTTTCAAGTGCTAATATAACGGTTCATAGGCACGATCCAGCAAAGCTTCCTTTTACAAAAACAACTGCCTTATATTGGAGCTTTTAATTTACCGTAAGGTTATTGCACTGTTGCTTCACACGGGGCTTCGCAAGGATATGTCACTTTTGATGCAATTTTTAGCGTTTCATATCTATAGGACAGTAGTCTTTTATAAGGAAATTAAGTGTAAGGATGGCACAAAAATATTTTACTTTAATTTTGAACAACATTTTTATCGTTTTATGATAAAGCACCGGAAGCTATGACTATTAGTTTAGGGTAGGGATTCGTGTGTTCGCCAACCCTGCTATACGGTTTGTTGGCCTAAGCCATGCATAAATCACGCATCGTGACTTATTTAAAACCAATTAACTCATACTGCCAATGAATCTGCAGCAAAATCTGAGCTGCTGCCAATGCCAGTGACGATGAGTGCGATGATAATGATGACGTTGACGATGACGATAAGATTTTAGGCATGTGTGTGCAACGTCGCTTAGCAAACATTAGCATCCAGCTTATTATTATTATAACCATGATTATCATTGGCGGTGGCGAATCCAATAGAACAGTCTGGACTCCAACAGTCCCCATTTACTGATAAAAACTTTTAACAATGTGTAATATTCGCACACTAGCAAACGTAACAATAGCCAAGTCACGATCCACTTAGCCGTTTACTTTCATATTGTATATCCTAATACTATGCCCATTTTGTTTGCTATAATTAAAACTACCATAAGTTTTAGTTTAGTCTTTTTGGTTTTCCTATTAAACTGCAGTATTAAATAATGACATTGTCAAAGAACGGAAGTTACTGCAGCGTTGACCCAACTACAAGAAATTTGGCCTCAGCCTCGTGAGATAGTCTTTGTTCATTTTATCCGCCGAGTAGTGAAGTTGTTCTATTTAAGTCTTTTTTTCAAGTGGTTTTAAAAAAAGTTAAAAAACGTTTATAAAACAGATTACAAAAAATTACAATCTTTGTAATTTAGAAATTAAGTTTAGATTTGTTATTAAGCGGAGAATATAACGTTATAAAAAGATTGCTTTTTAAATTGAATAAAACTAGTGGGCCCGGCAGACGTTGTCCTTCCCAAACTTTTAGAATCCTCTTAAAGTGTATAAGCATCGTTAGA
This sequence comes from Chymomyza amoena, assembly GCA_037043745.1. Classification (NCBI taxonomy): domain Eukaryota; kingdom Metazoa; phylum Arthropoda; class Insecta; order Diptera; family Drosophilidae; genus Chymomyza; species Chymomyza amoena. The sequence goes on along the minus strand of JBAMAX010002729.1, from coordinate 1,381 downwards.
TTCTCTAGGTAAATTATATAGATAATCAAAAGATTTTTGGATTAGTTGACTTTCTTGACTTTCTAAAGAGCATCTCTAATAAATTCATGCCTCACAGAAACTACATTTCAACATCTTTGTTACTACGCTTCTGTCTGCACTTAATGTTCAAAACCCGGTATTGAACCATTTTCTACTATGCTATATTCACAATATTCACAAAAATGCGTATATCTCACGAACCAATAAACACAAACACAAATAGGCTTAAACCCTCGGTATTGACAACCTCTCACACACGCAGATTGCAAATTCATCGTGGCATTTATGAGAACACCCGTAACACGTAAAACATAAAAAATATTAGTAAATCTGAAAATGGCACAATGCGACACTATAAAAAAATTGGCCGATTCTCAGACCTACCCAATAGGCACACAAAATTTTATGAGAATCGGTCCAGCCGTTTCGGAGGAGTATGTTCACACAAAAAACAAAATTTGCAAAAATCCGTATATCTCACGAACCAATTCACACAAACACATCGCAATTGGATTAAACCTCCGTATTACGTGCTTACTGGGTAGGTCTGACAGTCGGCCAACATCTATTTTTTATACCCAGGGCTGCCACCCCCAACATTTTTTTTTTAATTTTTCGACAAATTTTGTTTTATTTATTTTTTTTGTGTGGCTTTGTGTACATTTTCAGATTAACTAATGTCAATGTTTTACGTGTTACGGGTGTTGTCATGAACGCGTCGAAGAATTTCAAATATGTTAGAAGTTGTCAATACGGAAGTTTTAAGCCTATTGCGATGTGGTTGTGTGTATTGGCTCGTGAGATATACGCATTTTTGTGAATATCGTGAATATAGCATAGTAGAAAATTATTTAACACCGGGTATTGGACATTAAGTGCAGACAGAAGCGTAGTCGCAAAGGGGTTGAGATGTAGTTTCTGTGGGGCATGATTTTATTAGAGATGCGAGCTCTCTTAAGAATACTTAAGTTCGTCCATACGGCTTTTTAGAGAGTCATGAAAGTCAAATAATCCAAAAATCTTATGATTGTCTAGATAAGCTAACTAAGCTTTTACGATGTTCATAAACTTTCAGATTCTTCAAAAAGTTTGGGCAAGACAACGTCTGCATGAGGAGCTGGCTGCTACGATGCAGGTGTCCAGGTTGAGTCATAAATTGAGTTAAGCAAAGATCAAAAATCATTCAGGCATTCAAATGCAGTGCTTCTTCACTCACAGATTTCCACTAAATTATTGATGAATGAGCAAATGAGCCCATTGAGCTGGCTCAAACAATGCCAAAACCAACATACTTCAATATCCAATGGGTAGTTTAAATCGAGATGACTTCATGTTGGAGCATGTTGGGCTTTTGGACTGT
>JBAMAX010002728.1:0-82482 GCA_037043745.1 Chymomyza amoena | reverse complement strand
GAATGTTGCTCCGTTCGCACATAGCACGTATTTAGATTCTAACAACTGTTAAGGGTTTTAATTCGTTCCTTTGAAACCACTAATTGAACAAAATAATTTACCAAAAAGACAATAATATATCTTAATCAAAATTTAAATATTATGTTTTTATCGATTGGATAAGATTTTTAGATTTTGCAACATGAATGAAATTTTTAGCAAACGTTGTTCAGTTTGATAAGATCTAATCGTTTTCTTGGACCAAATGTGCCAAGATTCTTAACAGCGATAACAACAACGACCAGATCTAAGTAGCTTATCGTTTCATTCTATTCCGTTTCAACTCAAGTCATTGACAGCTCACGAGAAAAATTTTACTTTACTTTTAGCAGCCGGTCGAGTCACATCGAGATTACTTATAAATAAAATTTAGTTTAAAATGGCAGAAAAAAACGGAAGCGCCTCATCAGTCTTGACTGCAGCCGGACTTATGAAGCAGATTGACCCCGCAGCGCTGGGTTCCCTGGTGGTGAGTGCTACGATTGATACATAATACATAGCACACATAATACTTACACATACATATGTACATACTTTTACATCCATACATTTGTGGCCATTTTTTCAGGTGGGCTACCGTGCTGCAGACTGCATCATCTTTGTGATTAAAAAAAAAACTAACGTTAATGATTTAAAGGCCGAATTGCCCAGAGTCCGTAAAGTGGACGCAAATGTTGCAGTTACTTATGCAGGATCTAAAGTACGCGCATTTGAAAAACTCCTTGATGCTGCACGTCATGCTTGTTTCCGGAAGCAGAAAAATAACCGAGGCCCCATGACAGTGTTGCGTATAACAAAGTAAGTTCTTTGCATATTATTTAATGAAAGATAACCGTAGCTCCTGTGCAATCTCTTGCAGACACATTGGAAACATAAAGCGTCCACAAACCGGTAGCGGTGACCAACCTAATCCATATCCGTTTAGCCTTTTAATAGGCGGGTATGACGAGGATAAAAAGGGCCACCTTTTTGTGACGGAACCCACCGGGGAATATCATGAGCGCAAGTATTATGCAGTGGGTCGCTACAGCGAGAAGGTTAATACTTGGCTGGAGAAGAATTTAAGCACCGATGCATCTAAAGATGAAGAATCAGCCATAGCGGCTGTAATACGCGCGCTACCGAAGATTTACGTCACCAGCTCTTTACAAATTGGAGTGATGAAACATAACGAGCCGTTGAAGCACCTAGAACCCTCTGAGGTGGCTAAGTTGGTGGAGAAAATTTTAAGCGATGGCTAAAATTTTGAAGAACTTTTCAAATTTTATACATAAAATAACGATTTCTGACAATTTTCCCAATTAAATGTGCGTTTGGATCAGTGCACCAGACAAAATGTGGCTTAGATTTGTGGTTATGTTGTTGTTGCTTGTGCAGGAATAATTTCTTTCCCATTTAGTTGAGGTATTTTCATATAAAAGAACTAGCTAGTCAAGTGCGTCCAGAAATATTGTATAGATGACTTGCAGGTTGCACAAGCGGCTACATTTCGGTCATTCAGGGCAGAATTTTTCATAAAAAAGAAGCAAATTGCGTATGTCTTTGCAAGAGCAACAAGGACACACATAAAATATGCTGTATATCTGTCCCTATAATTGCACAGAAAGTCATAACAAAAGAGAAATCAGAAAAGTCAACGGCGTTTGCTTTGCATTTTTTACTTTGTCATTATCTTAGTATTTGTGTTGTATGCTATTGCTGTCCTTTTTTAATATGACTATCGTTATTTCGCTTCCTCATTTAAGATTTTCAAGCAGTTGCTGCCTAAAAATAAGAACAATAAGAATATTTTAATGAAATACAATTTATTACAGTGTGTTTTTTTTTGCAAAATTAAATAAGGTGCAACAAAATTTAGATGCGTTTGTGACAAAAAAAGAGAAAGAAGAATTGATGAATATTAGATAAGCAAGTTAGATAAGCAGATATGTTACAAGTAGCAGTGAAAGCAACATCACTAAGTATCGATAAGTAGTTGATAATTCCAATTCGATACTGGGAATCTTTGCCGCGCATTTGAAAAAGAAATACGCACAAGGAAAACCCAATCTTTCTAAAAGAAACGATTCCGAATATAATAAAAAAAGTACCAATCGAGAAAATTCTCGCCCACAATTCATTTCGGAGGCTGTTGTTAAGAATTGCTCTTCTTCTTAATTCAATACATTTTCTTTACAATCTCGTCTACAGCTGCGGCTTCTAGAAAATTCAACGATTTGTTGAATTTCATCACTCCAACTTCAAGACTTTTGTTGACCTTAGCCAGCAGCAGCGAGCGTACAACAAGAATGATGGCCGATTCGTCATCTTGAAATGGTGCTGCGCTCTCATTCTTCTCCAGACAGAAATTCACAGTCTCGCTGTTACGACCCACGGCGAAATACTTGCACTCGTAGTATTTCCCGGAGGGTTCGATAGCAAATAGGTGGCCCGATCTGTTATAATCAAAGCCTCCGATTAAAAAGCTAACAGCAAATGGACGAAGGTCACTGCGAGCGATATGTTGTGGCTTATAAGTTGCGAGATGTCTGCAAGGGATTGCACAGGAGTTACAATTGCATTACATTTCGTAGTATACAAAGAACTTATACTTCGTTATTCCGAGCACGGTCACGGGGTCCCTATCATAAAGCGCTTTAGTCTGACAAGTGCGTTTTGCATATTCAATGAGAATTGGAGCATTTGAGTTAGATCCTGCATACGATGCCGCTATATTGGTATCCACTTTGACGATTTTGGGAAACCTGCGCTCGGCGGCTAAATCATTTTTTTCAGCCACAAAAATTATTGAATCAGCGGCACGGTAGCCCACCTGAAGAAGTGTCATCCAAAGTATGTAAAATTATGTACATAAGTGCTATGTATTATGTATCAAGCGTAGCACTTACCACCACGGAATCCGAATTCACGGTTTGCGCTGCAGATTCAAGCTGTTTTATACGCCTGTCTGCCTTAAAGACTGAATAGGGGCTTTTGCAGTTTCCATTCATTTTCACATAAATTATTAAATATTTTTTAAAAGTAAAAGCGATGTGACGCGTCTGGCTGCCAAAAGTAAAGTAAAATTTTTCTCGTGAGCTGTCAATAACTTGAGTTGAACCGGAATGGAATAAAACTATAAGCTACTTGAGATCTGCTCGTTATTGTTATCTTTTATAAGAATATTGGCACATTTGGGCCCATAAAACGATTAGGTCTTATGAAACTGAACAACGTTTGCTAAAAATTTCATTCATGTTGCAAGATTGAATATAAAAATTAATTTTTATGTATAAATTTTCGTTAAGCTATATTATTTTGTTATTGGTAAATCATTTTCTTGAAATGTAGGTTCCAAACGACCGAATTAAAAAGAGTCTAAATACGTACTATGTGTCAACGGAACACCATTTACCGAACGATAGCGGAAGTATTTAATAGTTATCAAGTAAATAGCTACATCCTTTCATTATTCGTCACAACTTCTTTGAAACTGATAGATTAATTTTGTATTTTTTTATGCAATAGAGCACAAAAATATACAGAGGTGCCACAGAAAACCAATTCGATTCAATTTCGATGCAATTGCAAGAATTGGAATTGAAATCGAATTGGTTTTCTGTGGCACCCCTGATAAAATGCATTTTACAATGGATAATAATAAAGTGAATGGATAATAACTCGAGAGATTGCTGAAAGATTAAATTTGTCTAACGCGACCGTTCACAAGCACATGAAGCGTCTAGGATTAATTTCGAAACTTGACATATGGGTTCGCCATGTTCTTACAGAACGAAATTTGCTTCGTCGCATTAACGACTGTGATTTGCTTATGAAACTTCAAAAAAGTGATCTATTTTTGAAGCGCATTGTACTGGCGAAGAAAAGTGGGTTGTTTACAAGAATGTAAAGTGCAAGAGATCATGGTATAAAAAAGAATAAACCAGCTCAAACCACTTCGAAGGCCGATCGTCACAAAAAAAAAACGGATATTTTATCTGTTTGGTGGGATTTCAAAGGGATCGTTTATTTTGAGCTTTTGCCAGACAATATCACGATTAATTTTGAAGTGTATTGTGATCAGCTGAACAAATTAAGTGATGCTCTCAATCAGTAGTGGCCAGAATTAATGAAAAGGAAAGGTGTAGTGTTCCACCACGATATAGCGAAAACTCATACAAGTTTGATGACTCGCCAAAAGCTTTTGCATCTTAAAGGGGATGTGCTAGCACACCCACCATATTCTGTAGACTTAGCACCTTCGGACTATTATTTGTTTCGGTCTTTGCAAAATTTTTTGGATGGGATAACCTTCACCTCAAATCAGGACGTCTAAAACCACTTCTACCAGTTTTTTGCCTGCAATGATCAAAAATTTTATAAGCGAATGATGGCAAAAGGCTTTGAATCAAAATGGAGAATATATAATTTCATAAAATGTTTTATACAATAAAAAAAATCGTTTTTAAATTGCACTAAAAAAACGAAATTACTTAGTGAACGACCCAATAGATTTTAAGAACAGATAAAAGGCAAATAAATATGTTTTGAAAATAAAGCACGGCAGAGTGGCTCAAAATATTATCAAAGTACTTCCTATAAACAATGTATTATAATATTATTATGGCATTTTACTTACCTTACTTTACGTAGACGGCAAGAACTATTTCTTCGCATGAAATACTATTTATTAAGTATTTTTAGTATGTAATTTTTTATAATATTTATGTTACACTCAAGAAAAATATATAAAAAAAATAAAATGAATTGGCACTGTATTAATGCGTATTTTTTTTTCTTTAGTGATAGCAAAGAGCCACACTTTTTTATTTTATCACTCAAAACCAGGATATACTAATAGTTATATCCTGGCCAAAAAGCACCAAATAAACTGAAATTAAATTGCACAAACACATATACACACATAAATGACGTTGACTGCGATGCCGGCGCACGAATTTTTAACACGACGAGCTTACGTTTTTTTATATATTTTATTTATTTATTTATTTATATTTTCGCAAATAATTTTTGGATATTTAATGACAATTTATTTTTTAAATTGCAAAAGAAAAACAAAGCGACATCAAACATTTAAGGAAGAGTAGCAAAAAAGAGACACACAATGAAGCCAACTGCGACGCGACGCACGCGGCTTGCTGCTTCAGCAACTCATTTGCTAATTTTTCTTATTATTTTTTAGATTAAACGCACTTTAAAAAAATATATAAAAAATAAACACCAGCATTTGACATAACTCATATTTTATTTTTATTTAAAACACAAAACGGCATAAAACCGAACACAAAATAACGTCAGCTGCGACGCCGACGCATATCTTAGATTTAATTCATTCATTTCTTTATTTATTATTATTATATTTATTAAACGCACTTAATAGAATCAGAAAAAAAAGAAATTTAAAAAAAAAGGAAACCAATAATATGAAACATAAAGAAACACAGACACACACATACGACGATAAAAACTGCGACGCCGACGCACGCGTTTTGCTGGTGCTGCTATGTCGCGACGGTAACCGACGCAGCTGCGCAATGCAGCGTTACATTGGCTTTGTACACAAAATTTGCATGAAAAATACAACAACCTCAATTGTTGTAATAATGCACACACACAACACTTAAGGCTTAAGCATTTTTCTATAAAAATTTTTAACTTTTCCGACGCTTTTCCACGAGTTTTACACGATTTAAAAACCGCATATAAAGAACACGTCACGCGCAACCAAAAGAACAAAGCAAACTGAAAATAAGAACTGAGCAGCCGCTTCAGCTGCAAGCTGAGAGAGCTAATTTCTAAACTCTCAAATAATTTGAGTCAAATTGTCAAACCAACAAAAAAACTCAGCATACCGCCAAAATACAGAGAGAACTAAATTGTATAGAGGGAACAATTCGCTCTTAAGAAAAAGCTCCGAAACGATTTCGTTTTGGGATTGGCTCATGCAAACAATTCAAAGTAAAACAAACGAAATAAACACCAACAATGTTCATTTCTTTGCGGCATTTTGTGTTTGGATCCGGCTTACATTGCTTTTGCTGTTAAAGTTAGTTTGTAAATTTATGTTTGCTACAGATTTGTCTTGTAAATCGGTTGGGTTTTAATTTGCAATTTGAATATGCTGCAACTATTTATATTACAATGCATTTATTTTATTTTTTGTTGATTTGTAATCAATGATTATCGACTGCTAAAAATATATAGGACATGCTTTTTGTTAAACTTCAGAATGCCCTTATTAATTTAAAATAATAATAAAATTGGAATATTACTCCCTACTATCGCTTTGCTCTGGTTTCGATTCATTAAAAAATGTAGCTTAAATGCATTTTATGCAGCATGCAACATAATTATAATATGGTTAGAATTATGGCTAAAATGCATTCACGAATATTAATGCAAATGCGACTAATAGATGGTCTGACAATGTGTAAGGACCCAAAAGTTTTATGAATTGAGGCGCTAAAATAATAAGTATTTTGTAATCAATTGAACAAAATTAAATATCTTGTATAAATAAATATATTTTTTGAAACAATAAAATTTAAATAATAATTAAAAATAAAAAACTACATATTACATTTTTGTAAGAATCGTAAAAAAAAAAATGCAATTCATATGTGCAGCAGCAGCAATAATAATATAATGCCATGACTGCCACCCCCATTCTGGACATGCTATTTCATATTTAATATATGTACATATAAAAATCTAATGTACACATAGGTACATACATACATATGTGTATATAATTTGTTTCATTTCAACAAAGAATATAGAACTACATAGAATGCGCATCTGGCTCAAATTTATTTTAGCGCTTGTTGGTGCCGGCGGGCGGCAGCAAACGAAACGAAATGTGAGTTCTATTTTTAGAACACGAATGCTCGGATTGCCGAACGAGCAGGCGACAGAAAACGAAGCGCAATGTTGCTTCTATTTTTAGAACAAGACCAAACTCCGTTAATTTGCAAAGTTATTTTCCTTCCAAAATGTTAAAAGGACAAATTTAAACACATTTCCTGCGTTGATGCCGATGGGTCAGTGGTATGTGTGCCTGGATGGCGTGCAATTATTTTGAGTTCAAATCCAGAGTTTGGAATTAATAAATTTTTTTTTTTTTTAATATTTTGAAATCAGTTTCATATTTTTATTTTTAGATTTTATAGGCTTTTTTGTTTAATAACGTAAAACAAATTTTTATTTTGCGTTGGTGCTTATTAAATAAAAATTCTTTCATTTTATGTATTTGTAACTTTTATGGTTACCTCTTAAAGCCACTGTGAAAAATAATAATACATACATGTGTCTTTTGAATACTTCCCCTAAAAAATCGAAAGCAATAATTTTTATGAAAATAATTAATTATTAAAAATAAAATAAAAGGACCTATGCTTATTCTCTCGATCATTAACTGCATCAGATCTGCACACATAAGCATACATGTAAATTCAAGTTTTAGTGTTTGTGTATGCATGCTGTAAAAACCTTCAACAAACAAAATGGGAGTCGATAGACAAATACCCTTTTTCGCATTTTTCTAATTTTTAACATGCATTTGATCGTGTGAAGGCAAGCGTGGTTAGAAGGTGTCATAGCAGGCACATTCTTCGAAAGGGCATTGATGCTCAGAAACTAAAAATTTGCAATTTTGACTGAGGCTGAAAATATGAACATCGCCGACAACCAAAAACGAAGTTCAAAGCCGAGGTCAATTGCCATCGCTCGTGAAATGCCTATTCTATTTTTAGATTTTCCCGTTTCCTCTGCCAGCCAGCAAACAAGAGCACTAAACATTTTGGGTGAGGGATGAAAGTGCAGTTTGTGTGTACACGACGAAAAACCCTTCAACAGAGAATCGATAGCGAAATACACTTTTTCGCATTTTCCCCCTTTTTACATGAATTTGTTAGTGTGAAGGCAAACGCGATTATGTAGTGTCATACCAGTCATATGCTTCGAAAGGGTGTGAGGTTCAAAAACTAAAAATTGACAAATTTGGTTGAGGCTGAAATTGTGCACATTGCCGACAGACGTTTGCTCTCCGCCCTCCCGCACCATAGAGCTTCAAACATTTTGCATACACATCTTAGTATGTATATTGCCATTGGGAAAACATTTGTCGGCAAGAAATACACACTTATTTTGTCTTGTAGCTGCCTCCTTATTATACCTTAAAAAAGCGCGTATTTTACTATGCAATTAAATGCATAGAATGCGTGGTGTACCTGCGAGAATAGCGAAAAAAATCCCAAAATACGAAAAATCAAACATTTTTATGACAAAAAAAAATATTAAAAAAAAAATATATTTTTGAATTTAACACCCAGCCTGCGAATCGAACTTCGACACATTAGGTTATAAGTCAAACACGCATTCCACTGAACCATCGACACTTTGTGCAATATGTTTGCAAAATTTCGTATACAAGCAAATGAACAAATTGCATTCAACCCGAAGCATGGGGTATTGATGTCAATGCCCCCTATACATTTTTTTTTTGTATGAGATGCGCATTCTATGTAGTTCTATATTCTTTGGTTCAATGTAAGACATTCAGCAGAATGGCAGGCGATAGATAAATACTCTTTCTCGTTTTTTTAGACATTTACGCGTGTTTTTGTTGGTGTAGAAGCAAACGCGATTGCACAGTGTCATAGCAGGCACATATTAGGAAAGGGTATAAATGCCCAAAAACTAAAAATTTGCAAATTTGGCTGTGGCTGAAGGCAAAACAGTTCAGCAGAATGGCAGAATGGCAGGCGATAGATAAATACTCTTTCTCGTTTTTTCGTCTTTTATGCGTGTATTTGTTGGTGTAAAAGCAAACGCGATTGCAAAGTGTCATAGCTGGCACATATTAGGAAAGGGTAATGAATGCTCAGAAACTAAAAATTTACAAATTTGGCTGTGGCTGAATTTGTGAACATTGCCGACAGCCAAAAACGAAGCTTAGAGCCGAGTTCGATTGCAAGATCACGAGGCACTGTTGGGTGGCTATTATTAGATTTTCCTTTTCACTCTGCCCGCCCGCAACGACTATGGTGCGTTACACTTCTTAGCAGAGCTCGCAAATAACTGTTGACCGTTTCGCGTTGTCCAAAAATAACTCTTATTTGCTGAGTTTTTGAGCAACGGTTCAGAGATGAACGGTTCGCATTGCTCACTCAATGAAGCGCTCAGCGCTCAACCAAAAACCAATTTTTTCGTTTGCCTTTTGTTCTGGTCATCCACTGAACGCTTGTGTCGCTCGCGAAAAAATAAAAATCACTTGCGTTTGTATGCGTGTATGTGAGTGAGGCATCTAGATGCAGGAATTCGGTGTCATTTAAGTGGCCTCAACTACTCTAAACGTTACTAGTTCTTATATGGTTCAAATAAGAACTGTTGTGGAATAGGAAAATGCGGTAAACGAGAGCGCGCTTCGCTCACGGCTTACGCTCTCAAATTTGTGTTCTCTCAATTGAGCGAGCTGCTCTCTCGGTTTTTGTATTATTTTAACGCAACAAGAACAAACAAGCATTCTTTAAGGGTGGGTTGTGGCTATTTTTTTTTTTTTTGTGTATGCATAAAAACAACAAAGGAATAAAAGGCAAAAGAAGCTGGTGCAAAAATTAGGCGTCAGTACAAAATGCAAATCAGTGCGATCGGTTGTAAATATATTGAAAATCAATTGTTTTAATAATTTAAATAAGTAACAATTTAAAAAGCAAATCAGTGTGGTAATAGAAAAACAATTATTTAAATATAATAAAAGAAAAGTTGCCAAAACACAAGGTGAGTTACATATTTGCTATTTATGTTTATGCAAACATACAGTGTGCCACAAAACTCATAGTACAGAAGGATTTTACACTTAAATGCGAATTCCTCCCAAATTGTTTAAATTTTTCAAAAACTAATAATGAGGTTTTCTTAACTATATATTTTTAAACAATAAACAAAAAAAAAACAACGTTTGCAGTTAATAATGCACATTTTGGCAGCGGAAATTTCCCACACGCGCGTACAAAAGTAAAGCAAAGCATATACAAAAAAGTCCCGTTACAAAAACCAGAACAAACCAGCTGCAACAACGTAAATTCGGTATACCGTCTAAGTGTACTATGACATTATATACATAAATTTAAGAAAACCTCATCATTAGTTTTTGGAAAATTTAAACAATTTGTGAGGAATTTGCATTTAAGTGTAAAATCGCCTGCTGTACTATGACCTTTGTGGCACACTGTATGTAGATACATTACATATAATTGCATTGCATGTGCATAAATAATGTTGTAAGTAATATTTGTAACAAAATTTTTTATCTGCAGTTAAATTCTGCTCACAGACGCATGTCAACTAAGGTAAGTAAAAATAGCAATAATTTGTTTTTGTATTGTTTAAATATCCATAAATAAATATGAACGTATTTATACAAAAATTGTTTTTTGTGCTCTATAGAGACATTTCTTGCATCTATTAGTTGATGGCTATGAGGAATCAGGCCCGTCATTCCGTGCTTTGATATTTGTGTGAGATCTTGCACAAAGACGTTTTAATGGAGCTTTACATATGTATGTATTTGGGGAAAACGTCTCTAAGCCATTTCGTAAACTTTTGTGGTATTTTATAAGGTAAGCATACTATTCATTACGAAATTAAAAAAATAAATAATAATTAAAACTCTCTTTACAGAAGAAATACAAATTCAGTCGGCAATATTAAATCTCTCGGACAACAGCTCCCCAGAACGGCAACTAATGAACAAAAACTACCTTATAGTATTTTTAAGTAATCATAATTTTTTTATTTTAAGTTGTATTATAAATTATATGTTATGTAATATATTGTTTGATTATATAATTGTATTAATTTTGTAATTTAATTAATTTATATTTTTAATTTGTATTTAAAATTAATTGTATTCAATATTTTAAGTAAAATTGTATGTTTACATGTTAAGATAATTTTTAATGTTTTTAATTTAAATTGTTATTATTTTTGTTTAGTAATTAAATTTATTTATGTAACTTGTATAATAATAATAATAATGTTCAAATTGTAAATTTAAAGTAGTTTAATTTTTGGGCAGTATATTCCAGTCTGGAACAAAAATTACTAGTAAAATTAAAGACCATATTTACCAACCTACAACTAAATGCAAAGAACTATTAATTTTCTATATCAAATGGACTAGTTTTGAATTCGTTAGAAGCGACTTGTTACATTCTAATAAGCTGCTACTAGTTTTGTTCAATATGCGCCGGACCAGTTTGAAACCAGTTGAACATCATACCCGAAAATTCTGGTTGCCTGCAATGACAGCCCCATGTTAAACATACTACAATTTTCAGAGCAAACATACTAGGTTTCGGACAAACAGTTGCACAACGGGGCGGTTCAAAACCAGTTTGCGACTGTAATGTTTTCCTGCAGGGATATGCGGCTCAGAATCAATACAAACGCAAAAAAATGCATACATATGTATATTTTGTCGACCACTCATATACAGCATTGGCCGCTCAAAAACCAAAAATGTTCCGCGGTTTATTTTGGCTGCGTTTGTGTAGATGTTCCTCCCAACATCTAGCTTGACCTTGGCCTTGCAACTACTTCTTGTGTGAATATCAGCTGCTCGCCTTTGCTGAGTTAGATGATACTAGCAAGCAAAGGTTTATATGCACGGTTGACTTTTATTGAAATTGAAATTAAGATAATTACTATTATATACTATAATTAAATTAATTTTAAGAATTTTTTATGCAACGTAGCCCTTCGGACCATTTACATATTTTTTTTTTTTAATATTATAGTATAATTTTCTAAATTTCATAATTTATTAAAATAGTAATAAATAAATAAAATATAATAATAATATATATAAAATTGAAAAAGCAACTATTTTGAAAAGTTGCAATATTAAAAAACCCTAAAACTTGCCGTCGTAATGGGTAAATGACCTCAACTGGCATGGCTTGTGAGGGGGTGGAAGGCGGAATAACATAATAAAATATGAAGAAAAAATAAAAATTTTGACTTTTTACCTCTTTATTATACTACTTTACAAAAAATATTTTCTTTTAAATAAATAAATTTTTTAACTTATACTTTATACAAAATATTTGCCTTGAAATAACTAAATCACGCAACTTAAATATTATATATACATTGTTGCATTGCAATAAGGTACATACGTTGCTGCAACAATCAAACAGAAATCCAAAGCAAAGCAACATGAAGCTAAACACGTTTTGTTGCTCGTTCGGCTTCGAATGTTGCTGTGCGCCCATCGAGCGACCGAACTATTTTTGCTTTCACTGTAAGAGAGAATTTTCGCCTCTGTCTACTTTAGTTCTCTCTGGTGCTACCATGCTTAATTTGAATATTGCTTTTCTCAATGGTACTAATATTTTGCAAATGTCAATTGAAGAACTCCAAAAGTATGGAGCAGATCTGGCTAGAAAATACGAGCGAGATTTAAGCGTCGTTGAATTCTGCCAGGAACTTTACGTTACGGAAATTAGAATGGTGTATTATTATAGGGGACGCTAGCTAATATAGCTGATTAGCCTAATTTCAATGCATGTAAAAGCAATACAAGTTAACCGTGCATATAAACCTTTGCTTGCTATTATCATCTAACTCAACAAAAGCGATCAGCTGATATTTACACAAGAAGAAGTTGCAAGGCCAAGGTCAAGATAGATGTTGGGAGGAACATCTACACAAACGCAGCCAAAATAAACCGCGGAACATTTTTGGTTTTTGAGCGGCCAATGCTGTATATGAGTGGTCGACAAAATATACATATGTATGCATTTTTTTGCGTTTGTATTGATTCTGAGCCGCAGTAATGTACGCACACATACATGCGTTTTGTATAGAACACACTATGTGTGAACCAAAAGCAAAAGTCTATTTTGTTTCGCCTACAAGTGGCTTGTATTTGTGTGCGTTCAATGTGTGACGACAGATCAGCAGAATGGCAGGCGATAGATAAATACTCTTTCTCGTTTTTTCGACTTTTATGCGTGTATTTGTTGGTGTAAAAGCAAACGCGATTGCAAAGTGTCATAGCAGGCACATATAGGAAAGGGTATGGAATGCCCAAAAACTCAAAATTTGGCAAATTTGGCTGTGGCTGAAATTGTGAACATTGCCGACAGCCGAAAACGAAGCTAGAGCCGAGTTCGATTGCAACATGACGAGGCGCTGTTGGGCGGCTATTACTAGATTTTTCTTCTTCACTCTGCCCGCCCGCAACGACTATGGTGCGTTACACTTCTTAGCGTTTGCGTTTGTATCAGCGATCGGCAAAATATACACATACATGTGCATTTAACTTCTGCCTTTGTATTGAACATTCTGTGCGTGTACACGTACTGTGTGATAAGCGTGATAAGGCCGTGTCGACCACTGGTCCATGTTGCTTTGTGCTGACGGTCTTGACTAACAAGCGCTGAAGATGCAAATTTAATCTATTATTCAATCTTAATTTTTAATTTTTTTCTTAATCCCTTTTTAATTTAACTTGCAATTTATGGAAAGAGATCCAATCATTTTCTGTGGCAATTGAAATAAAAAAAAAATCTTTTTTGTTTATTGCGGCTGCTCATGTTGAAAAAAGCATTAAAATTAAAATTTTATTAACTTTTTTTTTTTTTTAGTTAATCTGCAACTTATTTTTTAAACAAAAATAAAAAAATAAAATTAAAAATATTTTTTATATTTATTTTAAGCTGCATGCAAAGTTTTTTGTTTACAATAATACAAATGCATAAAAACATAAAATTCAATATTTGCATTCGAGACTAGCTGGAAATAATATCAACTAGGAGTTGGTGTGATTGCCGCATATATTTTTTCTAATTTTATTGAACAATTGTTTTTTGAATAACAATTATTGACAGTAAAATCATCTGTCAAGTAAAAATCGGTAACAAGTTGCTTGCAAGCGCTACTTTTATTCTATGTCGCCTACATGCGTGACACCGAAGCAAAAAGCCGCCGGCTAAACAATGGCTCATTTGCTTTTTCTTAAACTTAACTAAAAGCAGCGTTTGAATAATAGTATAATATTTTCTAAAGCAAAAAAAAATATATAAAATTAAACAACTTGCTGCAATGCACATGCAAAAAAAAAATAATTCTAATCACGCAAATTTCATATAAAATCATAAGGCCAAATTGAAAGAAATCCATAGTAGATTTTTATTATAAAGATATGTCAAAGCAAATGTATGCCGATCCATGCAGCAACATCTTGACATCAACAGCAACATCTTGACATCAACAGCAACATCTTGATATCAACAGCAACAGCAACAGCAACATGTTGTGTTGCTATGCTTGCGCGCTCAGGTTGGTGCGCGATTTCCAAGTGATGCTTTCACCGTAAAAGCGAATTTTCGCCTCTGTCTATTTTATACTCTTTGCTCTTTGGTTCCCTCTATACAATTTAGTTCTCTCTGTGCATAAGCAAACACACAAACATATGCACATATGCATACAAAATTATTTTTTGTTGCTAATGCTTGCAATAAACGCTGCACAAAATAACTGCATATGCTTAAAAACAATGCGCAGCAGTGGCGTAGATAGGGGGGGGATCAGGGGGATCAATCCCCCCCTTGGGTCTGAGAATTATAAGATGATAAAATCGAATTTTTTCCAGGCATGTGTTTTAATGTAAGCATAACATTTTTGAAGCGCCAATATTTATTTTGTTTCAATGTGCAATACTGCAATTAATTGTAAAACTCTCAAAATTGAAAAAGAAATACACATTTTTACGCGATGACTGTGCAGTACAGCACATTAAAGTTTCGAATGCCCGCGCTTCTAACGGACCGACCAATCATGTGACTCCCAAGTGATACCTCAGTCAGTCACAGTGCCTCTCAGTTTACTGCGTGCTGCGGCGCTGCATCAGCTGTATACAGAGCTCGTAAAAAACTGTCAACCAATTTTTACAGTGAGGTTAGGTCAAGACCAAAACCGAGCAAATAATACACAAAGTGTTGCTCACTGAGCCGAACACTTTTTTCGATTCGCTTTTCGGTTCTGGTCTGTGTTTTCGGCTGAGCAAAACAAACGTGTCTGTCTTTCAATAACACTTATGTCGCGACACTTTGAGCGAGCGCTCACTGAGAAACTCTCAGCAAAAGACCGCGTTGCAAAAAGTGTCGTACAAAAGTGTTGGTCTGCAGCTGCAACACTATCAGAACAACAAGAATCGAACCAATCACCATCAACTTTGTGTTTGTTGCTTAGCAACGTCAACCAAAGTCAGCGTCGCGGATATTACTTTCTTGATCGGCCAAGGATTCGACGGGGCGAGGAATATATCTGGTCAATATAATGGCGTTCAAGCAATTATACGTGACAATTATGCGCCACATGCTTTATACGTTCAGTGTGCCGCACATTCTTTGAATCTTGCTATATCTATCACCAGCAAGGTACCTGCCATCAGAGAATGCTTGAGCACCATAGAAATTGTTTACAATTTCTTCCATACACCTAAAAGAAGAGCTGTTCTAGAGAACACTATTGAACAATCTGATGAAACTCCAAGTGTGAAAACTGTGAAGAGATTGAATCTGACTCGATGGGTGTCAAAATATGAAGCCGTATACGATTTTTATGAATTATTTCCGTTTGTCTACGAAACTCTTGACGAAATGAGAACCTCGGAAACTGACGCGAAAAATTTAGAAAATGCAATGGATTTCGAATTTTTGATCAGTCTACAGGTTATCAACGTGATTTACCAACTTTCTTTGCCTCTGAGTCGAGAATTTCAAAAGGTTGATTTAGACTTGGTCCAAGCTATGGATCTCGCCAAGGATTTACGCGATGAACTGAAAAGGATTCGAGCAGAAGCAGATACGTTTCCTGGAATTTTCGAAGCTGCAAAGAAAATTGCTGAAACATTGGACATTGAAATCAAACACAAACGAAAAGTGAGCAGACAAAAAAATCGAGCGAATCCTGAAGTTCAGAGTGCAGAAGATTACTTCCGTGTCACGGTGTTCAATCCATTTGTGGACTTCTACATCATGGATCTTGGCGAGAGATTTATCGATCACGAAAAAATATTAGAAGGGTTTTCGGCGCTCTTCAAGCATGATTTATCTGAAATCGACAAAGCAGCTGAGAAATTTATAGAAACTGTCGAGTTTTATCAAAAATTTCTTGATTCTGGGCCAACTGCTGTTCTCATCGAGTTGAAAATGTGGAAGAAGTATTTGATCCGTAAAGGCGACATCAAGCCTAACAATTCGTTGAAAGCGCTGGATGATTGTCCAGAAGAGAATTTCCCAAATATCAATATGTACTGCGGAACGTACATTTTCAAGTTTGAAACGGATAAAAACAATTCAAAGGAACACGATAAAAGAAGTGAGTTCATCATGTTCCATCTAAATGTTTGGATACTATCGAATATGCATCAATAATAACTCGAATTATTGTCTGATTTATCTATTATAGGACCGCTTGAATGGTTTGGCAGCTCTGGCAATGCATCGTGACATTGGAATCACAGCAGACGAAGTCATTGATGAATTAGCAAAAAAATCTT
Source organism: Chymomyza amoena (assembly GCA_037043745.1). NCBI lineage: Eukaryota > Metazoa > Arthropoda > Insecta > Diptera > Drosophilidae > Chymomyza > Chymomyza amoena. Next base: position 65,873 of record JBAMAX010002728.1, on the reverse strand, counting down.
GAAAGCTTGAATTTCTTTTTCGATAATAAGAGAATTTTTTTATAATGCAACTTATCAATGTGCAAAATGTGACCAATTTCTGTACACGACTGTGCAACGAGGATTATTATCGCAGTGTAAAATATAACTTACAAAAAAAACAGGATATTATTCTGAGTCATATCCCCCCCATATCAAAAAGCTATCTACGCCACTGATGCGCAGAATACTCTTTGGGCATAACGGTTATTGTTTACATTTTGTAATTGTTGTTTGTCGTATTTTTTCATCTTCGCTTTTTGTCGCCGGCCGTTAAAGCTGACTGATTAATTGTGTTTTGGTTCCTCGCCGTGTTGTTTCGTCGCCGTCCGTCGTCCCGTGTGTGAAAATATTTAATTTATTATTTAATTTAATTTAATCCTCGAAAAAGAGTGTTAAAAGAGGTGAGTAAATATTATGTACATATGTGTGTGTTTATATATGTGTTTGTGATTTCATTGAACTAAATAGTCGTAGGGAAAAAAAAGTTATTGAAAAAATTGCTTCTATACAAAAAAAGTGTATAAATTTTTTTTTAACAATATATATGTATATCGGCGAAAATAAGTGAAGCGGACCACTTTTTTGGCGACCTTCTCCGATTTTGATAATTTTTACACAGTTGGTAGAGCTACTAGCCATGAGTAACCACGTCAAATTTTATTCAAAAATTTCTATTATTTATCGAGTTATCGATAACTGAATATCGGGTTTTTCCGGGTTTTTCATTTTTGGACTATTTTTTGATAAGCCATATCTTCTAAACGAATAAAGATATTGAAGCGAATTTTTTTTACCATGATAGATAAAATATTAAATTTAAAAGAAATAAGTTCGATTTTTTTAAAGATTTTTTTAAAGATTTTTTTTTAATTTTTTATAATTTTTTGGTTTAGGTTTTTAGTACCACCCGGCGAATTTGTTCAATATACGAATCTGGCTACCGAAGAAAATATGCCAACACCCCCATCACATTCCGCTGATGCAGATGCAGAAAAGCCCAGCACTAGCAGACACGCAAAGAAGGGGCAACCTGAAGAAGGAAGACCCAAGAATTTGGAATTAAGGCGACTAATAAATTCTTTTACCAACAAACCGCATGTAGTATTCGATGTTAATGCAGAGGAGAATGCATGTGAGTATCTTCATTTTATACTGAATTTTAAATAAATATTAAATATTATAATTGCCCCTACATACAGCAATTCGTAGATCGAAGCGAGGCCATATTCCTATACAAAACACATGGGTGCACACAGAGTCGGATAGCTTAGCAGTACCTAGAACTCCTTTATGCAGCAGTACGCCGATAAAAAATGAAATATCAGATATACCTGCTAATCACGTTTCTACTGCCGGCAAGCGCAAACGGAATCAGCAGGACACAGGGTACGACGCGGAGACAGTCAAAAAACGTAGACGTACACAAGTCACCAAAGAGGTTAATCAAACTGAGCAGCAAACGGCGGAGGAGCAGCTGGATTGTGCCCAACCTAAGGAAGATCAATTGGAGCTCCTGCAATTGCTGCAGAAGCTGCGGCAATTGCTGCCGAAGCAGGAGCAGTTGCAAATGAAGCAGCGGCAATTGCTGCAGTCAGCATTTGCTTTGACCCAGACTCAAAATTCTTCCACGCCCTTAATGGATACTCAACCTGGCAGTGAAGCAGTCAACGGTTCAACTGAATTTAAAAACATGCATGAGTGTAAGTTACCACAGTTCAATTTTAAATATATCGAAACTTTATCAATTGCTTTTGAATTTTTTAGTTTTGGCTTCTAATTTGTATTTCTCCAACGCTGACGACAACGATTATGCTTTTCATAATTCCGAACCCAGCGCCATTATGGGTTGTGTTAGTTTAAAAGCTTTAGATAATCGGCGTGGAACTTGTGTAAAGACGATGAATTTGGTAATTGTAGTTCACATATATCTGACTTTATTTTAGTACTCATAATCTTATTATCTTTTCAACTTAAATTTTAGTGTTATGTTGTACTACATGGTAAGGTTGAAGTATGTACTATGGGGCCCGACAGTAATGAGTGGGAACGCACCATTTTGAATCATGGCGGATCGGTTGAAATTGATATTGGTGAGTACTAACTGAATGCCATTGACATTAGACAAGTCCTAACTTATTAATGTAAACAAATTACAGGTGCACGCTATACTATAAAAAACTTAGTGGACGAGATGTGTGTGCTATTTTTTTTCCGTAAAGAGCCACCGCCGCAATCTGGCCAGTTATAGAAACTATATCTGCAACCAGATACTTCATCTTTCATATAAAAATAAATATAAGTTTTTTGTTAAAAATTTTGTTGTTAATTTATGTTTTCTCCTTTATGTAACAATATGTAATATTCATGAGTCTTTCAAAAATATATTAATGACTTAAGATAGATTATGACAGATCTACAAAGGACAACCACCATATGTACTAACTAAGTACATATTTAAACTATGTGACTATGTAACCAGGCCAAGTTTTTTCTAAATAACAATGAAGAACGAATTTCTTTATGGATATTGAAATGTCTCATACCAGGGATTTCGGGACATATCCGTATGTGTTGCTCAAATGAAGTTTATTGAAATTATTTTGATATAGTTTTTTTAACTATCTTTCATTACGTCTTTTCGATTGGTGCAGTACATATCAGGTCAAGACATACGCAGTTTGGTAAGCGATAAGACTGTTGTTATACATCTTGGACAAGAGCCAAACGAATGTATCTATTCTTGCTGGTAAGGGCCAGCAAAAATTGCCTTATAAATTTTCACTAAATTAAAACTTTCTGCTTGGTTTTGTTTAAAAATAGTTTATTTTAAGAGACATATAAAACATACGAGCCAGAGAATTTCAAGAACTTTCATTCGAAATGTTTTCCAGCTTATCCAGCTAATCGAGCATAGAAATAGATATTGACTATTTACACCTGATATTGCATATACATACATATGTATGTAAGGAAAAGTTCTTTGCTTTTGGGCATACTAGGTACGATACTTAAATTAAACATGTGTGTTATGTATATATGTGTATGTAAGTATATGTGTGTGTGTATGTGTATAAATGCTTTAACACTTATGAGCTAAACGTCATGAGTAGCTACTACCCTGCAGGAATTCGGTGTCATTTAAGTGGCCTCAACTACTCTAAACGTTACTAGTTCTTATATGGTTCAAATAAGAACTGTTGTGGCAAAGAGTATTAAATAGACAGAGGCGAAAATTCTCTCTTAAGGTGAAAGCAAAAATAGTTCGGTGGCTCGATGGGCGCACAGCAACATTCGAAGCCGAACGAGCAACAAAACGTGTTTAGCTTCATGTTGCTTTGCTTTGGTTTTCTGTTTGATTGTTGCAGCAACGTATGTACCTTATTGCAATGCAACAATGTATATATAATATTTAAGTTGCGTGATTTAGTTATTTCAAGGCAAATATTTTGTATAAAGTATAAGTCAAAAAATTTATTTATTTAAAAGAAAATATTTTTTATAAAATATAATAAAGAGGTAAAAAGTCAAAAAATTTTTTTTCTTCATTTATTTATTTATAATATAGTTAGAAAAGTTTACAAAACTAAGACTAACTTGAGGTATATTAGAACACTGGCTGCTAAGGCCTTCGGTTCTGTCTTTTAAATATTAAAAATAACTTAATTAATAAATTAATAGTAGCACTTATATAAGGTGGTATATGTTAATTTCTCTTAGATAAGTTATAATTTTGATTATGTTATCTTTGGTGGGGTTGGCAAGTGCGTGTGTAGGATTGTTATTTTGGAAAATTTTATGTTTAATATTTACAATTGCAGGGCATGTTGTTAGTATATGATCTAAGTTGATATTGTTGATTGCATGGCAATTGGGGCAGGATAGGGTTATATTGGGGTCGAGGTAATGTTGGTGAGTGAATCTAGTGTGTCCTAATCGAAGTCTTGATATTATGGTTTGGTCATACCGATTAATAGTCTCTTGGGTTATAGTTTGCAGATGTTTGGGTATATGGAGTGAGTTTCTGTTTAAGTTTTGGTACCATGTGTTGCAGTTAGTTATATTATTTCGCAGTTTTTCATAGAGTGTAGTTTTCAGAAATTTGTTTATGTCAGTAGGGTTTAAGTTTTGGGTTAAGATCAAAGGTCTGTTGAGGCAGGCTTTGGCCGTTTTGTCGGCTAACTCGTTCCCTATTATATTTGAGTGCCCTGGTACCCATATGATTTTAATTTTAGGGGTAAATATTATTATTGTTGATGTTGGAAATTGCGTCAATTGCTGATAGCGAATCTGAACATATTATGAAATTGCCACTTTTATTTTTTATTAAGTTTATTGCTTCAAGTATGGCTATTGATTCAGCAGAAAAGATTGATGAGTAGTGTGGTAGGCTGCCATATTTGAGTACCTCAGTTTCAGAGGTGATGGCGTAGGTTGCAATTTTGTTGTGGTATGAACCATCTGTATATATGAACGTGTGGTTAGGGAACTTAGATTTTAATCTAAGGAAATGTTGCCTGTAAGCGTCGGTTGGTGTATTCAATTTGTCGTATGCTCTGAGTGATGTGTTAAGTAAGGGATCAGTTAACAGCCAGGGAGGCTTTGGGTCTGATATTTTAAGGGGTAGAAATGGTATGTTGTTGTGTTCGCAAAAATGTATGATTCTAGTTATAGAAGAAATGAGCTTGGGAGTTCTGGATTCTGTTTTGTATTGTTTGATATATATTTATAAATGGGGGTGTCTTCGCAGTGCAGAAGGGTTTTAAAAGATTTGGATAGGAGATAATCTCTTTTAGATTCGATTGGTGGGATGTTGGCTTCGTAAAGTAAATTGTTAATGGGTGTGGAGCGGAAAGCTCCTAAGGATAGACGGATAGCGGCATTAAATGTGGATTTTAATTTGTTCAAAGAAGATTTGGGTGTGTGACCATAAATTAATAGGGCATAGTCTATTTTTGATATTAATATGGATTTCGTTACGGATAGCAGGGTATGTGTGTTGCAATTGAATTTGCGACTGGCTAAACATTTAATTATATCGAGTTTTTGCATTAGTGAAGGTATAAGTTTATCTATGTGTGAGTCCCATCTATATTTGTTATTTATTGTTAAACCAAGGATTTTTGCAGAAGATACAGTAGGTATTTGAATGCTATTGCATGATATGTGGCAGGTGCAGTTATGTTTGCGGCATATGTGCAAATGCTGACATTTTTGTGGTGACAGAGATGCCCCTGAATAGGAACACCAACTTTGGATGTTTTGGAAGAGGGTATCTAAGTTGAAGTTGATATTTTTCTTTTTGTTGAAATTAATGATTAAGAAGAAGTCATCAGCATATGCGCTGAACTTAATTTCTTTATGGAAACCGATGATGTTAGCCAATTTGTTGTAAGCAATGAGAAAGAGTATTACGGATATCGGGGAGCCTTGTGGGATACCATTTTCTAAGGGATAGATTTTGGAGGTTAGGTTTCCAACACGTACTACAATTTTCCTGTTTGTCATGAAGTTTTGAATATATCGAATTATTTTAGGTCCAACCTTCCAGCATCGTAGCTGGTCTACTATTGTGTGGATGCCAACCCTATCAAATGCCCTTGAAAAGTCAAGGGTAATGATAGAGGTATGTTTTTTGGCAGAGAGTGATTTGGTTATCAGAAGGTCTGCAAATAGCAGACCATCTGCAACCGATTTCCCTCTTTTGAATCCGGATTGGTTAGGATGTAGTAGGCGATTAGCTGTTACAAACCACCATAGTCTATTAGCAATTATTTTATCTAGTGTCTTTGCTAAACAGCAGTTTAGGGAGATGGGTCTATATGAAGTCAATTCGCTTTTATTAGATTTTGGTTTGAGTATGGGAATAATTAGGCTGGTTTTGTATGTCTGCGGTATGATACTGTTGAATATATTGTTGTAAAGTCGAAGAATTCTAGATTTTACTGATAGTGAAGTGTGTTTTATCATAGGGTACGAAATTCTATTAAGACCTGGGGTTGAACCTTTTAGTGAGTGTAATGCTGAGCTGAGTTCTATGGAGGTAATTTCTGATTCTATTAATTGAGCTGTAGGGGTGGGGGTGTATTGAGGTTGTGTAGGTGTGTACTTGCTATTTATGAAATCTATGTCAAAGTTTTGATCTAATGATAAGTTAGACCAATGTTGTGCAAATAGGTCTGCTATCGAGCTTTTTTGTGTGGTGCCTTGATTGTTGGGGGCAACCTTGATGCAGTGAATAGTTTTGATGGGGTTAAGGCCGCAAAAGCGACGTATGTTTGACCAAATTGTAGCGGTGGGAGTGCTTGGTTGAATTGATGAAGTAAATATGGTAGTGGCCTGTTGTTTGGACAGTTTAAGTTCTCTGCGGAACAGGGCATTAGCTCGTTTGAATTTAATAATATTTTCAAGAGTAATATTACGTTTAAGAGTTCTCCAGGTTGTCATTTTATTACGTCGGAGTTCCTCTAGCTTTTTGTTCCACCATGGGACTTTGTGGGTAACATTATGAGGTGTTGTTTGCGGTATGGATTTATGTGCGCTTTGTAGAATGATCTTGTTCAGGATGGCAGATTCTTTATTGATGTTGGAACACCATGGTATTTTGTTATTTATTACGTTGGTCTGATTTCCAAATTCGGGCCAATTAGCTTCCTTAGTTTTGAAATAGGGTCGGGTAAAGTTGTTTGAATTAGTGTTTGGAAAGAGTGAAATTAGTATAGGGAAGTGGTCGCTGCCACAAAGATCGTCGAATATTTTCCAATTCGTGTAGGGAACTAATTGGGGGGAACAAAGTGATAAGTCTATGTGTGTAAACGTATTGTGAGTAGAAAAGTGTGTTGGTGACTTATCATTAAGTAGGGTTAAATTAGACCGTTGGATGTATTCTGCTATTATTTTGCCTCTTTTGTTGTTTTGTGGTGAGCCCCAGCTGGAGTGCCAGCTGTTGAAGTCGCCCAGGACAATCATTGAGGTGTTAGGGTTTGAAGTTTTGAATGTGTTATTAAGGCTACGAAGAGATAGCGGTTGGTTGGGAGGAATATAAACTGAAAATATAGATATTTTTTGTTCAGATTGGATTTCAATAGATAGTGATTCGATGTTGTTGGGGGTGGTAATTTCATTGTATTGGATGGACTTATGGATGAGGATGGAAACGCCGCCAAATCTATTGAATGGTTTATTTTTGATTAATGTGTAGTTAATTGGTATTGGGGTAATGCAGTTTACTGTGTTGTGTAGGTGTGTTTCTTGGAGTGCTATGATATGGGGTGATTGTTGTTTTATGATTATTAGGAGTTCGCTGTAGTTGTTAATGTAACCTTTTATGTTCCATTGTAAAATTTTTAACAATTTAATTTTGTAACAAAAAAGTGAATGTGTAGATGTGTGTAGGTGTAAATATTAATTAGATTTTGCTACAGTGGATTGAGTTTAGAGATATAGTTTAATTTAGTGATGTTTTCTATTGTTTTTATACCCTGTACCGTATGGTACTAAGGGTATATTAAGTTTGTGCAAGCCGAAAATGTATGTAACATATAGAAGGAGACGTCGGAGACACCCCAAAGTTACCTAAACTATGATCAGGGTGAATAGAGAAGTCGATATACCCATGTCCGTCTGTCCGTCTGTCCGTCTGTCCGTCTGTCCGTCCGTGTGAACGCCTAGATCTCAGAGATGGTAAGAGCTAGAGTTACCAAACTTTCACATTAGATCCCATATTATTCCATAGGAGGCAAGTTTATTTTATTTTTTTGATATCGGGGATAAATTATATAGCTCCCATGGGGTGTTTGAGACGACCTCGACAAAAAAAAAGCGTTTTAGATGAATAATTCGTTTGTTTATGAAGATATCGTAACGAAATTTGGTATTCAAAAGTTTTTTATAGTTCCGAATCACTGTACCAAATTTGATCGAAATCGGTTGACTATATCATATAGCTCCCATAGGACCGATCGGCCAAAATAACTTTTTTAACGAAAAATTCGCTATATTTCGTTTTTTAATAAAGATATCGTAACCAGATTTGGCGTTTGGAAATTTTTTAGACCACTTAAGCAATGTGCCAAATTTGAACAAAATCGGTTGACTATATCATATAGCTCCCATAGGTCCGATCTTCCAAAAAATCGATTTTTTAACAAAATTTGTTGTGTTTCGTTTGTTTTTTAAGATATTGGGACCAAATTTGACACTCGTGAGTATTTTATAGTTCCTAAGCACTTTACCAAATTTAATCCAAATCGTTTGACTAGATCATATAGCTCCCATAGGACCAATCGGTCCAAAAACACGTTTTTTATACAAAATTCGATGTGTTTTGTTTGTTTGTAAAGATATTTGAAATAAATTTGGCATTCATATCTTTTTTAAGGTATTTAAGCACTGTGTCAAATTTTATTGAAATCGGTTGACTATATCATATAGCTCCCATAGGAACGATCGGTCAAAAAAAATTTTTGCTAAAAATTCTTCTGTTTTTGGTTTTTTGTGAAGAAATCGGACTTTATTACAAGCCAGTGGTACAGGGTATCCTAAAGTCGTCCGCGCCCGACTTTACGTCCGCCATTTTTTTTGGCTATATTTGATTTGAGTCGTGAGTTTAGTGCCTTGTTGTTTTTTGGATAAATTTTCATTTTGGTATCATTTAATAGAATAGACTCAAGATTGACACCTGGCAACCTTGTGGCGGTAACTGAGTCGGTGCCGATGGTTTGAGCTTCGAAGTGATTTCCGTTAGGTGTGGTGATGTTGTTAAGTTGATTTGATTTAGTTGTGGAGACATGTGGTGTGATGGATGGTGAGGGCTCTAGGTCAGTGTAGTCGCGGAGTGGACGGTGGTTTATCATGCTGTCGCTGGTATTAATGTTATGTTGGTTTGAGTGAAGAGCAGAGGCGTAGGATGTTGAGAGTTGGTGGCGTTCGTTATAGATGGCAATGGCATTTTTCACGGTCGTCTTCTCGAGTGTTTTGATGGCTAAGATTTCCTTGTTTTTGATGAAGGATGGGCAGCTGCGATCAAATGAATTGTGCTGATAATTAGCTATGCCGCTTTCTTTGCAATTGATGCAGCAGTGAAGGTTGTTGCAAGGTACGGGATTTTCTGGGTTAATGTGAGCTGGGTTACTGCAGTGAAGGCAGAGTTGATTGCTTTTACAAACTTTTGTGGGGTGGCCGAATCTGCCGCAGTTTTTGCATCTCAATGGTTGAGGGATGTACGGACGAACGTTAATTTTTTGGTATCCAACTGATAGGTCGTTTGGCAGGTTAGGGGTATTAAATGTGAGCATGATCAAACCGGATTCTATTAATGTATTTGTGTTATTGTCTTTTTTAAGAATTTTTTTGCACTCAATGACATTTTGGCTAGCCAGCTCGAAGGTGATTTCTTCTTCTGGTATGCCCCGGATATTGTTACAATAGATAACGCCTTTGGAACAGTTGCGCGTGTTGTGTTCAGTGACTTCCACCGTTATGGAGTTGTTGAATGATGTGAGTGTAATGAGCTTGGTCGCTTGGGCTAGATTGGCAGTTTCTACCAACAGCGTGCCATTATGGCGAATAAGGTCGACACTTTTAACTTTGCCTGAGCACACGTTATCTATCACTTTTTCAATTAGGAATGGTGAAACGTTTGATAGAGTTTCATTACTGTCCTTTCTTGTGATTACAAGAAATTTAGGGCCGTTTGAAGTAAATTTAAGTTGTTTATTTTTGTCTGTGGTAAAGAATAACTGTTTCTTTTTTTTCTTATCAGGGGGCTCTTCCATTGTTGTTGGTGATATAACTGTTATTTAAATTATAATTGTTTTTGTAGCGTTTGCGAATTCCTCTTTGCACTTGTTTGTTTACAAATGAGCTTGATTGTTTTACAATTAAAGACAGAGGATGAAAAGGCACGACCGGTCTCAATGAGAGTATGACTGTGTTTTTTTCTTCATATTTTATTATGTTATTCCGCCTTCCACCCCCTCACAAGCCATGCCAGTTGAGGTCATTTACCCATTACGACGGCAAGTTTTAGGGTTTTTTAATATTGCAACTTTTCAAAATAGTTGCTTTTTCAATTTTATATATATTATTATTATATTTTATTTATTTATTACTATTTTAATAAATTATGAAATTTAGAAAATTATACTATAATATTAAAAAAAAAAAATATGTAAATGGTCCGAAGGGCTACGTTGCATAAAAAATTCTTAAAATTAATTTAATTATAGTATATAATAGTAATTATCTTAATTTCAATTTCAATAAAAGTCAACCGTGCATATAAACCTTTGCTTGCTAGTATCATCTAACTCAGCAAAGGCGAGCATGTGATATTCACACAAGAAGTAGTTGCAAGGCCAAGGTCAAGCTAGATGTTGGGAGGAACATCTACACAAACGCAGCCAAAATAAACCGCGGAACATTTTTGGTTTTTGAGCGGCCAATGCTGTATATGAGTGGTCGACAAAATATACATATGTATGCATTTTTTTGCGTTTGTATTGATTCTGAGCCGCAGTAATGTACGCACACATACATGCGTTTTGTATAGAACACACTATGTGTGAACCAAAAGCAAAAGTCTATTTTGTTTCGCCTACAAGTGGCTTGTATTTGTGTGCGTTCAATGTGTGACGACAGATCAGCAGAATGGCAGGCGGTCGATAAATACTCTTTCTCATTTTTTCGAATTTTTTGCGTGTATTTGTTGGTGTTAGAGCAAACGCGATTGCAAAGTGTCATAGCAGGCACATATAGGAAAGGGTATGGAATGCCCAAAAACTCAAAATTTGGCAAATTTGGCTGTGGCTGAAATTGTGAACATTGCCGACAGCCGAAAACGAAGCTAGAGCCGAGTTCGATTGCAACATGACGAGGCGCTGTTGGGCGGCTATTACTAGATTTTTCTTCTTCACTCTGCCCGCCCGCAACGACTATGGTGCGTTACACTTCTTAGCGTTTGCGTTTGTATCAGCGATCGGCAAAATATACACATACATGTGCATTTAACTTCTGCCTTTGTATTGAACATTCTGTGCGTGTACACGTACTGTGCGATAAGCGTGATAAGGCCGTGTCGACCACTGGTCCATGTTGCTTTGTGCTGACGGTCTTGACTAACAAGCGCTGAAGATGCAAATTTAATCTATTATTCAATCTTAATTTTTAATTTTTTTCTTAATCCCTTTTTAATTTAACTTGCAATTTATGGAAAGAGATCCAATCATTTTCTGTGGCAATTGAAATAAAAAAAAAATCTTTTTTGTTTATTGCGGCTGCTCATGTTGAAAAAAGCATTAAAATTAAAATTTTATTAACTTTTTTTTTTTTTAGTTAATCTGCAACTTATTTTTTAAACAAAATAAAAAAATAAAATTAAAAATATTTTTTATATTTATTTTAAGCTGCATGCAAAGTTTTTTGTTTACAATAATACAAATGCATAAAAACATAAAATTCAATATTTGCATTCGAGACTAGCTGGAAATAATATCAACTAGGAGTTGGTGTGATTGCCGCATATATTTTTTCTAATTTTATTGAACAATTGTTTTTTGAATAACAATTATTGACAGTAAAATCATCTGTCAAGTAAAAATCGGTAACAAGTTGCTTGCAAGCGCTACTTTTATTCTATGTCGCCTACATGCGTGACACCGAAGCAAAAAGCCGCCGGCTAAACAATGGCTCATTTGCTTTTTCTTAAACTTAACTAAAAGCAGCGTTTGAATAATAGTATAATATTTTCTAAAGCAAAAAAAATATATAAAATTAAACAACTTGCTGCAATGCACATGCAAAAAAAAAATAATTCTAATCACGCAAATTTCATATAAAATCATAAGGCCAAATTGAAAGAAATCCATAGTAGATTTTTATTATAAAGATATGTCAAAGCAAATGTATGCCGATCCATGCAGCAACATCTTGACATCAACAGCAACATCTTGACATCAACAGCAACATCTTGATATCAACAGCAACAGCAACAGCAACATGTTGTGTTGCTATGCTTGCGCGCTCAGGTTGGTGCGCGATTTCCAAGTGATGCTTTCACCGTAAAAGCGAATTTTCGCCTCTGTCTATTTTATACTCTTTGCTCTTTGGTTCCCTCTATACAATTTAGTTCTCTCTGTGCATAAGCAAACACACAAACATATGCACATATGCATACAAAATTATTTTTTGTTGCTAATGCTTGCAATAAACGCTGCACAAAATAACTGCATATGCTTAAAAACAATGCGCAGCAGTGGCGTAGATAGGGGGGGGATCAGGGGGATCAATCCCCCCCCTTGGGTCTGAGAATTATAAGATGATAAAATCGAATTTTTTCCAGGCATGTGTTTTAATGTAAGCATAACATTTTTGAAGCGCCAATATTTATTTTGTTTCAATGTGCAATACTGCAATTAATTGTAAAACTCTCAAAATTGAAAAAGAAATACACATTTTTACGCGATGACTGTCCAGTACAGCACATTAAAGTTTCGAATGCCCGCGCTTCTAACGGACCGACCAATCATGTGACTCCCAAGTGATACCTCAGTCAGTCACAGTGCCTCTCAGTTTACTGCGTGCTGCGGCGCTGCATCAGCTGTATACAGAGCTCGTAAAAAACTGTCAACCAATTTTTACAGTGAGGTTAGGTCAAGACCAAAACCGAGCAAATAATACACAAAGTGTTGCTCACTGAGCCGAACACTTTTTTCGATTCGCTTTTCGGTTCTGGTCTGTGTTTTCGGCTGAGCAAAACAAACGTGTCTGTCTTTCAATAACACTTATGTCGCGACACTTTGAGCGAGCGCTCACTGAGAAACTCTCAGCAAAAGACCGCGTTGCAAAAAGTGTCGTACAAAAGTGTTGGTCTGCAGCTGCAACACTATCAGAACAACAAGAATCGAACCAATCACCATCAACTTTGTGTTTGTTGCTTAGCAACGTCAACCAAAGTCAGCGTCGCGGATATTACTTTCTTGATCGGCCAAGGATTCGACGGGGCGAGGAATATATCTGGTCAATATAATGGCGTTCAAGCAATTATACGTGACAATTATGCGCCACATGCTTTATACGTTCAGTGTGCCGCACATTCTTTGAATCTTGCTATATCTATCACCAGCAAGGTACCTGCCATCAGAGAATGCTTGAGCACCATAGAAATTGTTTACAATTTCTTCCATACACCTAAAAGAAGAGCTGTTCTAGAGAACACTATTGAACAATCTGATGAAACTCCAAGTGTGAAAACTGTGAAGAGATTGAATCTGACTCGATGGGTGTCAAAATATGAAGCCGTATACGATTTTTATGAATTATTTCCGTTTGTCTACGAAACTCTTGACGAAATGAGAACCTCGGAAACTGACGCGAAAAATTTAGAAAATGCAATGGATTTCGAATTTTTGATCAGTCTACAGGTTATCAACGTGATTTCCAACTTTCTTTGCCTCTGAGTCGAGAATTTCAAAAGGTTGATTTAGACTTGGTCCAAGCTATGGATCTCGCCAAGGATTTACGCGATGAACTGAAAAGGATTCGAGCAGAAGCAGATACGTTTCCTGGAATTTTCGAAGCTGCAAAGAAAATTGCTGAAACATTGGACATTGAAACAAACACAACGAAAAGTGAGCAGACAAAAAAATCGAGCGAATCCTGAAGTTCAGAGTGCAGAAGATTACTTCCGTGTCACGGTGTTCAATCCATTTGTGGACTTCTACATCATGGATCTTGGCGAGAGATTTATCGATCACGAAAAAATATTGGGAGTATGCATTGAAATCCGCTGTTTGCCAATAGATGGAGCCACCGCTAAATTGGTGGGCAAAAAAGTATGGTTGAAAATGACAGATGACAAGCTTAGGCATCTGTCAACAATCTCTCATCATTAGATTTGTGATTTTTAAGCGCCGTCATATAGTTATTTTCTTCGAAAAATGTCAGATTTTGAGCCAAATAAGCGTCATTTGCGGGAAGTTTTACTTTTCCTCTTCATTCAAAGAAAACTGCGGCTGAAGCATGCCGATTGATAAGAGAAGTTTACGGCGATGCTGTTATTGGTGAAACAACGTGTCGTGTTGGTTTCGTCGTTTTAAAAGTGGTGATTTTAGCACCGAAGACAAGGAACACCCGGGCCAAGCGAAAAAGTTTGAAGACGAAGAATTAGAGGCTCTGCTCGATGAAGACCCGTGTCAAACCCAACAAGAACTTGCAGAATCATTGGCAGTCGATCAAGCAACCATTTCCAGACGCTTGAAAGCATTGGGAATGATCAAAAAGCAAGGAAATTGGGTGCCGTACGAATTGAAGCCGCGAGACATCGAACGCCGTTTTTTCACGTGTGAACAACTGCTCCAACGTCAAAAACGAAAGAGTTTTCTTCATCGTATCGTCACTGGCGATGAAAAGTGGATCCATTACGACAATCCCAAGCGCAAAAAGTCATATGGATACCCGGGCCATACCTCAAAATCGACGGCAAAGCCGAATATCCATGGATCGAAGCTCATGCTGTGTATTTGGTGGGATCCAGAGGGGCGTAGTCTATTATGAGCTGCTAAAACCGAATGAAACGATCACGGGGGACTTGTACCGACGACAATTGATGCGTTTGAGCCGCGCACTGAAGCAAAACGGCCAAAATATGAGGAAAGGCACGACAAAGTTATTTTGAAGCACGACAATGCTCGACCACATGTTGCACAGCCCGTACTTACTTGGAAACGCTGAAATGGGATGTCTTACGCCACCCGCCGTATTCTCCAGATATTGCTCCATCCGATTACTACTTGTTCCGATCCATGACAAATGCCCTGTCCGAGCAGCGGTTCACTTCTTATGAAGATACCAAAAAATGGGTCGATTCGTGGATTGCCTCAAAAGATGAAGCGTTCTTCCGAGCTGGTATTCGAAAATTGCCAGAAAGATGGGAAAAAGTAGTGGCTAGCGATAGACAATACTTTGAATAAACAATTTGTATAAATTTTTTTCACAAT
Source organism: Chymomyza amoena (assembly GCA_037043745.1). Classification (NCBI taxonomy): domain Eukaryota; kingdom Metazoa; phylum Arthropoda; class Insecta; order Diptera; family Drosophilidae; genus Chymomyza; species Chymomyza amoena. Next base: position 50,859 of record JBAMAX010002728.1, on the reverse strand, counting down.
AAAGACTCAAATTTTGTAAAAAAACAGCGGATTTCAATGCATACTCCCAATATTAGAAGGGTTTTCGGCGCTCTTCAAGCATGATTTATCTGAAATCGACAAAGCAGCTGAGAAATTTATAGAAACTGTCGAGTTTTATCAAAAATTTCTTGATTCTGGGCCAACTGCTGTTCTCATCGAGTTGAAAATGTGGAAGAAGTATTTGATCCGTAAAGGCGACATCAAGCCTAACAATTCGTTGAAAGCGCTGGATGATTCCAGAAGAGAATTTCCCAAATATCAATATGTACTGCGGAACGTACATTCTCAAGTTTGAAACGGATAAAAACAATTCAAAGGAACACGATAAAAGAAGCGAGTTCATCATGTTCCATCTAAATGTTTGGATACTATCGAATATGCATCAATAATAACTCGAATTATTGTCTGATTTATCTATTATAGGACCGCTTGAATGGTTTGGCAGCTCTGGCAATGCATCGTGACATTGGAATCACAGCAGACGAAGTCATTGATGAATTAGCAAAAAAATCTTGAAAGCTTGAATTTCTTCTTCGATAATAAGAGAATTTTTTTATAATGCAACTTATCAATGTGCAAAATGTGACCAATTTCTGTACACGACTGTGCAACGAGGATTATTATCGCAGTGTAAAATATAACTTACAAAAAAACAGGATATTATTCTGAGTCATATCCCCCCCATATCAAAAAGCTATCTACGCCACTGATGCGCAGAATACTCTTTGGGCATAACGGTTATTGTTTACATTTTGTAATTGTTGTTTGTCGTATTTTTCATCTCGCTTTTTGTCGCCGGCCGTTAAAGCTGACTGATTAATTGTGTTTTGGTTCCTCGCCGTGTTGTTTCGTCGCCGTCCGTCGTCCCGTGTGTGAAAATATTTAATTTATTATTTAATTTAATTTAATCCTCGAAAAAGAGTGTTAAAAGAGGTGAGTAAATATTATGTACATATGTGTGTGTTTATATATGTGTTTGTGATTTCATTGAACTAAATAGTCGTAGGGAAAAAAAAGTTATTGAAAAAATTGCTTCTATACAAAAAAAGTGTATAAATTTTTTTTTAACAATATATATGTATATCGGCGAAAATAAGTGAAGCGGACCACTTTTTTGGCGACCTTCTCCGATTTTGATAATTTTTACACAGTTGGTAGAGCTACTAGCCATGAGTAACCACGTCAAATTTTATTCAAAAATTTCTATTATTTATCGAGTTATCGATAACTGAATATCGGGTTTTTCCGGGTTTTTCATTTTTGGACTATTTTTTGATAAGCCATATCTTCTAAACGAATAAAGATATTGAAGCGAATTTTTTTTACCATGATAGATAAAATATTAAATTTAAAAGAAATAAGTTCGATTTTTTTAAAGATTTTTTTATTAATTTTTTATAATTTTTTGGTTTAGGTTTTTAGTACCACCCGGCGAATTTGTTCAATATACGAATCTGGCTACCGAAGAAAATATGCCAACACCCCCATCACATTCCGCTGATGCAGATGCAGAAAAGCCCAGCACTAGCAGACACGCAAAGAAGGGGCAACCTGACACTGAAATGGGAAGACCCAAGAATTTGGAATTAAGGCGACTAATAAATTCTTTTACCAACAAACCGCATGTAGTATTCGATGTTAATGCAGAGGAGAATGCATGTGAGTATCTTCATTTTATACTGAATTTTAAATAAATATTAAATATTATAATTGCCCCTACATACAGCAATTCGTAGATCGAAGCGAGGCCATATTCCTATACAAAACACATGGGTGCACACAGAGTCGGATAGCTTAGCAGTACCTAGAACTCCTTTATGCAGCAGTACGCCGATAAAAAATGAAATATCAGATATACCTGCTAATCACGTTTCTACTGCCGGCAAGCGCAAACGGAATCAGCAGGACACAGGGTACGACGCGGAGACAGTCAAAAAACGTAGACGTACACAAGTCACCAAAGAGGTTAATCAAACTGAGCAGCAAACGGCGGAGGAGCAGCTGGATTGTGCCCAACCTAAGGAAGATCAATTGGAGCTCCTGCAATTGCTGCAGAAGCTGCGGCAATTGCTGCCGATGCAGGAGCAGTTGCAAATGAAGCAGCGGCAATTGCTGCAGTCAGCATTTGCTTTGACCCAGACTCAAAATTCTTCCACGCCCTTAATGGATACTCAACCTGGCAGTGAAGCAGTCAACGGTTCAACTGAATTTAAAAACATGCATGAGTGTAAGTTACCACAGTTCAATTTTAAATATATCGAAACTTTATCAATTGCTTTTGAATTTTTTAGTTTTGGCTTCTAATTTGTATTTCTCCAACGCTGACGACAACGATTATGCTTTTCATAATTCCGAACCCAGCGCCATTATGGGTTGTGTTAGTTTAAAAGCTTTAGATAATCGGCGTGGAACTTGTGTAAAGACGATGAATTTGGTAATTGTAGTTCACATATATCTGACTTTATTTTAGTACTCATAATCTTATTATCTTTTCAACTTAAATTTTAGTGTTATGTTGTACTACATGGTAAGGTTGAAGTATGTACTATGGGGCCCGACAGTAATGAGTGGGAACGCACCATTTTGAATAATGGCGGATCGGTTGAAATTGATATTGGTGAGTACTAACTGAATGCCATTGACATTAGACAAGTCCTAACTTATTAATGTAAACAAATTACAGGTGCACGCTATACTATAAAAAACTTAGTGGACGAGATGTGTGTGCTATTTTTTTTCCGTAAAGAGCCACCGCCGCAATCTGGCCAGTTATAGAAACTATATCTGCAACCAGATACTTCATCTTTCATATAAAAATAAATATAAGTTTTTTGTTAAAAATTTTGTTGTTAATTTATGTTTTCTCCTTTATGTAATAATATGTAATATTCATGAGTCTTTCAAAAATATATTAATGACTTAAGATAGATTATGACAGATCTACAAAGGACAACCACCATATGTACTAACTAAGTACATATTTAAACTATGTGACTATGTAACCAGGCCGAGTTTTTTCTAAATAACAATGAAGAACGAATTTCTTTATGGATATTGAAATGTCTCATACCAGGGATTTCGGGACATATCCGTATGTGTTGCTCAAATGAAGTTTATTGAAATTATTTTGATATAGTTTTTTTAACTATCTTTCATTACGTCTTTTCGATTGGTGCAGTACATATCAGGTCAAGACATACGCAGTTTGGTAAGCGATAAGACTGTTGTTATACATCTTGGACAAGAGCCAAACGAATGTATCTATTCTTGCTGGTAAGGGCCAGCAAAAATTGCCTTATAAATTTTCACTAAATTAAAACTTTCTGCTTGGTTTTGTTTAAAAATAGTTTATTTTAAGAGACATATAAAACATACGAGCCAGAGAATTTCAAGAACTTTCATTCGAAATGTTTTCCAGCTTATCCAGCTAATCGAGCATAGAAATAGATATTGACTATTTACACCTGATATTGCATATACATACATATGTATGTATGTATGCCTCAACTACTCTAAACGTTACTAGTTCTTATATGGTTCAAATAAGAACTGTTGTGGAATAGAAAAATGCGGTAAACGAGAGCGCGCTTCGCTCACGGCTTACGCTCTCAAATTTGTGTTCGCTCAATTGAGCGAGCTGCTCTCTCGTTTTTTGTATTTTTTTAACGCAACAAGAACAAACAAGCATTCTTTAAGGGTGGGTTGTGGCTATTTTTTTTTTTGTGTATGCATAAAAACAACAAAGGAATAAAAGGCAAAAGAAGCTGCTGCAAAAATTAGGCGTCAGTACAAAGTGCAAATCAGTGCGATCGGTTGTAAATATATTGAAAATCAATTGTTTTAATAATTAAAATAAGTAACAATTTAAAAAGCAAATCAGTGCGGTAATAGAAAAACAATTATTTAAATATAATAAAAGAAAAGTTGCCAAAACACAAGGTGAGTTACATACAGTGTGCCACAAAACTCATGGTACAGCAGGCGATTTTACACTTAAATGCGAATTCCTCCCAAATTGTTTAAATTTTCCAAAAACTAATGATGAAGTTTTCTTAACTATATATTTTTAAACAATAAACAAAAAAAAACAACGTTTGCAGTTAATAATGCACATTTTGGCAGCGGAAATTTCCCACGCGCATACAAAAGTAAAGCAAAGCATATACAAAAAAGTCCCGTTACAAAAACCAGAACAAACCAGCTGCAACAACGTAAGTGTACTATGACATTATATACACATATTTAAGAAAACCTCATCATTAGTTTTTGGAAAATTTAAACAATTTGGGAGGAATTCGCATTTAAGTGTAAAATCGCCTGCTGTACTATGACTTTTGTGGCACACTGTATGTAGATACATTACATATAATTGCATTGCATGTGCATAAATAATGTTGTAAGTAATATTTGTAACAAAATTTTTTATCTGCAGTTAAATTCTGCTCACAGACGCATGTCAACTAAGGTAAGTAAAAATAGCAATAATTTGTTTTTTTATTGTTTAAATATGCATAAATAAATATAAACGTATTTATACAAAAATTGTTTTTTGTGCTCTATAGAGACATTTCTTGCATCTATTAGTTGATGGCTATGAGGAATCAGGCCCGTCATTCCGTGCTTCGAAATTTGTGTGAGATCTTGCACAAAGACGTTTTAATGGAGCTTTACATATTTGGGGAAAAGTCTCTAAGCCATTTCGAAAACTTTTGTGGCATTTTATAAGGTAAGCATACTATACATTACGAAATTAAAAAAATAAATAATAATTAAAACTCTCTTTACAGAAGAAATACAAATTCAGTCGGCAATATTAAATCTCTCGGACAACAGCTCCCCAGAACGGCAACTAATGAACAAAAACTACTTTATAGTATTTTTAAGTAATAATAATTTTCTTATTTTAAGTTGTATTATAAATTATTTGTTATGTAATATTTTGTTTGATTATATAATTGTATTAATTTTGTAATTTGTATTGAAAATTAATTGTATTCAATATTTTAAGTAAAATTGTGTGTTTATATGTTAAGATAATTTTTAATGTTTTTAATTTAAATTGTTATTATTTTTGTTTAGTAATTAATTTTATTTATGTAACTTGTATAATATTGTAATAATAATAATGTTTAAATTGTAAATTTAAAGTAGTTTCATTTTTGGGCAGTATATTCCAGTCTGGAACAAAAATTACTAGTAAAATTAAAGACCATATATACCAACCTACAACTAAATGCAAAGAACTATTAATTTTCTATATCAAATGGACTAGTTTTGAATTCGTTAGAAGCGACTTGTTACATTCTAATAAGCTGCTACTAGTTTTGTTCAATATGCGCCGGACCAGTTTGAAACCAGTTGAACATCATACCCGAAAATTCTGGTTGCCTGCAATGACAGCCCCATGTTAAACATACTAGAATTTTCAGAGCAAACATACTAGGTTTCGGACAAACAGTTGCACAATGGGGCGGTTCAAAACCAGTTTGCGACTGTAATGTTTTCCTGCAGGGCTGTTTCAGCTTGTTAGTAACAAGTTGTTGGTTGCGTTTATCGGTTCGCTTTGTTATATTTGTTATTTTATTATATTTTTCCCTTAAATGCAAACATTTTGCAATTTTTTAACAAAATTCGGCTTCAATTACCACATTTGAATGCGTTTGTTGGGTACACCGGCAACTCAGGTGTCCGCTTCATTACGTTTTAACAGAGAGACGTAGCTCTTTAAGTGCAGAAAATTTATATACTTTGTTAGTTGTTAAACTTAACCAATAATAAATTATAAATTCTTCGTATATTACATGTATATGTACCTATTTATTGAGGGCAATATGTCTATAAATGGTTAAAGAAAAACCACAGTGCAGCAGTCTCAACAAAGCAAATTAAAACGTTAAAGACCGTTTGCGCTGAGCATTTCATTTTTTCGTTCATTTGCTGATGCTTAATGTGCGAGCGCTCAATCGGTTCGCTCACTATGAGTTGTTTTTGAAAGAGCGTAACAAGAATAGCTCAGCTGCATGGCATGGTACACTGCCCGACAACCGATTAGCACACTCTCTAACCTATCAGTTTAAAGGCAAATAACTCAGAACTCTGAATATGTTTCATGCATATTACTTTTTTATTCTATTCTTCATCATTTTTACTCATTCTGAGAATAATCTTGAGTTCTGGAATTGAACCGTTATTTTGTTTTGCTGTTTTCTTTGAAGTGCGACAAAAATGCATGCATTTTTTTTGCGACAGCCGATTAGCACATTTTCGCTTTAGTGTCAATTTTTGCGCATAGGTTGCGGTGTCTGACTGATTAAAGTTATTATTTACTTATTGTGATCGATTATCAATAAAATAAAGTAATAATGGGAAAAGCAAAACCGTTGGATGAGTCTGAAAAAGCCAAAATCAAGGCTTACAGGGAGTGTGGTCACTAGATTCTTCAAATATCCAAAAATATAAAACGCAGCCGTAAAGTTATTACCTCATACATAAACAATGAGGATACCTATGGAAAAAACATGAAAGGTCGGCCCTCATCAGTAATAACAGCAGCTGACAAGCGAATTATATTAAGGCACGCATCTAATTCTCACGACTCCGCCGCCAAAATAAAAGAAAAAACTGGTGTTAAAGCGTGCGTTCGGAAGGTACAAAGAGTTATATCGAAAGCTGAACATATAAAGCGTCTAAAACTAAAGAAAAAACCACCACTAAACCAACTTCGCAAGATGCAACGGCTCGATTTCTGTCGATCGAATATGACCTGGACCAAGGAGTGGGAGCGTGTAGTCTTTTCGGATGAAAAAAAGTTCAATTTGGAGGGTCCTGACGGCTATGCCTACTACTTTCATGATCTCAGAAAGGAAGAGCATACCTTAGATCGGTTGCACAGCCGTGCAGGTGGTGTCATGGTCTGGGGCGCAATTACTTACTTTGGCACCATAGAACTGCAATTTTTAACCAGCCGAATGAATGCCATTGCGTACAAAGGTGTTCTGGAAACGGCTTTTCCTGCAGTCAAGGATATTTTCGGACCCTTGGAATGGAAGTTCCAGCAGGATAACGCACCTATCCACACAGCCAGGATCGTAAAATCCTGGATTGAGGGTCAGAACGTGGAATTGCTAGCATGGCCGCCTTACTCGCCCGACCTGAATATTATAGAAAATGTTTGGGGATGGCTAGCACGCAAGGTGTACGAGTCCGGCAGACAATATTCAACTGAAGCTGAACTCATTGAAGGAATTAAAAGGTCCTGGGAGGCTATTTCACTCGACTACATTAAAAAATTATATGACTCCTTACCAAGTCGGATGTATGAAGTCATACTTAACCGTGGAGGCTCAATACATTATTAAATATTTTACAGAACACATCAAAAATGTTGAAACTAATTTAAAAAAATTATTTGAATGAACTTTGAATCTATTTTTTTTTGTTATTTAAAGTTTTCAGTTGACTGTGCTAATCAAATGTCGCAAAAATGAAAGTTAATTTTTTATGTTAAGTTTGATTAAATTCATTTAATATGTTATTAATAAAGTTAATATCATATCTTCCATTTATTCTCGTGTATAATTTTGTATTCTTTTAATGGAAAAAAGATTCAACTTGAAAGTTTTATTCGTTTTCTTGGTATTTAGCTCTTAAGACGCGGAGCATAGGGTGTGCTAATCGGTTGTCGGGCAGTGTATAATAATTATTATACCATGGCTCAGCTGAAAACACTCAACCGAAAACCGAAATAAAGAGAAGCGAAGTGATATGCTCAGAACGAGAGCAAGCGTGCATGGTTTTTTCGGTTGTTGTTCGTATGTGGACCGCAAAGGGAAAAGCGGTCAACAGTTATTTGCGAGCTATGCTTCTTAGCGTTTATAATGTGGTCGACAAAATATACATATGCATTTCTTTTGCGTTTGTATTGAATATTGTGTACACGTACTGTGTGAACCATAGGCCCGCGGGATAAGGCTGTGTCGACCACTGATTTACATTGCCTTTGTGCTGACGGCCTTGACTAACAAGTGCTGAACTGAGATGCAAATTTAATCTATTTATGAATCATCATTTTTCACTTCTTTCTTGATATCTATTTCAATTAGCTTGTAATTTATAACCCTAAATCATTTTCTATGACAATTCAAATGAAAATAATACTTTTTTTATTGTGGCTGCTCTTGTTGAGAAGAACCATTAAAGTTAAAATATTATTACTAACTTAATTTTTTTTTAAATTAATTCGAGAGATCTGCATCTATTAAGGAATAAATTTGTATATTTTTAATAATAACATAACATAAAATTTGATTTTTTCCCCCTTGTAAAAACACGTTCTTGACAAGCTGCATATATATTGTACAAATTTATTTTTTATTGCATTTTTAATCTTTTAGATTGAAATCTCTAGCATTTGCACAGATATAATCTACATAAACTTCGTATCAATAGTTTCCTTTATATATGTACATATGCTGTTAAGTGGGCAAAATGTTAAAATATATGTATGTACCTACTACACCTACATGCATATACATACATATGCTTGCCTGCGCCTTTACTATTGACGATATAAAGTCAGCGCATAATACCAAACGAAAATGAATGCCTTGGCTGTTACTTTACAGAGGCCAGTTTGTATAGAAACTGTTAAACAGAATGTCAACACAGCCCGATCCAATGCTTAGGCACACCGAGCGAATGCCTTGGCTGTTACTTTACAGAGGCCAGTTTGTATAGAAACTGTTAAACAGAATGTCAACACAGCCCGATCCAATGCTTAGGCACACCGAGCGAATGCCTTGGCTGTTACTTTACAGAGGCCAGTTTGTATAGAAACTGTTAAACAGAATGTCAACACAGCCCGATCCAATGCTTAGGCACACCGAGCGAATGCCTTGGCTGTTACTTTACAGAGGCCAGTTTGTATAGAAACTGTTAAACAGAATGTCAACACAGCCTGATCCAATGCTTCGGCACACCGAGCGCTTGTGTATGCATGTGTTACCGACCAATGCTTGCCTTCTATTTTGCTTTTGACTATGTCAAACAAACGCACAAGCGCAAAACAAAACACACATCGACTGCGATTGCTGTGGCTTATTGTTGTTGCCTTGTGTTTGTTTTGGCTTTGAATTTGCTTTTACACCATGTGAGCCTATCGCACTGCGCAAACGTTCAACGGTAATAAAAGCTCAGAGCGAATTGTTCCCTCTATATGATTTCATACTCTTTGGTATGCCCAAAAGCAAAGAACTTTTCCTTACATACATATGTATGTATATGCAATATCAGGTGTAAATAGTCAATATCTATTTCTATGCTCGATTAGCTGGATAAGCTGGAAAACATTTCGAATGAAAGTTCTTGAAATTCTCTGGCTCGTATGTTTTATATGTCTCTTAAAATAAACTATTTTTAAACAAAACCAAGCAGAAAGTTTTAATTTAGTGAAAATTTATAAGGCAATTTTTGCTGGCCCTTACCAGCCAGAATAGATACATTCGTTTGGCTCTTGTCCAAGATGTATAACAACAGTCTTATCGCTTACCAAACTGCGTATGTCTTGACCTGATATGTACTGCACCAATCGAAAAGACGTAATGAAAGATAGTTAAAAAAACTATATCAAAATAATTTCAATAAACTTCATTTGAGCAACACATACGGATATGTCCCGAAATCCCTGGTATGAGACATTTCAATATCCATAAAGAAATTCGTTCTTCATAACAATGAAAAAATAAATATAAGTTTTTTGTTAAAAATTTTGTTGTTAATTTATGTTTTCTGCTTTATGTAACAATATGTAATATTTATTTAAAACAAAAAATTGCAATTATGAAATGAATAACTTTCTAGAAAAATCATATATGTACATATGAATTGTATTTTTTCGTTTCTTATAATAATTAAGTTCGTAATAAATGTTTGTTTATTTTATTATATTAATTAACAATTAGTTATTTATTTATGAATGAGTCTTTCAAAAATATATTAATGACTTAAGATAGATTATGACAGATCTACAAAGGACAACCACCATATGTACTAACTAAGTACATATTTAAACTATGTGACTATGTAACCAGGCCGAGTTTTTTCTAAATTGTTATTTAGAAATAATTTATATTTATTTTTATATGAAAGATGAAGTATCTGGTTGCAGATATAGTTTCTATAACTGGCCAGATTGCGGCGGTGGCTCTTTACGGAAAAAAAATAGCACACACATCTCGTCCACTAAGTTTTTTATAGTTATAGCGTGCACCTGTAATTTGTTTACATTAATAAGTTAGGACTTGTCTAATGTCAATGGCATTCAGTTAGTACTCACCAATATCAATTTCAACCGATCCGCCATGATTCAAAATGGTGCGTTCCCACTCATTACTGTCGGGCCCCATAGTACATACTTCAACCTTACCATGTAGTACAACATAACACTAAAATTTAAGTTGAAAAGATAATAAGATTATGAGTACTAAAATAAAGTCAGATATATGTGAACTACAATTACCAAATTCATCGTCTTTACACAAGTTCCACGCCGATTATCTAAAGCTTTTAAACTAACACAACCCATAATGGCGCTGGGTTCGGAATTATGAAAAGCATAATCGTTGTCGTCAGCGTTGGAGAAATACAAATTAGAAGCCAAAACTAAAAAATTCAAAAGCAATTGATAAAGTTTCGATATATTTAAAATTGAACTGTGGTAACTTACACTCATGCATGTTTTTAAATTCAGTTGAACCGTTGACTGCTTCACTGCCAGGTTGAGTATCCATTAAGGGCGTGGAAGAATTTTGAGTCTGGGTCAAAGCAAATGCTGACTGCAGCAATTGCCGCTGCTTCATTTGCAACTGCTCCTGCTTCGGCAGCAATTGCCGCAGCTTCTGCAGCAATTGCAGGAGCTCCAATTGATCTTCCTTAGGTTGGGCACAATCCAGCTGCTCCTCCGCCGTTTGCTGCTCAGTTTGATTAACCTCTTTGGTGACTTGTGTACGTCTACGTTTTTTGACTGTCTCCGCGTCGTACCCTGTGTCCTGCTGATTCCGCGAGCGGCGAGCCCGCACGCTCTCTATTTTACGCTAAACAATATTATTGGCAAAAATATTGGTGGAGAACAAGATTAGGCTTGAAGCTAACAATTTGTAATTTAGCAAATTCTACTTTATTCCGCCCTTTTACGGCGATACGCTCACCCAGATATAAAATCCTGGTAGCAATGCTACTCGGCGTGGCTCGTACACGAAACGTATAGACTCCGACGCGGTCGCCTTTAACTGCGGCACTAACTTTCACTTAAACACTCCCTGTTCTGTTCTCTGTTCTGTATTCCGTCTGACTGTCCAGATTTGGCTGTTGATCCGCCTTATATAGGAACTCGATCGCCGCCAAATCCTGGAATTCCCGCCCAAAACTATACTTATAAATCCTAAACGGCGCTCTGTTTATCTACATAACTATTTTAATAATAAAGAGAGAGTCCGCCGTATCTAAAACTATCGCTATCACCTACTCTCCACTTACACCTATAAACTAATACTATCAACCTACGCACTAATACCAAACCATTATTTTGGCGCCAAGCTTAAAGACGCTAGCTTGACCTAGTGTTGGTGAGAGTGAGAGCGCTTTCACCGTTACTCTCACCAAGCAGTTCAAGCAGTTTTGCTAGTGCCCTATTGGCAATTTCGGAACAATGTTGTGAGGTGGCAAATCGCCTCCTCACACCATTAAGGGCGTGGAAGAATTTTGAGTCTGGGTCAAAGCAAATGCTGACTGCAGCAATTGCCGCTGTTTCATTTGCAACTGCTCCTGCTTCGGCAGCAATTGCCGCAGCTTCTGCAGCAATTGCAGGAGCTCCAATTGATCTTCCTTAGGTTGGGCACAATCCAGCTGCTCCTCCGCCGTTTGCTGCTCAGTTTGATTAACCTCTTTGGTGACTTGTGTACGTCTACGTTTTTTGACTGTCTCCGCGTCGTACCCTGTGTCCTCTCCTCCTCTCTATTTTACACTAAACAATATTATTGGCAAAAATATTGGTGGAGAACAAGATTAGGCTTAAAGCTAACAATTTGTAATTTAGCAAATTCTACTTTATTCCGCCCTTTTACGGCGATACGCTCACCCAGATATAAAATCCTGGTAGCAATGCTACTCGGCGTGGCTCGTACACGAAACGTATAGACTCCGACGCGGTCGCCTTTAACTGCGGCACTAACTTTCACTTAAACACTCCCTGTTCTGTTCTCTGTTCTGTATTCCGTCTGACTGTCCAGATTTGGCTGTTGATCCGCCTTATATAGGAACTCGATCGCCGCCAAATCCTGGAATTCCCGCCCAAAACTATACTTATAAATCCTAAACGGCGCTCTGTTTATCTACATAACTATTTTAATAATAAAGAGAGAGTCCGCCGTATCTAAAACTATCGCTATCACCTACTCTCCACTTACACCTATAAACTAATACTATCAACCTACGCACTAATACCAAACCATTATTTTGGCGCCAAGCTTAAAGACGCTAGCTTGACCTAGTGTTGGTGAGAGTGAGAGCGCTTTCACCGTTACTCTCACCAAGCAGTTCAAGCAGTTTTGCTATTGCCCTATTGGCAATTTCGGAACAATGTTGTGAGGTGGCAAATCGCCTCCTCACACCATTAAGGGCGTGGAAGAATTTTGAGTCTGGGTCAAAGCAAATGCTGACTGCAGCAATTGCCGCTGCTTCATTTGCAACTGCTCCTGCTTCGGCAGCAATTGCCGCAGCTTCTGCAGCAATTGCAGGAGCGCCAATTGATCTTCCTTAGGTTGGGCACAATCCAGCTGCTCCTCCGCCGTTTGCTGCTCAGTTTGATTAACCTCTTTGGTGACTTGTGTACGTCTACGTTTTTTGACTGTCTCCGCGTCGTACCCTGTGTCCTGCTGATTCCGCGAGCGGCGAGCCCGCACGCTCTCTATTTTACACTAAACAATATTATTGGCAAAAATATTGGTGGAGAACAAGATTAGGCTTAAAGCTAACAATTTGTAATTTAGCAAATTCTACTTTATTCCGCCCTTTTACGGCGATACGCTCACCCAGATATAAAATCCTGGTAGCAATGCTACTCGGCGTGGCTCGTACACGAAACGTATAGACTCCGACGCGGTCGCCTTTAACTGCGGCACTAACTTTCACTTAAACACTCCCTGTTCTGTTCTCTGTTCTGTATTCCGTCTGACTGTCCAGATTTGGCTGTTGATCCGCCTTATATAGGAACTCGATCGCCGCCAAATCCTGGAATTCCTGCCCAAAACTATACTTATAAATCCTAAACGGCGCTCTGTTTATCTACATAACTATTTTAATAATAAAGAGAGAGTCCGCCGTACCTAAAACTATCGCTATCACCTACTCTCCACTTACACCTATAAACTAATACTATCAACCTACGCACTAATACCAAACCATTATTTTGGCGCCAAGCTTAAAGACGCTAGCTTGACCTAGTGTTGGTGAGAGTGAGAGCGCTTTCACCGTTACTCTCACCAAGCAGTTCAAGCAGTTTTGCTATTGCCCTATTGGCAATTTCGGAACAATGTTGTGAGGCGGCAAATCGCCTCCTCACACCATTAAGGGCGTGGAAGAATTTTGAGTCTGGGTCAAAGCAAATGCTGACTGCAGCAATTGCCGCTGCTTCATTTGCAACTGCTCCTGCTTCGGCAGCAATTGCCGCAGCTTCTGCAGCAATTGCAGGAGCGCCAATTGATCTTCCTTAGGTTGGGCACAATCCAGCTGCTCCTCCGCCGTTTGCTGCTCAGTTTGATTAACCTCTTTGGTGACTTGTGTACGTCTACGTTTTTTGACTGTCTCCGCGTCGTACCCTGTGTCCTGCTGATTCCGCGAGCGGCGAGCCCGCACGCTCTCTATTTTACGCTAAACAATATTATTGGCAAAAATATTGGTGGAGAACAAGATTAGGCTTGAAGCTAACAATTTGTAATTTAGCAAATTCTACTTTATTCCGCCCTTTTACGGCGATACGCTCACCCAGATATAAAATCCTGGTAGCAATGCTACTCGGCGTGGCTCGTACACGAAACGTATAGACTCCGACGCGGTCGCCTTTAACTGCGGCACTAACTTTCACTTAAACACTCCCTGTTCTGTTCTCTGTTCTGTATTCCGTCTGACTGTCCAGATTTGGCTGTTGATCCGCCTTATATAGGAACTCGATCGCCGCCAAATCCTGGAATTCCCGCCCAAAACTATACTTATAAATCCTAAACGGCGCTCTGTTTATCTACATAACTATTTTAATAATAAAGAGAGAGTCCGCCGTACCTAAAACTATCGCTATCACCTACTCTCCACTTACACCTATAAACTAATACTATCAACCTACGCACTAATACCAAACCATTATTTTGGCGCCAAGCTTAAAGACGCTAGCTTGACCTAGTGTTGGTGAGAGTGAGAGCGCTTTCACCGTTACTCTCACCAAGCAGTTCAAGCAGTTTTGCTATTGCCCTATTGGCAATTTCGGAACAATGTTGTGAGGTGGCAAATCGCCTCCTCACACCATTAAGGGCGTGGAAGAATTTTGAGTCTGGGTCAAAGCAAATGCTGACTGCAGCAATTGCCGCTGCTTCATTTGCAACTGCTCCTGCTTCGGCAGCAATTGCCGCAGCTTCTGCAGCAATTGCAGGAGCGCCAATTGATCTTCCTTAGGTTGGGCACAATCCAGCTGCTCCTCCGCCGTTTGCTGCTCAGTTTGATTAACCTCTTTGGTGACTTGTGTACGTCTACGTTTTTTGACTGTCTCCGCGTCGTACCCTGTGTCCTGCTGATTCCGCGAGCGGCGAGCCCGCACGCTCTCTATTTTACACTAAACAATATTATTGGCAAAAATATTGGTGGAGAACAAGATTAGGCTTAAAGCTAACAATTTGTAATTTAGCAAATTCTACTTTATTCCGCCCTTTTACGGCGATACGCTCACCCAGATATAAAATCCTGGTAGCAATGCTACTCGGCGTGGCTCGTACACGAAACGTATAGACTCCGACGCGGTCGCCTTTAACTGCGGCACTAACTTTCACTTAAACACTCCCTGTTCTGTTCTCTGTTCTGTATTCCGTCTGACTGTCCAGATTTGGCTGTTGATCCGCCTTATATAGGAACTCGATCGCCGCCAAATCCTGGAATTCCCGCCCAAAACTATACTTATAAATCCTAAACGGCGCTCTGTTTATCTACATAACTATTTTAATAATAAAGAGAGAGTCCGCCGTACCTAAAACTATCGCTATCACCTACTCTCCACTTACACCTATAAACTAATACTATCAACCTACGCACTAATACCAAACCATTATTTTGGCGCCAAGCTTAAAGACGCTAGCTTGACCTAGTGTTGGTGAGAGTGAGAGCGCTTTCACCGTTACTCTCACCAAGCAGTTCAAGCAGTTTTGCTATTGCCCTATTGGCAATTTCGGAACAATGTTGTGAGGTGGCAAATCGCCTCCTCACACCTTAAGGGCGTGGAAGAATTTTGAGTCTGGGTCAAAGCAAATGCTGACTGCAGCAATTGCCGCTGCTTCATTTGCAACTGCTCCTGCTTCGGCAGCAATTGCCGCAGCTTCTGCAGCAATTGCAGGAGCTCCAATTGATCTTCCTTAGGTTGGGCACAATCCAGCTGCTCCTCCGCCGTTTGCTGCTCAGTTTGATTAACCTCTTTGGTGACTTGTGTACGTCTACGTTTTTTGACTGTCTCCGCGTCGTACCCTGTGTCCTGCTGATTCCGCGAGCGGCGAGCCCGCACGCTCTCTATTTTACGCTAAACAATATTATTGGCAAAAATATTGGTGGAGAACAAGATTAGGCTTGAAGCTAACAATTTGTAATTTAGCAAATTCTACTTTATTCCGCCCTTTTACGGCGATACGCTCACCCAGATATAAAATCCTGGTAGCAATGCTACTCGGCGTGGCTCGTACACGAAACGTATAGACTCCGACGCGGTCGCCTTTAACTGCGGCACTAACTTTCACTTAAACACTCCCTGTTCTGTTCTCTGTTCTGTATTCCGTCTGACTGTCCAGATTTGGCTGTTGATCCGCCTTATATAGGAACTCGATCGCCGCCAAATCCTGGAATTCCCGCCCAAAACTATACTTATAAATCCTAAACGGCGCTCTGTTTATCTACATAACTATTTTAATAATAAAGAGAGAGTCCGCCGTATCTAAAACTATCGCTATCACCTACTCTCCACTTACACCTATAAACTAATACTATCAACCTACGCACTAATACCAAACCATTATTTTGGCGCCAAGCTTAAAGACGCTAGCTTGACCTAGTGTTGGTGAGAGTGAGAGCGCTTTCACCGTTACTCTCACCAAGCAGTTCAAGCAGTTTTGCTATTGCCCTATTGGCAATTTCGGAACAATGTTGTGAGGTGGCAAATCGCCTCCTCACACCATTAAGGGCGTGGAAGAATTTTGAGTCTGGGTCAAAGCAAATGCTGACTGCAGCAATTGCCGCTGTTTCATTTGCAACTGCTCCTGCTTCGGCAGCAATTGCCGCAGCTTCTGCAGCAATTGCAGGAGCTCCAATTGATCTTCCTTAGGTTGGGCACAATCCAGCTGCTCCTCCGCCGTTTGCTGCTCAGTTTGATTAACCTCTTTGGTGACTTGTGTACGTCTACGTTTTTTGACTGTCTCCGCGTCGTACCCTGTGTCCTCTCCTCCTCTCTATTTTACACTAAACAATATTATTGGCAAAAATATTGGTGGAGAACAAGATTAGGCTTAAAGCTAACAATTTGTAATTTAGCAAATTCTACTTTATTCCGCCCTTTTACGGCGATACGCTCACCCAGATATAAAATCCTGGTAGCAATGCTACTCGGCGTGGCTCGTACACGAAACGTATAGACTCCGACGCGGTCGCCTTTAACTGCGGCACTAACTTTCACTTAAACACTCCCTGTTCTGTTCTCTGTTCTGTATTCCGTCTGACTGTCCAGATTTGGCTGTTGATCCGCCTTATATAGGAACTCGATCGCCGCCAAATCCTGGAATTCCCGCCCAAAACTATACTTATAAATCCTAAACGGCGCTCTGTTTATCTACATAACTATTTTAATAATAAAGAGAGAGTCCGCCGTACCTAAAACTATCGCTATCACCTACTCTCCACTTACACCTATAAACTAATACTATCAACCTACGCACTAATACCAAACCATTATTTTGGCGCCAAGCTTAAAGACGCTAGCTTGACCTAGTGTTGGTGAGAGTGAGAGCGCTTTCACCGTTACTCTCACCAAGCAGTTCAAGCAGTTTTGCTATTGCCCTATTAGCCCAGTCAAATTAGGGTTTCACTGCGGAATGAAAGATAATAAGCTGGAAATTGGTAAAAACCTTTGTTTTGTCGCCCTAAATATTGTCTCAAAAGTCACAAATGCTATTGTGTCGGCGTCTTAAGATATTGAAGGTCAGATATTGAAGGTAGAAGAGTATATCCTTTTGCACCAAGCAACTTTATTCGGCGCACGAGAAAAAAAACGGGAAAAAAACTTTTTGCGTTATTTCGCCTCTTGTATTTAGTTTTCTCTGGCATTGCTTAATAATTATATTTTTTTGTCAATAATTGACTTTATACAACGTACTGATAACCGTAACTCACGCTTGACCCTGCATTAGCTCATATGACTGTACGCTGCGCACTCTTCGCGCTCTACCTCAAAAACGGTTGATCGTATAAAAAAAAAGTGTAGACAAAAGTTGTAGGGAATTTTATACTCTACAACTTTGATAATAAGAGAAAATATCATTTAAGCAATAGGAACCGAGATATTCGCGAAAAATCGTTTTTCGTGACCTTTGACCTTCAATATCTTAAGACGCCGACACAATAGCATTTGTGACTTTTGAGACAATATTTAGGGCGACAAAACAAAGGTTTTTACCAATTTCCAGCTTATTATCTTTCATTCCGCAGTGAAACCCTAATTTGACTGGGCTATATAATAAAAATCTACTATGGATTTCTTTCAATTTGGCCTTATGATTTTATATGAAATTTGCGTGATTAGAATTATTTTTTTTTTGCATGTGCATTGCAGCAAGTTGTTTAATTTTATATATTTTTTTTTGCTTTAGAAAATATTATACTATTATTCAAACGCTGCTTTTAGTTAAGTTTAAGAAAAAGCAAATGAGCCATTGTTTAGCCGGCGGCTTTTTGCTTCGGTGTCACGCATGTAGGCGACATAGAATAAAAGTAGCGCTTGCAAGCAACTTGTTACCGATTTTTACTTGACAGATGATTTTACTGTCAATAATTGTTATTCAAAAAACAATTGTTCAATAAAATTAGAAAAAATATATGCGGCAATCACACCAACTCCTAGTTGATATTATTTCCAGCTAGTCTCGAATGCAAATATTGAATTTTATGTTTTTATGCATTTGTATTATTGTAAACAAAAAACTTTGCATGCAGCTTAAAATAAATATAAAAAATATTTTTAATTTTATTTTTTTATTTTTGTTTAAAAAATAAGTTGCAGATTAACTAAAAAAAAAAGAAAGTTAATAAAATTTTAATTTTAATGCTTTTTTCAACATGAGCAGCCGCAATAAACAAAAAAGATTTTTTTTTTATTTCAATTGCCACAGAAAATGATTGGATCTCTTTCCATAAATTGCAAGTTAAATTAAAAAGGGATTAAGAAAAAAATTAAAAATTAAGATTGAATAATAGATTAAATTTGCATCTTCAGCGCTTTTTAGTCAAGACCGTCAGCACAAAGCAACATAGACCAGTGGTCGACACGGCCTTATCACGCTTATCACACAGTACGTGTACACGCACAGAATGTTCAATACAAAGGCAGAAGTTAAATGCACATGTATGTGTATATTTTGCCGATCGCTGATACAAACGCAAACGCTAAGAAGTGTAACGCACCATAGTCGTTGCGGGCGGGCAGAGTGAAGAAGAAAAATCTAGTAATAGCCGCCCAACAGCTCCTCGTCATGTTGCAATCGAACTCGGCTCTAGCTTCGTTTTCGGCTGTCGGCAATGTTCACAATTTCAGCCACAGCCAAATTTGCCAAATTTTGAGTTTTTGGGCATTCCATACCCTTTCCTATATGTGCCTGCTATGACTCTTTGCAATCGCGTTTGCTCTAACACCAACAAATACACGCAAAAAATTCGAAAAAACGAGAAAGAGTATTTACCTATCGCCTGCCATTCTGCTGAACTTTTTTGCATTCAGCCACAGCCAAATTTGTAAATTTTTAGTTTCTGAGCATTCATTACCCTTTCCTAATATGTGCCAGCTATGACACTTTCCAATCGCGTTTGCTTTTACACCAACAAATACACGCATAAAAGTCGAAAAAACAAGAAAGAGTATTTATCTATCGCCTGCCATTCTGCTGAATGTCTTACATTGAACCAAAGAATATAGAACTACATAGAATGCGCATCTCATACAAAAAAAAAATGTATAGGGGGCATTGACATCAATACCCCATGCTTCGGGTTGAATGCAATTTGTTCATTTGCTTGTATACGAAATTTTGCAAACATATTGCACAAAGTGTCGATGGTTCAGTGGAATGCGTGTTTGACTTATAACCTAATGTGTCGAAGTTCGATTCGCAGGCTGGGTGTTAAATTCAAAAATATTTTTTTTTTTTAATATTTTTTTTTTGTCATAAAAATGTTTGATTTTTCGTATTTTGGGATTTTTTTTCGCTATTCTCGCAGGTACACCACGCATTCTATGCATTTAATTGCATAGTAAAATACGCGCTTTTTTAAGGTATAATAAGGAGGCAGCTACAAGACAAAATAAGTGTGTATTTCTTGCCGACAACTGTTTTCCCAATGGCAATATACATACTAAGATGTGTATGCAAAATGTTTGAAGCTCTATGGTGCGGGAGGGCGAAGAGCAAACGTCTGTCGGCAATGTGCAACCAAATTTGTCAATTTTTAGTTTTTGAACCTCACACCCTTTCGAAGCATATGACTGGTATGACACTACATAATCGCGTTTGCCTTCACACTAACAAATTCATGTAAAAAGGGGGAAAATGCGAAAAAGTGTATTTCGCTATCGATTCTCTGTTGAAGGGTTTTTCGTCGTGTACACACAAACTGCACTTTCATCCCTCACCCAAAATGTTTAGTGCTCTTGTTTGCTGGCTGGCAGAGGAAACGGGAAAATCTAAAAATAGAATAGGCATTTCACGAGCGATGGCAATTGACCTCGGCTTTGAACTTCGTTTTTGGTTGTCGGCGATGTTCATATTTTCAGCCTCAGTCAAAATTGCAAATTTTTAGTTTCTGAGCATCAATGCCCTTTCGAAGAATGTGCCTGCTATGACACCTTCTAACCACGCTTGCCTTCACACGATCAAATGCATGTTAAAAATTAGAAAAATGCGAAAAAGGGTATTTGTCTATCGACTCCCAATTTGTTTGTTGAAGGTTTTTACAGCATGCATACACAAACACTAAAACTTGAATTTACATGTATGCTTATGTGTGCAGATCTGATGCAGTTACCCTGCAGGAAAACATTACAGTCGCAAACTGGTTTTGAACCGCCCCGTTGTGCAACTGTTTGTCCGAAACCTAGTATGTTTGCTCTGAAAATTCTAGTATGTTTAACATGGGGCTGTCATTGCAGGCAACCAGAATTTTCGGGTATGATGTTCAACTGGTTTCAAACTGGTCCGGCGCATATTGAACAAAACTAGTAGCAGCTTATTAGAATGTAACAAGTCGCTTCTAACGAATTCAAAACTAGTCCATTTGATATAGAAAATTAATAGTTCTTTGCATTTAGTTGGAGGTTGGTAAATATGGTCTTTAATTTTACTAGTAATTTTTGTTCCAGACTGGAATATACTGCCCAAAAATGAAACTACTTTAAATTTACAATTTGAACATTATTATTATTATTATACAAGTTACATAAATAAAATTAATTACTAAACAAAAATAATAACAATTTAAATTAAAAGCATTAAAAATTATCTTAACATATAAACACACAATTTTACTTAAAATATTGAATACAATTAATTTTAAATACAAATTAATAATATAAATTAATTAAATTATAAAATTAATACAATTATATAATCAAACAAAATATTACATAACAAATAATTTATAATAAACTTAAAATAAGAAAATTATTACTTAAAAATACTATAAGGTAGTTTTTGTTCATTAGTTGCCGTTCTGGGGAGCTGTTGTCCGAGAGATTTAATATTGCCGACTGAATTTGTATTTCTTCTGTAAAGAGAGTTTTAATTATTATTTATTTTTTTAATTTCGTAATGTATAGTATGCTTACCTTTTATAATGCCACAAAAGTTTTCGAAATGGCTTAGAGACTTTTTCCCCAAATACATATGTATGTAAAGCTCCATTAAAACGTCTTTGTGCAAGATCTCACACAAATATCAAAGCACGGAATGACGGGCCTGATTCCTCATAGCCATCAACTAATAGATGCAAGAAATGTCTCTATAGAGCACAAAAAACAATTTTTGTATAAATGCGTTGATATTTATTTATGTATATTTAAACAATAAAAAAACAATTTATTGCTATTTTTACTTACCTTGACATGCGTCTGTGAGCAGAATTTAACTGCAGATAAAAAATTTTGTTACAAATATTACTTACAACATTATTTATGCACATGCAATGCAATTATATGTAATGTATCTACATACAGTGTGCCACAAAGGTCATAGTACAGCAGGCGATTTTACACTTAAATGCAAATTCCTCACAAATTGTTTAAATTTTCCAAAAACTAATGATGAGGTTTTCTTAAATATATATGTATAATGTCATAGTACACTTAGACGGTATACCGAATTTACGTTGTTGCAGCTGGTTTGTTTGGGTTTTTGTAACGGGACTTTTTTGTATATGCTTTGCTTTACTTTTGTATGCGCGTGTGGGAAATTTCCGCTGCCAAAATGTGCATTATTAACTGCAAACGTTGTTTTTTTTTTGTTTATTGTTTAAAAATATATATTTAAGAAAACCTCATCATTAGTTTTTGGAAAATTTAAACAATTTGGGAGGAATTCGCATTTAAGTGTAAAATCGCTTGCTGTACTATGAGCTTTTGTGGCACACTGTATGTTTGCATAAACATAAATAGCAAATATGTAACTCACCTTGTGTTTTGGCAACTTTTCTTTTATTATATTTAAATAATTGTTTTTCTATTACCGCACTGATTTGCTTTTTAAATTGTTACTTATTTTAATTATTAAAACAATTGATTTTCAATAAATTTACAACCGATCGCACTGATTTGCACCTTGTACTGACGCCTAATTTTTGCAGCAGCTTCTTTTGCCTTTTATTCCTTTGTTCTTTTTATGCATACACAAAAAAAAAAAATAGCCACAACCCACCCTTAAAGAATGCTTGTTTGTTCTTGTTGCGTTAAAAAAATACAAAAAACGAGAGAGCAGCTCGCTCAATTGAGCGAACACAAATTTGAGAGCGTAAGCCGTGAGCGAAGCGCGCTCTCGTTTACCGCATTTTCCTATACCACAACAGTTCTTATTTGAACCATATAAGAACTAGTAACGTTTAGAGTAGTTGAGGCCACTTAAATGACACCGAATTCCTGCAGGGTAATGATCGAGAGAATAAGCATAGGTCCTTTTATTTTATTTTTAATAATTAATTATTTTCATAAAAATTATTGCTTTCGATTTTTTAGGGGAAGTATTCAAAAGACACATGTATGTATTATTATTTTTCACAGTGGCTTTAAGAGGTAACCATAAAAGTTACAAATACATAAAATGAAAGAATTTTTATTTAATAAGCACCAACGCAAAATAAAAATTTGTTTTACGTTATTAAACAAAAAAGCCTATAAAATCTAAAAATAAAAATATGAAACTGATTTCAAAATATTAAAAAAAAAAAAATTTATTAATTCCAAACTCTGGATTTGAACTCAAAATAATTGCACGCCATCCAGGCACACATACCACTGACCCATCGGCATCAACGCAGCAAATGTGTTTAAATTTGTCCTTTTAACATTTTGGAAGGAAAATAACTTTGCAAATTAACCGAGTTTGGTCTTGTTCTAAAAATAGAAGCAACATTGCGCTTCGTTTTCTGTCGCCTGCTCGTTCGGCAATCCGAGCATTCGTGTTCTAAAAATAGAACTCACATTTCGTTTCGTTTGCTGCCGCCCGCCGGCACCAACAAGCGCTAAAATAAATTTGAGCCAGATGCGCATTCTATGTAGTTCTATATTCTTTGGTTTTACTTTGAATTGTTTGCATGAGCCAATCCCAAAACGAAATCGTTTCGGAGCTTTTTCTTAAGAGCGAATTGTTCCCTCTATACAATTTAGTTCTCTCTGCTTCTTATAATGCCGCCATTTATCACAATTTGCTTAAATTTTAAATTAGCTACTACGCGGAAAAGGTTTAATTTTTGACAAGCCATTCCAATTAAATGCGTCGAAAAGGTTGATTCACCAAGCGCGAGTTCCTATCGTATATTGGCTGACCTCTGTCCTCAGGAGTATGCGGCGAATCTAGCGAAGCCGGCAATTGGACTACACTTAACCTTTTATCCACACATGTTTTGGCTAATTCTCCATTTAAACTGGCATCAAGCGAATTATCTAGTGTAGAGCGCGAATTGGTTAATTCCAAGTCTTGACACATTTTTAAATAAGTTGTTTCGCGTGCGGGAGTTTCTTGGTTGCGCTGCATGGTGCATAAATTTCAATAAATAAAATAATAGGTTTTTTTCCTGATATGGCAACACTAGACGCATGCAAATTAACTTTTTAAGCAAAAGATTCCGTTAAAAAAATGATTTTTGTCGCGCGTAGCGCTCTTTATTCATAACTTATTGATTTTAAACTTAAACACCGACTGACTATTCTATCTTATTTTACCCTACAAGAAACCTCGGCGATTGTCAAAAAAAAGCTCATCAGAAAATCACACTACCGAAAGTCAACGCCGGACGTTGCAAACCTTTGGCAGCGTCAGCGTCTAGACCCTTGGCGACGATCAGCAGCTGAGACAGCGCGGCGCGCTGCATCAAGTTATTTTTCATTATTTGCCTGATCCGCTAGTTTGAAGTTTATTGCATTTATCTTGATTCTAAATGGATGGCAAGCCATCACATAACTCTCCCCTCTGTTAAAATGGTTCGTCCCGGACCATTATGGGTTTTCGGACAATTGTTGGATTGCTATGTTTAGTGAGTCTGCCAAATTTTGGCCAGAATTTTCATTTGTTTTGACTTGCCGAAATTTCTTTAACAATTTATATAGTTTGTATGTAATTAACAAAATAAAGTATATTATTAGAAATGTTATAATGAAGTATGATAATGGGTACTTAACTCTATTAAATTGTATAAACTGGTTTAGTACATCAATATTGTCAAATGACAATTCTGAATTATTTGAACTTAAGTATTTGTCAATCTTATAGTTTAGAAATTGATTATGTTTAAGATAGTTTAATATCTTCTTTGTGGGATTTATGAAAGTAATGTTGTTGATAATTGTGGTGTCGTTAAATAGAATCAAAAAGACACCATCGAGAGCGGTACCGTTTACAAGGTTTTTTTTTTTTTTTAACAATTTTCTTCGCTTGTTATTTTCCTATAGGTATTAAAAATTTCTTTCTTAGATTTAGTTATTTTGTACAACTTATTTTGGCAACGAGCCACCTGTTTATCGATTGATAGTTTGCCGTCTTTGTTGGCTATGGTCCTAGAGGTGTATAGCTCACAAGACTTTATGACAACTGGGTATCTGATGTAAATTAGTAAAAGGTTATTGTTGCGTAAAATTTTAGAAGTAGAGGCATCCAACAAGTCCGTCAGTGGCAACGATCTATTTTCATGTCGGAAAATATGGGACATGTCGTCCTCATTTAGGATTTTGGTGTTAAAAAGATTAATTTTTGCTAAGGTTATGGTGTCAATCAAATTCTGAAGGTCGATGATTAGCATCCTAATTCTTTGTTTTCTTAAAAAGCTGTCATGTGAAAGGATGAAATTCTGCATTTCGTCACTTAATTCTATGATTTGGGTGAATAATTTGGAGTTTATGATAAATTGTTTATTATTGTTTTGTATTAAGTCATCAATTTTATTTTGGACTGTAAGGAAATCCGAGTGGTCGGGAGTTCCCGAGATCCATTTCTATAGAGTTCCCAGTTCGTCTATACCTCTTTTCTGTCTCGTGAAAGTCAGTTATGGAAAAGAGTACGCACCAAGTGCAGATCAGCGGACCATGTCAAGTCGCTTTTATTTAGGTCTTGAAAGTCCGAATCGATTATTTCTGCGTACACTGACAGGTTTGTTACATGAAACAGGTCGGCGTATGTTTCATAAACGAGGAAGTCATTAAAAAATGTTACTACTTAATATTGTTCTTATGAATAATTCTCCCTCTTCTATTGATTTTTACTCTTTTTCCCAAATCTTCTAAGACCACTTGTTTATTATATCTTGCACCTAGTTTGTTTCTTTCGCATAAGCGTTTCTCATAAATGACCTCCCCGCGGCTGTATCTTTTTTCTTGTTTGTTACTATTGTGAGTTTGCAGCATGCGTTCTTGAGCCATGCTCAATTTGGCTGCAATACCATCGTGTTGTCTTTTGTTGAACAGCACTTCGTAAGGTTTTTCGGAGGTAACCGAGTGAATGCTCATGTTGTATCTTTGTACGGCGCGCATAATAATTTCAGAATAATCAATGAGATGGTATTCTTCTTTAATGCTTCTAGCGATTTCGACCAATGTCGAGTGGACTCTTTCAATTTGACCATTAGTCAAACTATGGTAAGGGTCTGTAAAAAATAGAGTTATACCACTGCGCTGAGCAAATGCTCTGAATTGGGCCGAAGTGAAAGTGGGATCGTTATCGGTCATAATAGTCTTAGCCGATGGGAAATGTTGTAGGACTTCCAACACTTTGGATTCCATATTGATCTTATTGTCGATTTGTTTAACGACCAAAAATTTTGAATAAGCATCAATACAAGTCAAGAAGACAAGATGCTGTGCGTAAAATATGTCCAAATGGAGATTTTCTCCTTCTCTCTCTGGAATTGGAGCTTTTCCGATTGGTATCTCAATCGGACGTCTATTGTATTTATTTTTGCAACATATTTCGCAATTATTAATGAACTGTTTTAATTTTTTGAACAGATTGGGCCAGTAATAGAGGCGCGTGATCTGTTTGTAGTTCTCGTCGAGACCTCTGTGGGCTCTGCAATGAGTTTGTTTAATTATTATAGCTTTATCCTCTTCATTGAGGATGTCTTGGACGAAAATGCGAGTAAATAAAAATTTATTTGTGAATGTTGACTTTAATTTAACTTGAATGGCGTACAGGTCCTCTAAAGTGCAATGAATCCCGGTTGTTACACCAGGTTGCATGAATTCTTTTAGAATCGAAATAAGGTTTTCTACTGTATCAAAATCTATGATATGTCTGGTGTTACCAAACAACTGGAGAGACTCATGGACAGTTATTGCGGCTCCCCCGCTTAGCAATAGTTGTTGCTTGAATTGGTTTAAAGGTTTCTTGGTTTCCTGTATTACGTTTTCGAAGCTGCTTTGAGCTGAATGCTGAGTCCCAGAATCAGAGTCCAACGACTCATTGTCTTCATGAGTTAGAACATTAATCTAACATGCATGCTTATGGACTGGGCAATCAATTCCAGGTGCTGGAGTTTAGCTTCTAGCTGCGCCTATGTTTTAATATTTGAACAAAGTCAAAGTGCAACAAAATCTAAATGACATTCAAACGCCATTGTCAAAGATTTACTTATTTATATGCATACATAGCAAACATCCAGAGTTTAGGTGTGCTGTAGACAGAACTGACACTCTTTAGGACTCCGTGCCTGCAGTCCTGTTAGAGGCCTGTCAGCGACGGGATTGTTTTGAGATTATCGTGCTCCTAGTGAAGCGAATAAGTCACTACATCACTCGAGATATCGCGTCTGCCACTACATTCGTTGTACCAGGTTTGTATACCAATTTAGGTATGAAACTAGTCACGAAAGAGTACCATCGCTTTAGGCTTGCGTTAGGATTATTGGGGGATACATCGAATGTTAAGGATTGATGATCGGTTTGAATTTCAAACCCAGTCAAACCATAAAGATAATTTCGAAGAGTCTTCAAAGCCCAAACAATTGCATAAAGTTCTTTTTTATTTGCTGGATAATTCTGTTCGGTTTGGCTCAAAGTCTTTGAAATAAAAATTATTGGATGTCCCTCTTGAGACAATACGGCTCCGACAGCTATGTCTGAAGCATCAGTTGTTAGTACAAAATTCTTAGAGTAGTTCGGTTGCACCAGCTCGACATGGGATATTAAGCTAGCCTTTAACTGATTGAAGGCGTTCACAGCATCCTCGTCTAACTCGATAAGAACTCGTCTTGATGTATTTTTTGTTACTTTGCCATTGTGTCCTCCCAGGTATTTTGTTAGAGGTTTGGCTATAGCAGCGTAATTTCGGACAAATTTTCTATAAAAACCCGTTAATCCAAGGAAACCTAAAACTAATACTATCAACCTACGCACTAATACCAAACCATTATTTTGGCGCCAAGCTTAAAGACGCTAGCTTGACCTAGTGTTGGTGAGAGTGAGAGCGCTTTCACCGTTACTCTCACCAAGCAGTTCAAGCAGTTTTGCTATTGCCCTATTGGCAATTTCGGAACAATGTTGTGAGGTGGCAAATCGCCTCCTCACACCATTAAGGGCGTGGAAGAATTTTGAGTCTGGGTCAAAGCAAATGCTGACTGCAGCAATTGCCGCTGCTTCATTTGCAACTGCTCCTGCTTCGGCAGCAATTGCCGCAGCTTCTGCAGCAATTGCAGGAGCTCCAATTGATCTTCCTTAGGTTGGGCACAATCCAGCTGCTCCTCCGCCGTTTGCTGCTCAGTTTGATTAACCTCTTTGGTGACTTGTGTACGTCTACGTTTTTTGACTGTCTCCGCGTCGTACCCTGTGTCCTGCTGATTCCGCGAGCGGCGAGCCCGCACGCTCTCTATTTTACACTAAACAATATTATTGGCAAAAATATTGGTGGAGAACAAGATTAGGCTTAAAGCTAACAATTTGTAATTTAGCAAATTCTACTTTATTCCGCCCTTTTACGGCGATACGCTCACCCAGATATAAAATCCTGGTAGCAATGCTACTCGGCGTGGCTCGTACACGAAACGTATAGACTCCGACGCGGTCGCCTTTAACTGCGGCACTAACTTTCACTTAAACACTCCCTGTTCTGTTCTCTGTTCTGTATTCCGTCTGACTGTCCAGATTTGGCTGTTGATCCGCCTTATATAGGAACTCGATCGCCGCCAAATCCTGGAATTCCCGCCCAAAACTATACTTATAAATCCTAAACGGCGCTCTGTTTATCTACATAACTATTTTAATAATAAAGAGAGAGTCCGCCGTACCTAAAACTATCGCTATCACCTACTCTCCACTTACACCTATAAACTAATACTATCAACCTACGCACTAATACCAAACCATTATTTTGGCGCCAAGCTTAAAGACGCTAGCTTGACCTAGTGTTGGTGAGAGTGAGAGCGCTTTCACCGTTACTCTCACCAAGCAGTTCAAGCAGTTTTGCTATTGCCCTATTGGCAATTTCGGAACAATGTTGTGAGGTGGCAAATCGCCTCCTCACACTCCCCCCTTTCTTCGGAAAACAAAAAAAACGAGGAAAAAAAAAATGTCGTGCTTGGCCCTCGCAGATTTTGGCTCAGCTGTGGCTCTACCAAGTGGTATGGCGCCCGCGGCTGGTCGCACCGCCCCTGCGGATCCTCCTCGTGAGCTGAGCGCCACTCACCATCAATCGTTCGCCCTTGCCTGTGCCATAAATCGGCACCAGGTCAAGCGACGGAACGGCCTCCCGAAACGCTCTGCTACCTCCCCTCTTTGGGAGAGTAGCCAGCAGCGTTGACTACACTTTTGCTCGATCCCGCGCTCCCTCAATCGGAGTCACGGCGAACGCAGCAAACTTTTGCCCGCTCCTGAGCTCCTTCAGTCGGAGTCACGGCTCACGCAGCAAAAGTTTGCTCGCTCCCGAGCTCCCTCAACCGGAGTCACGGCGAACGCAGCAAAAGTTCTGCTCGCTCCCGAGCTCCCTCAATCGGAGTCACGGCGAGCGCAGCGAACTTTTGCTCGCTCCCGTGCTCCCTCAGTCGGAGTCACGGCTCACGCAGCAAAAGTGTAGGAAAATCTCTGCTCACTATCTTCCGACCACCGCGTCCCAAATACTCACTTGGCTTTGCCCACAGCTGCCAAGCTGCATCGGCCTGAGTATTTTTTTTTTCTCTTTTTTTTTTCATACTAATATCGACCTATTATTTTTACCTTACGAAAAATAACGCCTTGCCCACGGTGCAAAGCTTTACCGTTACTGTTTTATATTAATGAGCTTTTGTTGCCCTACCGCATCATTCAGCTTTTTAGTGGGTGTATCTTTTCAGCGTTGCCCCTTTTGCGCATACGCGCCGGCAACGCTATCACCAGCTGTACTACTAGCAAGAAGAAGAATTCTTGAAGTAAACGTGCAATGTAAGTACATGAGTTAAAAAATATTATAAAAAAAACTTTTTTCTACCAACCTAATTTGTTACAGGTATGTGAGGACGGTAGACCCACTGACCTTCTACCCTTCTACACCTGCGGAATCGCCGTCCGCCTTCCCATTTCCAAATTGCAGCCTTGCGCCAATTTGCATAATTTGGCCCCGGCCTGCAATATTACCTATTTTTACGCCTAAGTCCCTCTTTGGACCCGGCCAGTACCTTATTTTTATATGGCTGGACTACCTCTTCATTAGAACGAAAACCCTAGGGTCGCCACATTGGCCCCAACGAACGTGGTACCGATTGCCACCCGTCGTCAAGAGTTGTCCGCCACTTGCTTGTGGTCGATCGAGCTGCCGCCTACGCCGTACCATAGCAGATACGGTTACCGGCCACGCATACTCATCGGCCAACAGCCGCCAAGCACGCCGGGGCACTTCTGTCGCCTCCTCGTGCTGCGCACTCATGCACTCTGGCGTCTGTTGCGTTTCGTTGCGTCGTGGCGGTTCCGGGCCCATCGCAAGCCTTCGCCTGGATAGGCTAAGATCTTGCGAATTGCTCGCCGGGTGCCGTTGACGCTGCTGCTGTGTGTATTGCGGTTTTCTTTGCCGCTGCTGATGTTTATGCTGCTGTCGCAGTTGTTTCTGCTGACGCTGATCAAAGTGTTGTTGCGGCTGATCTTGCCGCTGCTGCCGTGGTCTCTGCTGTTCTCGTCGTTGTTGCTGTTGATTTTGCTGCTCACGCTTCTGCAGCTTTCGTTGTTGTTGACTCTGCTGTCGCTGTTGCAGTTGGCGCTGCTGTTGTGAGCGCGTCTGTGGTGCGCGCTGTTGTTGCTGGCGCTGCTCACAGCGCTTAAACTGCTCCGTTGTATTTATGATGCTGGGCCCTTCGCAAGCCTCCGCCTGAGAAGGCTGAATTCTTGCAAACCGCTCACCAGCAACAAGTGCCTGTGTAGCTGCATTTATGATGCTGGGCCCTCCGCAAACCTCCGCCTGAGAAGGCTGAGCGCTTGCAAATCGCTCACCAGCAACATGTGCCTGTGTAGCCACATCTTGTTCTGCCGTTATGTCGGATCTGTGGCCACCTTCCATCTCCATGACTTGAGGTTCCGCCACGGGATCTTCGGCTAAATACGCTTGGCATGGCAGTTCTTGTCTGCAACGCCTATTGCCGATGCTCAAAACATGCCCACCGCAGCTAAAACTGAAACCAATGCTTGTCAAGAAATCCCACCCAAGGATTAACTCGCCTACCACTCCCGGCATCACAAGGAGCCCTATAGTGGCACGGCCGTGTCCAAAGGCGATTTCTAAATCTAGCCTTCGCATGGTTTCGCAGTGCCGGCCATCCGCCAGGCAAACTTTTCGCAGCACATTTCTGCTGCTGCCAACGGCGTGCATCTTTTCAGCTAACTTTGTGCTTATAAAACTGCTGGTCGCACCCGTATCGATTGTGGCATCTATAAATTCGCCACCAATCGTCACCTGAGCCTTAATTCTACGGCCTTCGCTCACCAGTTTCCCCACCAACGATTTTGGACCGGGACCGTCCCGTTTGCAACTGGGATTCTGAGCAACCTTTTGGGCCTGACCACTGCTTATGGCAGTTCTTCCCAACCTCCCGCAACGCCAACAAATATTGTATTGGCAGATTGCGGCACATTTGGGGGCTATGTCCAGCCTGTCCGCATCTCCAGCAAGTTTCTGCTGTACCTGGGATTTCTTCCCGATGCTGGCTATTTTGAGGTATGCGTGTTTCTCTAACTAAATCACGCTGCGTCACATTTGGTGCCTGCCAACGCTGGTGATATGCTCCGGGCATATCACGGCTTAACGGCATTTCACCCTGTGATGCGTACATGGCCCTGGGCCGCGCATGTCGCGCATCCGCTGCTAAGTTTTGCCGGTCTCTCTCCAAATCCTCAAACTCATCCGCTAACTCCATCAGTTGCTTGAGAGTTTGGAATTGGCCTCGCCTAACAAACGCACGCAGATTCGGCAAGCTGTGGTCGTAGATTAACTGCAGTTGATGCTCCTTCGAATAACGACAAGGACGCATCAGAGTCTGCATCTCTACCATATACGCCTTAAACGGCTCACACAGCCCTTGCCTTCGCTGACTTATTTCCTCCCGCAGCTTCGTATAATAGCCTCGGGGAAGGAAATAACCCTCAAAATCCTCTACAAAAGCCGCCCATGTGGTCCAATAATTATTATTGGCCACATACCATTGGAGGGCGACGCCTTGTAGGAGTTCAGGCATAGTTCTTGGAACCAAGTCCAGGTTTAGGCCATACGCTTCGGCCGACCATTCTACTCGTTCCAAGAAGTCCAGTGGCTTAGTGGACCCATCAAAACTGAATGTCCACTCACGCACTTGCCCCGCTATTTTAGCATATTCGCTAATCCCGCTAGAGCCGCCTGGTATATTCTGTGGCATTTGGAACACCTCAGTGTTTTCAAATGAGCCTGTGCCATATGGTGCGGGTCTCTGAGCTGCCTGAGTGCTGTTGGCCACTCCTGCAAGACCCTCTGGTACTGCACGACCGCCACCGCAACTCAAATTCAAATTGCTTGTTGACGACCGCTGGCCATGCTTTCTGGCCAGCTCGCTCAACCGCAAAGCCCATTCTATTTGGCCTTCTTGCATATTTACCCACCGTGAGAATTGTAGACGCAATTCTTCCACGGTGCCCGCCATTTGGAGACCAAACTCCCGGGTATATGCAAGAATCTCGTCACGCCTTAGATTTTTAATCCAAGCGCGTGCCACCATTTTGTGTATGTGTCAGACCTAGGCTATATAAAATATAAATTTAAAGTCAAAGAAAATTTTGTATTCAAAATATCGAAAGTCCCTGCTCGGGCGCCAGTTGTAACGACCTCTGGTTTAGTCCAGAACAACGGCTGGGATAGCTCAGCTATGCCCAGGGTTAATGTCACAACAAAATTTGTATTTCGCTGAGACTTTCGATATTTTAAACAATACACAATTTTCTTTAAGGTTTAAAATTATATTATCCGCCTTTTTGCGGTCAATTATCACAATACATACACTTAAATCGAGCCCGCACGCTCTCTATTTTACACTAAACAATATTATTGGCAAAAATATTGGTGGAGAACAAGATTAGGCTTAAAGCTAACAATTTGTAATTTAGCAAATTCTACTTTATTCCGCCCTTTTACGGCGATACGCTCACCCAGATATAAAATCCTGGTAGCAATGCTACTCGGCGTGGCTCGTACACGAAACGTATAGACTCCGACGCGGTCGCCTTTAACTGCGGCACTAACTTTCACTTAAACACTCCCTGTTCTGTTCTCTGTTCTGTATTCCGTCTGACTGTCCAGATTTGGCTGTTGATCCGCCTTATATAGGAACTCGATCGCCGCCAAATCCTGGAATTCCCGCCCAAAACTATACTTATAAATCCTAAACGGCGCTCTGTTTATCTACATAACTATTTTAATAATAAAGAGAGAGTCCGCCGTACCTAAAACTATCGCTTTCACCTACTCTCCACTTACACCTATAAACTAATACTATCAACCTACGCACTAATACTAAACCATTATTTTGGCGCCAAGCTTAAAGACGCTAGCTTGACCTAGTGTTGGTGAGAGTGAGAGCGCTTTCACCGTTACTCTCACCAAGCAGTTCAAGCAGTTTTGCTATTGCCCTGTTGGCAATTTCGGAACAATGTTGTGAGGTGCAAATCGCCTCCTCACACCCTTAAGGGCGTGGAAGAATTTTGAGTCTGGGTCAAAGCAAATGCTGACTGCAGCAATTGCCGCTGCTTCATTTGCAACTGCTCCTGCTTCGGCAGCAATTGCCGCAGCTTCTGCAGCAATTGCAGGAGCTCCAATTGATCTTCCTTAGGTTGGGCACAATCCAGCTGCTCCTCCGCCGTTTGCTGCTCAGTTTGATTAACCTCTTTGGTGACTTGTGTACGTCTACGTTTTTTGACTGTCTCCGCGTCGTACCCTGTGTCCTGCTGATTCCGCGAGCGGCGAGCCCGCACGCTCTCTATTTTACACTAAACAATATTATTGGCAAAAATATTGGTGGAGAACAAGATTAGGCTTAAAGCTAACAATTTGTAATTTAGCAAATTCTACTTTATTCCGCCCTTTTACGGCGATACGCTCACCCAGAGATAAAATCCTGGTAGCAATGCTACTCGGCGTGGCTCGTACACGAAACGTATAGACTCCGACGCGGTCGCCTTTAACTGCGGCACTAACTTTCACTTAAACACTCCCTGTTCTGTTCTCTGTTCTGTATTCCGTCTGACTGTCCAGATTTGGCTGTTGATCCGCCTTATATAGGAACTCGATCGCCGCCAAATCCTGGAATTCCCGCCCAAAACTATACTTATAAATCCTAAACGGCGCTCTGTTTATCTACATAACTATTTTAATAATAAAGAGCGAGTCCGCCGTACCTAAAACTATCTCTATCCCCTACTCTCCACTTACACCTATAAACTAATACTATCAACTTACGCACTAATACCAAACAATAATTTTGGCGCCAAGCTTAAAAACGCTATGCTTGACCTAGTGTTGGTGAGAGTGAGAGCGCTTTCACCGCTACTCTCACCAAGCAGTTCAAGCAGTTTTGCTATTGCCCTGTTGGCAATTTTGGAACAATGTTGTGAGGTGGCAAATCGCCTCCTCACACTCCCCCCTTTCTTCGGAAAACAAAAAAAACGAGAAAAAAAAATGTCGTGCTTGGCCCTCGCAGATTTTGGCTCAGCTGTGGCTCTACCAAGTGGTATGGCGCCCGCGGCTGGTCGCACCGCCCCTGCGGATCCTCCTCGTGAGCTGAGCGCCACTCACCATCCATCGTTCGCCCTTGCCTGTGCCATAAATCGGCACCAGGTCAAGCGACGGAACGGCCTCCCGGAACGCTCTGCTACCTCCCCTCTTTGGGAGAGTAGCCAGCAGCGTTGACTACACTTTTGCTCGATCCCGCGCTCCCTCAATCGGAGTCACGGCGAACGCAGCAAACTTTTGCCCGCTCCCGAGCTCCTTCAGTCGGAGTCACGGCTCACGCAGCAAAAGTTTGCTCGCTTCCGAGCTCCCTCAACCGGAGTCACGGCGAACGCAGCAAAAGTTCTGCTCGCTCCCGAGCTCCTTCAATCGGAGTCACGGCGAACGCAGCGAACTTTTGCTCGCTCCCGTGCTCCCTCAGTCGGAGTCACGGCTCACGCAACAAAAGTGTAGGTAAATCTCTGCTCACTATCTTCCGACCACCGCGTCCCAAATACTCACTTGGCTTTGCCCACAGCTGCCAAGCTGCATCGGCCTGAGTATTTTTTTTTTCTCTTTTTTTTTTTCCCTACTATGTTAATATCGGCCTATTATTTTTACCTTACGAAAAATAACGCCTTGCCCACGGTGCAAAGTTTTACCGTTACTGTTTTATATTACTGAGCTTTTGTTACCCTACCGCATCATTCAGCTTTTTATTGGGTGTATCTTTTCAGCGTTGCCCCTTTTGCGCATGCGCGCCGGCAACGCTATCACCAGCTGTGTTACTAACAAGAAGAAGAATTCCTGAAGTAAACGTGCAATGTAAGTACAATGAAAATAAAATTGTTATAAAAAACTTTTCCATGCCAACCTAATTTGTTCCAGATATGCGAAGACGGTAGACACAGTGACCTTCTACCCTTCTGCACCTGCGGAATCGCCGTCCGCCTACCCATTTCCAAATTACAGCCTTGCGCCAATTTACATATTTTGGCGCCGGCCTGCAATACTACCTATTTTCTACGCCTAAGTCCCTCTTTGGACCCGGCAAGTACCTTATTTTTATATGGCTGGACTACCTCTTCATTAAAACGAAAACCCTAGGGTCGCCACATTGGCCCCAACGAACGCGGTACCGATTGCCACCCGTCGTCAAGAGTTGTCCGCCACTTGCTTGTGGTCGATCGAGCTGCCGCCTACGCCGTACCATAGCAGATACGGCTACCGGCCACGCAGACTCATCGGCCAACAGCCGCCAAGCACGCCGGGGCACTTCTGTCGCCTCCTCGTGCTGCGCACTCATGCGCTCTGGCGTCTGTTGCGTTTCTTTGCGTCGTGGCGGTTCCGGGCCCATCGCAAGCCTTCGCCTGGATAGGCTAAGATCTTGCGAATTGCTCGCCGGCTGCCGTTGACGTTGCTGCTGTGTGTATGGCAGCTTTCTTTGCCGCTGCTGATGTTTCTGCTGTTGTCGTCTTTTGTGTTGATTTCGGCTCGTCTGTTGCTGTTGTTGAATTTGTCGTTGTGGCCGCCGCTGTTGTTGCTGTGGCCGCCGTTGGTTTTGCTGTGGCCGCCGTTGTTGTTGCTGGGGCTGCCGCTGTTGTTGCTGTGGCTGCCGCTGTTGTTGTTGTGGCCGCCGTGGTTGTTGCTGGGGCTGCCGCTGTTGTTGCTGTGGCTGCCGCTGTTGTTGTTGTGGCCGCCGTGGTTGTTGCTGGGGCTGCCGTTGCTGTTGCTGGGGCTGCCGCTGTTGTTGCTGTGGCTGCCGTTGCTGTTGCTGGGGCTGCCGTTGCTGTTGCTGGGGCTGCCGCTGCTGTTGCTGCGTTGGCTGCCGCTGTTGTTGCTGCGTTGGCTGTGGCTGTTGTGTTTTTGGTGTTTGCTGTGGCTGTTGTTGTGGCTGTGGCTGTAGTTGTTGCTGTGGCTGTGGCTGTTGCTGGCGCTGTTCGTATTTTTTTAACATTTCAGCCAGATTTGGTGGCTCTGAGGCGTCTGATCGTGATGGCCTCGCTGGCTCGGAGAGCTCCCGCAGCGATAGGCCTCCGCACCCCGACACTTTTGGAAAACTAAATGTCTCCAACATCATGAAGTGTCGGGTGCGCCATCGATCCGCCATCCACTTTTCCTCCCGGCCCAGCAGGACTAGGCGCGGCTTGCCGCCATCGCTCTCCGTCGAGCTGACCGAGATCACCGACTCCATTTCCTCCTCCATATCGGCTGCCATTTCCTCCGCCACTTCGGCCGCCACGTCGTCCGCCACCTCGTCCGCCACCGCGTCCGCCACCGCGTCCGCCACCGTGTCCGCTACCGCGTCCGCTGCCGTGTCCGCTACCGCGTCCGCTGCCGTCTCGGCTACCTCCATTGGTGTAGGCGCGTCCAAAATTTTTACCTTTTCGGCTTCCATTTTTTTTTTTTTTTTTTTAAATTTTTTTTTGTAGGGAAAAAAATCGCTCTATGAACTTTGCTTTTCGCTTGACCACTTTAAAATGACCGCTGCATAGCAGATCACGCCACTTCCAAAGTCCAGCTGGTGCCGCTTCGCCGTTTGGAGACCCGAAGAATATGTCCTAACGGTTCCTCTCCAGCTTTAGCTCGCACCACGTACACATATGAGCTCTCTTCTAATCTCTGAGCAGCCCATATCTATGTGTAAGTGTTTCTCCCGCACTCTATCTATCCGTTGGTGGTTGATTTGCATATCATATATGTGTGATACATGCATTTCACTCGCACCAACATAGAAGTGCATACAAGTCTATGTATATGTGAGACACTTCACACATAGGTGAGTACCGCACTGCTTACCTACCTTTGTGTTAGTGTTTTTATCCGGTAAGCAGTGCACCGCTCTCGTGTACAACATATTTGAATATTTTTTCCCGCCAACAAGCAGTCTTTTTCTTAACGCACAATTTTTATTATTTTTTTTTTTGTTATTATCAACTATCGGTTGTGCTATTTTTTTTCCGCAATTTATATACATATTTTAAAAATGTAAATTGCCAGAGACCATTTCGCTTGTGGCTATAAACAAATATTGTTTGCGCAGTTTTTTTCTTAAAGGCATTATTTTTCATAGTGGCCGCCGCAATATTGGCTGTTACTATGTTGACGCACTACGCAGTTTTTTCCTTGGACTGCCTCTAGCATCTATCCACTGTGCTCTAGTGCCGCCTAAACTGCATCGTCGCCAGTTATAGCTTTTTATTATTTTTTTTTTTATAGAACATAATTATTTTCATATTGCCGCCTTTACCCTTTTTTTTTTCTAAACTTTGGGTTGGCTCGAATTAACTTGGCCATGAGGTTTTAAGGAGCTAACGTGTGCCGTTCTGGTCCGCTCACCATTCATGCCTTGCAACTTTACTATAACTGGCGATACAAAGTCGACAATGCGAAAAGGTCCGCCAAACTTTGGGGCTAGTTTGGCTGCGAAACCTTCTACCGCATTCGACAATTGGTGCTCTTTGGCCCATACCATGTCGCCGACAATGGGTTTCCAAGGCCTACGGCGTAGATTATAGTATCGGGCCTGATCTTGCGCAGCTTTCTCTAAGCTGCGCCGAACCACCTCGAATACTTCCTTCAATCTTTCTGCCGTTTCGCCTGGTTCGCGCCGCGGCTGG
This sequence comes from Chymomyza amoena, assembly GCA_037043745.1. Classification (NCBI taxonomy): domain Eukaryota; kingdom Metazoa; phylum Arthropoda; class Insecta; order Diptera; family Drosophilidae; genus Chymomyza; species Chymomyza amoena. Next base: position 12,785 of record JBAMAX010002728.1, on the reverse strand, counting down.
CCCGTGCCAATGGTTGTTTCATCAAACAATGCATTGGGCAAACGCGGCTCGCGGCCTTGCACCAAAAACGCCGGTGAATATCCAGTAGATTCAGATACACTGGTATTCACGGCCAACATGATTTCGGGAAGGAGCTCATCCCAGGCACGTTGCTCTTTGCCCGCAAACTGTGCCACCATGGTTTTCACGGTTCTATTCATTCTTTCGGTCGGATTTTCTTGTGGCGTGTATGGCGCTGTAAATTGGTGCCGTACACCCAAATCCTCCAAGAACCGTTTGAACGCCCGGCTGGTAAATTGCGTTCCGTTATCGGTAATTAATACTTTCGGTGCTCCAAATCTCGAAAGTATTCTTTCCCGAAACGCTTTTTGCAGTGACGCCGCCGTTGCTTTTCGTAAAGGGACCAATTCTGTCCACTTTGCGAAACGGTCTACGAAAACCAGAAGCATAGTGTTGCCATGTTTCGACCGAGGTAACGGTCCAACAAAATCCGCACACACTGTTGCCCACGGTTCTTCGGGAATCTGCGTCAGCATTTTACCCGCCGCTTGTAGCTGGCTTGCCTTATATTTCTGGCATACCTCGCATCTTTGTACGTATGCCCGAATGTCTCTATACATTCCCGGCCAATAGTACCGTGCTGCTACTCTGGCAATAGTTTTCCGGCTGCCCGTGTGTCCTGCCGCCGGCGCATCATGGCATTCAGCTATGACTCGCGGCCTTTTCTCTGTAGGCACACACAATTTCCACGCAGCCACGTCCTCATTTCCAGCTCTATGCGGGATATGACGATAAAGCTGGCCCGCCTCTATCAAATAGTCGGCAAACTTTTGTGGCGCAGCTCCTATATCCTTCCGCATTTGCTTAATCCAAGCACACGTAGGCTCAGCTTGTGTAGCGATTCCCACCGTTCGCATACACTTATCAGCACTTAATGGTTGTCGAGATAACGCATCCGCCACGACATTAAGCTGGCCTTTTCTATACGCTATCTCGAAATCATATTGCTGTAGCTCTAGCGCCCATCGTGCTACTCGGCCTGCAGGACTTTCAATAGAATTTAACCATTTTAAAGCCATGTGATCAGTCACGACTTTAAAATGGTATCCTTCCAGATAGGGACGCAATTTACGGACGGCCCATACTATGGCCAGACATTCCTTTTCTGTTGCAGAGTAATTCCGCTCAGCTGAATTTAGCGTTCGGCTAGCATATGATATTACTCTTTCGCCATCACCTGAGTTTTGGGTCAGGATTGCGCCTAATCCGTAATTACTTGCATCTGTTTGTAGCACAAACATTTTCCCAAAATCTGGACAAGCAAGTACCGGCGCCGCAGTAAGCCTCGCCTTTATCTCCAAGAACGCCTTTTCTTGTTCCTGAGTCCACATCCATTTGACGCCTTTTTTTAAAAGTGCATTCAAAGGATGTGCCACTGCAGAGAACCCAGGCACGAACCGCCTATACCAGGAGGCAACGCCCATATATTGGCGTAGTTCTTTTAAGTTGGATGGCGGCTTCAATTCTGCTATTGCGGCTACCTTTTCCGGATCTGTGCTAATACCCTGGTCCGTCACCATGTGACCCAGATATTTTAATTCTTTCTTAAAGAATACGCACTTTTCCGCGTTGAGACGTAAGTTTGCCGCCTTCAAGCGGCGGAAAACTTCTCTCAGATTGGCCATATGCTCCTCTAGCGTGCGTCCAATGACAATAATGTCATCTAAGTACGCAAACGCGTGCGGTTGCATATCTGCGCCAATCACGGCATCCAGCGCCCTCTGAAATGTGGCCGGCGCCGAATGTAGGCCAAAAGGCATAACCTTCCAATGGAACAGTCCTCTCCCAGGCACTGTAAACGCAGTATATTCTCTGCTCTTTTCCTCCATTGGAATTTGCCAGTAACCATTCCTCAAATCCAAGCTACTGATATATTTTGCATCACGTAGCTGATCTAGGATATGGTTTATACGAGGCAATGGATACGCATCAGGTACTGACCTTGCGTTTAGCTGCCTGTAGTCCACGCACAACCGCCATTTACCGGTTTTCTTTCGAACCATGACTATCGGCGCGCTGTGCGGACTATGCGAAGGCTCAATGCATCCCAGCGCCAACAGCTCATCAATCTGTTCATTGATGAGAGCCTGCATCGCTGGGTTCTTAGGAAAGTACCGCTGTTTGATCGGCCGGGTGTCCTTCATAACAATGCTATGCTCCGCAATGTTTGAAACGCCCGCCATTTTCTCAAACTCAGCTAATTCTATCCTAAGAAACGCATCCACATCACCACCGGGTCCTCCCGCCCGTGTGACTGTGATTCGCTCTTCAGCCAAACGCCCACCATGCGTCTTGTTGGGGATATTTAATATGTGGCCTGCGCAGCTCATGCTCATGCCCATCTGCCCGAGGAAATCCCACCCAAGGACCAGTTCGTCTACCACACCCGGCATCACTCGGAGCCCTATTGTGGCGACACTGTGTCCAAAGGCGATTTCCACATCGAGCCGACGCATGAGGTCGCTGTATCGCCCATCCGCCAACTGTACCCTGTGCATTTCTAGGTATGGCTTGCCTAATGCACTGGCCAATTTCTCGCAGATGAAGCTGCCAGTTGCACCGGTGTCAATTGTGGCTTTATATAATCCGCCAGCAATTGCCACCTCCGCATCTATACGGCCACCTCCATCTGCCAATTTGCCAATTAACGCCGCGGCGGAATTTGTTGCTGCGGCCCTCGCTCGTTTCCTTGCGACGAGAGCCGCCGCCCGTTTCCCGCTGTTGGGCAACAATTCATCGTGCTTTTGCCCACTTGGCCGCACTTCCAGCAAAATATAATTTGCTTATTTCGGCATTCCCGAGCCCAATGCCCGGGATACCCACACCTGCGGCACACATTGCCAGGATCCTCGATCCTGCCCTGTGGTTGGTGTTGCTGGGGTCTGCTCTCCCTTATTCTGGGAGTAGGCCATTCCCGCCTTTGCGCATTTGCCGCCTGCCCAAACCGCTGATGTGCATTTGGCGCATCGTGGTTTGGCGGCATTTCGCCCTGTGCCGCATACATTGCCCTTGGCCGTGTATGCTGTGCCTCCGCCTTCAACCTCTGCCTGTCCTTTTCCAAATCTTCAAACTCGTCCGCCAACTCCATGAGTTTGGTGAGGGTTTGAAATTGGCCGGACCGAGCGTATGCTCGCAGATCAGGCACACTCTGGTCATAAATGATCTGCAGTTGCTGCTCCTTGGAATATCTACAAGGACGCATCAGGGTCTGCATTTCGACCATATAATGTTTGAAGGGCTCACCCAGCTTTTGCCGCCTTCGGCTAACTTCCTCCCGCAGCTTTGAGAAATAGCCTCGGGGTAGGAAATAGCCCTCAAAATCTTCGACGAAGGCCACCCATGTAGTCCAGTGGTTGTTATTTGCCACATACCACTTTAGGGCCATGCCTGTCAGAAGTTCAGGCATCGCTCTTGGAATAAGATTTATGTCCAACGCATACGTTTCAGCCGACCATTCCACCTGTTCCAAAAATTCCAGTGGCTTAGTGGATCCGTCGAAACGAAATTTCCACTCGCTCACTTGTTTTGCAACTTTTGTATAGTCTCGCAGACTATTATTTGAACCAATATATGCATTGTGGGGTACAGGGACTTCGACCGCTACGTCATGTCTAAAAGATCCTGTACCCCAAGGTGGTGGTCTGGTGTCGACTTGGGCTGGAGTGCTGCTGGCCAAGACTGCATTACCCTGTGGTACTGCCAGTCCGCTACAGCCGCTTTCCTCCAAATTGCTTGTTGAGCCTCGCCGACCATGTTTTCTGGCCAGCTCGCTCAGCCGCAACGCCCATCGCACTTGGCCCTCCTGCGCTTTTACCCACTGGGAAAATTGACTGCGCAATTCTTCCACAGTGCCCGCCATCGGAATACCAAATTCCTGGCTATAAGCGAGGAGCTCATCACGCTTTAGGAATTTTATCCAAGCGCGTGCCACCATTTTGTGCTTAGTTAATTTTTTTTTTTGAAAAGGCACCAAAAATATATATTTTAAAGCCAAGGCAAAATTTTATTTCTCAAATATCAAAAGTCCCTGCTCGGGCGCCAGTTGTAACGACCTCTGGTTTAGTCCAGAACAACGGCTGGGATAGCTCAGCTATGCCCAGGGTAGATGTCACAACAAAATTTGTATTTTGCTGAGACTTTCGATATTTTAAATAATACACAATTTGCTTTAAGTTTTAAAATTATATTATCCGCCTTTTTGCGGTCAATTATCACAATACACTTAAATCGAGCCCGCACGCTCTCTATTTTACACAAAATAATATTTTTAGCAAAAATATTTGTGGAAAACAATGTTACTTTAAAACTAATAATTTATGATTTTACAAATTATACTTTCCGCCCTTTTACGGCGATACGCTCACCCAGATATCAAATCCTGGTAGCAATGCTACTCGGCGTGGCTCGTACACGAAACGTATAGACTCCGACGCGGTCGCCTTTAACTGCGGCACTAACTTTCACTTTCACTCACTGTTCTGACTGTTCTGTTCTGTGTTCCGTCTGACCCAGATTTGGCTGTTGATCCGCCTTATATAGGAACTCGATCGTCGCCAAATCCTGGAATTCCCGCCCAAAACTATACTTATAAATCCTAAACGGCACTCTGTTTATCTAAATAACTATTCTAATAATAAAGAGCGAGTCCGCCGTACCTAAAACTATCTCTATCCCCTACTCTCCACTTACACCTATAAACTAATACTATCAACTTACGCACTAATACCAAACAATAATTTTGGCGCCAAGCTTAAAAACGCTATGCTTGACCTAGTGTTGGTGAGAGTGAGAGCGCTTTCACCGCTACTCTCACCAAGCAGTTCAAGCAGTTTTGCTATTGCCCTGTTGGCAATTTTGGAACAATGTTGTGAGGTGGCAAATCGCCTCCTCACAAGATTAACTAAAAAAAAAAAAAAAAGTTAATAAAATTTTAATTTTAATGCTTTTTTCAACATGAGCAGCCGCAATAAACAAAAAAGATTTTTTTTTTATTTCAATTGCCACAGAAAATGATTGGATCTCTTTCCATAAATTGCAAGTTAAATTAAAAAGGGATTAAGAAAAAAATTAAAAATTAAGATTGAATAATAGATTAAATTTGCATCTTCAGCGCTTGTTAGTCAAGACCGTCAGCACAAAGCAACATAGACCAGTGGTCGACACGGCCTTATCACGCTTATCACACAGTACGTGTACACGCACAGAATGTTCAATACAAAGGCAGAAGTTAAATGCACATGTATGTGTATATTTTGCCGATCGCTGATACAAACGCAAACGCTAAGAAGTGTAACGCACCAAAGTCGTTGCGGGCGGGCAGAGTGAAGAAGAAAAATCTAGTAATAGCCGCCCAACAGCGCCTCGTCATGTTGCAATCGAACTCGGCTCTAGCTTCGTTTTCGGCTGTCGGCAATGTTCACAATTTCAGCCACAGCCAAATTTGCCAAATTTTGAGTTTTTGGGCATTCCATACCCTTTCCTATATGTGCCTGCTATGACACTTTCCAATCGCGTTTGCTTTTACACCAACAAATACACGCATAAAAGTCGAAAAAACAAGAAAGAGTATTTATCTATCGCCTGCCATTCTGCTGAATGTCTTACATTGAACCAAAGAATATAGAACTACATAGAATGCGCATCTCATACAAAAAAAAAATGTATAGGGGGCATTGACATCAATACCCCATGCTTCGGGTTGAATGCAATTTGTTCATTTGCTTGTATACGAAATTTTGCAAACATATTGCACAAAGTGTCGATGGTTCAGTGGAATGCGTGTTTGACTTATAACCTAATGTGTCGAAGTTCGATTCGCAGGCTGGGTGTTAAATTCAAAAATATTTTTTTTTTTTAATATTTTTTTTTTGTCATAAAAATGTTTGATTTTTCGTATTTTGGGATTTTTTTTCGCTATTCTCGCAGGTACACCACGCATTCTATGCATTTAATTGCATAGTAAAATACGCGCTTTTTTAAGGTATAATAAGGAGGCAGCTACAAGACAAAATAAGTGTGTATTTCTTGCCGACAACTGTTTTCCCAATGGCAATATACATACTAAGATGTGTATGCAAAATGTTTGAAGCTCTTTGGTGCGGGAGGGCGGAGAGCAAACGTCTGTCGGCAATGTGACAATTTCAGCCTCAACCAAATTTGTCAATTTTTAGTTTTTGAACCTCACACCCTTTCGAAGCATATGACTGGTATGACACTACATAATCGCGTTTGCCTTTACACTAACAAATTCATGTAAAAAGGGGGAAAATGCGAAAAAGTGTATTTCGCTATCGATTCTCTGTTGAAGGGTTTTTCGTCGTGTACACACAAACTGCACTTTCATCCCTCACCCAAAATGTTTAGTGCTCTTGTTTGCTGGCTGGCAGAGGAAACGGGAAAATCTAAAAATAGAATAGGCATTTCACGAGCGATGGCAATTGACCTCGGCTTTGAACTTCGTTTTTGGTTGTCGGCGATGTTCATATTTTCAGCCTCAGTCAAAATTGCAAATTTTTAGTTTCTGAGCATCAATGCCCTTTCGAAGAATGTGCCTGCTATGACACCTTCTAACCACGCTTGCCTTCACACGATCAAATGCATGTTAAAAATTAGAAAAATGCGAAAAAGGGTATTTGTCTATCGACTCCCAATTTGTTTGTTGAAGGTTTTTACAGCATGCATACACAAACACTAAAACTTGAATTTACATGTATGCTTATGTGTGCAGATCTGATGCAGTTAATGATCGAGAGAATAAGCATAGGTCCTTTTATTTTATTTTTAATAATTAATTATTTTCATAAAAATTATTGCTTTCGATTTTTTAGGGGAAGTATTCAAAAGACACATGTATGTATTATTATTTTTCACAGTGGCTTTAAGAGGTAACCATAAAAGTTACAAATACATAAAATGAAAGAATTTTTATTTAATAAGCACCAACGCAAAATAAAAATTTGTTTTACGTTATTAAACAAAAAAGCCTATAAAATCTAAAAATAAAAATATGAAACTGATTTCAAAATATTAAAAAAAAAAAAATTTATTAATTCCAAACTCTGGATTTGAACTCAAAATAATTGCACGCCATCCAGGCACACATACCACTGACCCATCGGCATCAACGCAGGAAATGTGTTTAAATTTGTCCTTTTAACATTTTGGAAGGAAAATAACTTTGCAAATTAACGGAGTTTGGTCTTGTTCTAAAAATAGAAGCAACATTGCGCTTCGTTTTCTGTCGCCTGCTCGTTCGGCAATCCGAGCATTCGTGTTCTAAAAATAGAACTCACATTTCGTTTCGTTTGCTGCCGCCCGCCGGCACCAACAAGCGCTAAAATAAATTTGAGCCAGATGCGCATTCTATGTAGTTCTATATTCTTTGGTTGTGAGAATTCTGCTCGGCCAAACGCAAAGCATTTTGTGTGTAAAAGCAACTAGGCAACAGTGCTTGAAATGAAACAAATTATATACACATATGTATGTATGTATGTACCTATGTGTACATTAGATTTTTATATGTACATATGTATATTAAATATGAAATAGCATGTCCAGGAAGGGGGTGTCAGACAGGGCATTATATAATATTATAAGGTTGTCAAAAAAGTCTTGCGGTAATTTTATTGAATTTTCAATTGTTCATAAAATTGGTTATAATAATGCGATTTAAGTCAAATATGCGCCGTTTTGTTCGATGACGAGTTCCCAACGAGATGCTAACTTCATAATGCCCCTCTTATAGAAGCTCGCTTCTCTATTGTCAAAAAACTCGGAGAGCCAATTTTCACAGGACTCTCTTGTGGACAACTTCCGATTACCAAGCGCGTTCGTCATGGACAGAAATAGGTGGTAATCACTTGGTGCGAGATCCGGACTATACGGTGGATGCAAAAGAACCTCCCATCCGAGCTCCCGGAGCTTCTGGCGCGTCACCAAAGATGTGTGTGGCCTGGCGTTGTCCTGATGGAAGACAATTCGGCCTCTGTTGATCAAAGATGGCCTCTTCTGCATGAGTGCTGCATTCAAGCGGTCCAGTTGTTGGCAGTACAGGTCCGAATTGAGCGTTTGGCCATAGGGGAGCAGCTCATAGTGGATGATTCCCTGCCAATCCCAGCAAACACACAGAAGAACCTTCCTGGCCGTCAATCCAGGCTTGGCCACCGTCTGGGCAGCTTCCCCTTTTCGACCACGACCGTTTACGCTTCACGTTGTCGTCAGTGACCCACTTTTCATCGCCAGTCACCATCCGCTTCAAAAACGGGTCGATTTTGTTGCGATTCAGAAGCGATTCACATGCATCCATACGGTCAAAAATGTTTTTTGCGTCAAGTCGTGTGGCACCCATACATCGAGCTTCTTTTTCAATCCAAGCTTCTTCAAATGGTTTATAACGGTTTGATGACTCATGCCCAGCTCTTGGCCGAAGCTACGGCTGCTACTATGCCGGTCTCTTTCGACCAATTCAACGATTTTATCGCAATTTTCGACAACAGGCCTTCCGGACCGTGGCGCATCTTCGATCACCTCTGCACCAGAACGAAAACGTTGAAAACATCGTTGTGCGGTGGAAATGGAAACTGTATCGGGTCCATAAGCTGCACAAATTTTATTGGCAGCATGAGATGCATTTTTGCCTTTATCGTAGTAGTACTGTAAAATATGCCGTATTTTCTCTTTATTTTGCTCCATGTTTGCGACGCTATAACTCACGAACGACAAAAAGCAAACAACAATTAATCAAACACGTGTTAGCCCGTGAAAAGAGCTTTCCAAAAAGCTCTAGCGTGAACCGATGCGACGAATACAACTAGAACTACGCGCTTGCAAAAACAAGCTTGCGGAAATACCGCAAGACTTTTTTGACAACCCAATATTATTGCTGCTGCTGCACATATGAATTGCATTTTTTTTTTACGATTTTTACAAAAATGTAATATGTAGTTTTTTATTTTTAATTATTATTTAAATTTTATTGTTTCAAAAAAATATATTTATTTATACAAGATATTTAATTTTGTTCAATTGATTACAAAATATTTAATATTTTAGCGCCTCAATTCATAAAACTTTTGGGTCCTTACACATTGTCAGACCATCTATTAGTCGCATTTGCATTAATATTCGTGAATGCATTTTAGCCATAATTCTAACCATATTATAATTATGTTGCATGCTGCATAAAATGCATTTAAGCTACATTTTTTAATGAATCGAAACCAGAGCAAAGCGATAGTAGGGAGTAATATTCCAATTTTATTATTATTTTAAATTAATAAGGGCATTCTGAAGTTTAACAAAAAGCATGTCCTATATATTTTTAGCAGTCGATAATCATTGATTACAAATCAACAAAAAATAAAATAAATGCATTGTACAATAATATAAATAGTTGCAGCATATTAAAATTGCAAATTAAAACCCAACCGATTTACAAGACAAATCTGTAGCAAACATAATGTAAGCCGGATCCAAACACAAAATGCCGCAAAGAAATGAACATTGTTGGTGTTTATTTCGTTTGTTTTACTTTGAATTGTTTGCATGAGCCAATCCCAAAACGAAATCGTTTCGGAGCTTTTTCTTAAGAGCGAATTGTTCCCTCTATACAATTTAGTTCTCTCTGCTTCTTATAATGCCGCCATTTATCACAATTTGCTTAAATTTTAAATTAGCTACTACGCGGAAAAGGTTTAATTTTTGACAAGCCATTCCAATTAAATGCGTCGAAAAGGTTGATTCACCAAGCGCGAGTTCCTATCGTATATTGGCTGACCTCTGTCCTCAGGAGTATGCGGCGAATCTAGCGAAGCCGGCAATTGGACTACACTTAACCTTTTATCCACACATGTTTTGGCTAATTCTCCATTTAAACTGGCATCAAGCGAATTATCTAGTGTAGAGCGCGAATTGGTTAATTCCAAGTCTTGACACATTTTTAAATAAGTTGTTTCGCGTGCGGGAGTTTCTTGGTTGCGCTGCATGGTGCATAAATTTCAATAAATAAAATAATAGGTTTTTTTCCTGATATGGCAACACTAGACGCATGCATAGTAGTGTTGGGTTGCAGCTGAGCTATTTAGCTCAAATGAACTAAAGTATAGTTCATTTTTGTGCGCTAGCTGACTGACTGTTCATAAGTTTTGGTTCCATTGGTAGTTGTGATCGTGTAGTAAAGAAAAGATGCAGCTACATTAAGCATAAAAAGCTAACGAGTGACGTCACAGGTGCACAGAAAGTTTCAATTGGAACGAAAAATTAAATATACAGTCGTGGTTGGATATGGGTGAACACCTCTATTTAGAGAATACCTAAATTTTTGTATAGTACTCCAAATATTGAACCACTCTAAATGCAGGGGGCAGAATTATCGATCAAACACATACTGGACGACTGCACGCACTCCAAAAAACTAGGATATCTCAAAAACTCAATACAATACTTATCTAATATTTAAGTTCCAACAAAAAAAAACAAAACTTTTAAGCTTCATTTAAGATAAAACAGTCGAGTCGATGGCCCTAGCAGCCTGCACTTTTTTGTATTTTAGTTATTATATTATAATAATTTTTTATGTATAATAGTGAATATACTACTGTGCCCAAAAACAAGGTGGCATTTTTCGATTTAAATTAAACATATTTTCCTTCAATTTTCTTTTTTTTTTTAAGTTGGTGCGACACAAAAAGTGAATTTAGCGATTTTTACAATGTCTGAAATTACTTAACCAAAAAAATGTTGTTTCTCGTGGAATAAATGCTGCAGAAGCGTTAGAAATGTATAAGAAGGCTTACGGGGACCAAGCTCTGCCAAAATCAATAGCACATGATTGGTATAAATTGTTCAAAGAAGGTAGAGAACGCGTTGAAGACGAAGAGTGCCCTGGTCGACCATCGACCTCAACTGACGATGCTCACATCCAAAAAGTATAAGAATTAGTGCTTGCAAACCGTCGATTAACTATAAGAGACATTGCTGATGAAATTGGCGTATCAAAAGGATCAATTAATACCAATTTTAAAACATGTTTTTGGCCTTAAACGTGTCAAGACTCGATTGGTACAAAAATGTTGAATTTTCTCAAAAAACCGCACTGCTTCTTCGTGACTTTTCGCCAAAAATGCAACCAATATCGTTCCGCAACCACCTTATTCACCTGGTTTGGCTCCGTATGACTTCTGGCTATTTCCGAAACTCAAAAGAGTCGATTGAAGACATTAAACGTGAATCGACGCGCGCTCTTAAGACTATACCGAAATTTTTTATAACAAATTACTTGGACAGCTTATTAAGCAGAGTAATACCCTCCCTTTTATATAACCCCTCCGAAATCCAATAGGAATTTCGGGATTTATAGCCAAAAATGGCAAAATTAAAGCCCATTTGGCTAGAAAATGACAATAGGCCTGGATTTTTGATTTGGAAACGCTTTTTTGACTGATGCTAAGTCAAAATAAAATCAAAAGCTCATTTTCTTTTGAAAAAGTGATTATATACAGGGTGCTCCATCTATCTATCGGTATGTGAATATTAAATAACTTGAACAAATTTAGATTTTCTTATCTGAGGTATTTTTATATAAGGTTGTCAAAAAAGTCTTGCGGTATTTTTATTGAATTTTCAATTGTTCATAAAATTGGTTATAATAATGCGATTTAAGTCAAATATGCGCCGTTTTGTTCGATGACGAGTTCCCAACGAGATGCCAACTTCATAATGCCCATCTTATAGAAGCTCGCTTCCCTATTGTCAAAAAACTCGGAGAGCCAATTTTCACAGGACTCTCTTGTGGACAACTTCCGATTACCAAGCGCGATCGTCATGGACAGAAATAGGTGGTAATCACTTGGTGCGAGATCCGGACTATACCGTGGATGCAAAAGAACCTCCCATCCGAGCTCCCGGAGCTTCTGGCGCGTCACCAAAGATGTGTGTGGCCTTGCGTTGTCCTGATGGAAGACAATTCGGCCTCTGTTGATCAAAGATGGCCTCTTCTGCATGAGTGCTGCATTCAAGCGGTCCAGTTGTTGGCAGTACAGGTCCGAATTGAGCGTTTGGCCATAGGGGAGCAGCTCATAGTGGATGATTCCCTGCCAATCCCACCAAACACACAGAAGAACCTTCCTGGCCGTCAATCCAGGCTTGGCCACCGTCTGGGCAGCTTCCCCGCTTTTCGACCACGACCGTTTACGCTTCACGTTGTCGTAAGTGACCCACTTTTCATCGCCAGTCACCATCCGCTTCAAAAACGGGTCGATTTTGTTGCGATTCAGAAGCGATTCGCATGCATCCATACGGTCAAAAATGTTTTTTTGCGTCAAGTCGTGTGGCACCCATACATCGAGCTTCTTTTTCAATCCAAGCGTCTTCAAATGGTTTATAACGATTTGATGACTCATGCCCAGCTCTTGGCCGATGCTACGGCTGCTACTATGCCGGTCTCTTTCGATCAATTCAGCGATTTTATCGCAATTTTCGACAACAGGCCTTCCGGACCGTGGCGCATCTTCGATCACCTCTGCACCAGAACGAAAACGTTGAAACCATCGTTGAGATGATGAGATGCATTTTTGCCTTTATCGTAGTAGTACTGTAAAATATGCCGTATTTTCTCTTTATTTTGCTCCATGTTTGCGACGCTATAACTCACGAACGACTAAAAGCAAACAACAATTAATCAAACACGTGTTAGCACGTGAAAGGAGCTTTCCAAAAAGCTCTAGCGT